>VWZS01000717.1:301250-347573 GCA_013397075.1 Rhabdornis inornatus | reverse complement strand
CGGCGGGGCCGGGGCTGAGCGGGATCCGGAGAGCGCAGCGGGCTCGGGAGCGGCGCGGGGCAGCGGCGGAGNTGGGGTGGGGTGGGGGGTGCCTGGGTGGGGTGAGGGATGGGTCAGCTGTGCCTCAGTTACTGCAGGTTGTCACCCTTGAGGGTGGCCTTGGGCTGCGGGTCCCAACTCGCGGTTGTCTCCGAGGAAGTGTCTGACCTGGGATGAGAGCCTGGGGGCTGCTGCCCCATCCCTCATCCCTCCCCACAGCCCCCACTCCGGCAGTGTCCCTATGTACAGCCTTGCTCATGGAGCGGCCGCTCTCTGTTTTCTTCAGAAAAAGGGAAAAAAGTTCCCTTTCCTTACTGCTGAGCTCATTCTTAAACATTTATATTAGGGGGGCTTGCGGGGAGGGGAAATAATTGTGTAATGTCTTAGGAGCAGGGGAGCATTCCAAAAGCATGACTGCGTGGCCTTTTCCAGCACTAGCAGTCTGGCAGCCAAGTCTCTCAGTGGCCGCCAAGCTCCCTAAAGCCAGCCCGGCCTCTCAGCCCCCCCGGGAGAACGGGAGTGTGATCCCTGGGCTGTGGGGTGGGCTGGGAGCAGGGGCCAGGCTGAACCCCCCGAGCTGACATCCCCAGGAAAGTGTTCCAGTCGGGAAACTGGACACTGGCGGTAGTGGATTGGCTGGCTGTGTGTCATGGGGACCAGTTGCACTTTGTTTCTATTTTGCCAAGTGCTCTTGGTGTCCAAACAGTTCCAGTTTATGTCCAGCTCCTCCTCCTCAGATCAAGTAGAGACTCTGCATGAGATTTTGTGGACTTTCTCTTGCATCCAGGTTCCTGACAGGTACATCTTCTCCAGGGAAAACATAAGTGGAAAATAAGTCACTGTCTTCCAACAGGTTATCAGGAGCGTTTAACCAGGCTCACCTCCCAACTTGCCGTTTGCACTGGAGAGGCGTGTTGACATGAAAAGTAAGGAATTGCATTAGCAAATATCGATCGGCGCTGGGGCAGGCAGGCGTTGCACAAGTACAGGCATCTGCTGACATTGTGGCATGTTCTTTGGAGCTTTCAGCAAGACACTTGTGCTACCGTGAGGCTGGGAAGGCTGTCACTACTGCAGGAGGTAAAATAAGAACATGGCATGATGTCCTTTGGAAAAGGAGGTAAGGGCAGGCAGCTTTTCCCACAATGCTCAAACACTTGTGGTTTGAGCTTTGTTTAAGCTTTCAAATTCTTCTGTTCCAAGTTCCTTTCTCTGTTTTGCTTGTGGATGGTTTTTGTGGGATTTAGCAATGGAAACGAGCCAACCTGGACACTCTGCTCCAGGTCTGGGTCTGGACAGTTGCCCTTTGCCACTGGAGTGTGTGTAAAGCCCAGCCTGTCTGGTTGTGCCCAGAGAATATCTCCAAAAACATTGGTAAGGTCTAAACTTGAGCACTGGGTTGAGCTCCTATTTTGAGGATCACTTGTTGTTTGGATGTGGCAGGTCTGGAGGTCTGAGGAAGGTTTCAGGCAGCTCCCTCAGTGGTGACACAGACGTTTTCCCTGGTGCTGGGTGGTTCTGGCAGCAGAGGCAGGCAAGGCTGGGGGCAGTGGGCAGGGGTGGGTGAGGGTCAGTCCTGGGTGCCAGTGAGGGCTGCTGGCCTGGGCAGGGCTGAGCCTGAGGGTCAGGACTGGTGTGCACTGCACAAACTGCACAGCTTGGCCAGCCCAGGGCTGCATGGGCAGGAAGTTACAGATGCTGCTTTGCCACAGCCAGCACCACTTGGATGGTCTCGAGCTGCAGTCTGCCCAGGAGCCCAAGCTCTGCCCTGCCCATTGCATTTCCCCTTAGCATCGCTGTTTGCTTCCAGCCCTTTTTGGAATTTTTTGCTGCCTTTCAACCTTAACGACTCTGTGATTCTGCAGTAAGAGTCCCTCTGGTGCTTGCAGCAGTGGCTGAGACACTTGTCCTGTCCTACCTTGGCCATGGCTTAGGTGTTTCAGCAAATGAAATTCCCCTCAGTGGGCATTCCTGTGGGGATTTAATTTGGAAGTTTACTTACTTTATCATTGTACCAGTGAGTCCAAACTGCTAAAACCATTTCTGTATGGTCACACCAGGCCCCACAGCACTGTGGGTATCCCTGTGGGGAGGTGTCCCTGCCAAGGGGCTGCTCCCAGCACAGCTCTTTCCCCCCCAGCCCTACCCAGATTTCAGAGCTGTGCCTCTGGCCAGGGCTGTGATCCCTGGTGTGACCGGTCTGACCAGGGTGGGGCCGTCAGCAGTGCTTGGGAATTCCTGCTTTAGAACAAAACCCCTCTGTTACCTCTAGGAAGTCGAGTCTGGCCAAGGAGGTTCATTGAAAAATTTCTGTCCCTGGTTGGAGTCCTTCAGAGCATTAACATCTTTCTCTGCCATTCCTGAGTCCCCGTAGCAGACACTGGATGATGGACACATCCTGCTGCCAGAGGAATTCCCCATATCCTGCTCAGCAGGAACTTCACAATTTGAGGCACAAAGCTGGGCGAGACCAGCAACACAAGGGCTGCCCTGGAGCCTGGCTGATTTTATGGTGATGGCTTTAGAATAGTTGCTTGGAAAGTAAAACAGAGCAATTTGGGGTCATGTTGCATCTTTTTGGTGAGCCGAAGGAGATGCCTGCTCAGGATGCTGGCAGTGGTGGCACAGATTAAACCCAGAGCCAACCCCATGTGGGCCCAGCCTGCAGCAGCAGCAGGTGCAGGGATGGGCACGGGAGCCCTGTGGGGTTTGGCAGTGGGAAATGCTGGCACACAGTTGCTGCTCCCTTTTGTTATCTCCATGGATAAGCAGGAGGCATCTCCAGCAGGGCCCTGCGAGTGCTGCTCACACCCCAGAGCTGCCAGTTTGGATTGCCAGCATGGGCCAGGCAGCACTGGCTGTAATTTGGGGTGCTTGGCACTTGGCAGGGTTTAAAATCTCAGTTTCCATGTCTCTTGTGGATGACTGTGTGCTTTTAATCATTTGGCCTGATGGCAGTTGTAATAAAGCTGTCCTTAGATTATCATAGAATCCCAAAATGTTTTGGGTTGGAAGGAACCTTAAAGCTGATTTTGTTCCACCCCCTGCCCTGGGCGGGAACCTCTTCCACTGTCCCAGGCTGCTCCAAGCCCCATCCAACCTGGCCTTGACACTTCCAAAGATGGGGCAATCACAGCTTCTCTGGGCACCTTGTGCCAGGGCCTCACCATCCTCTCAGGGAATAATTTCTTCTGGAAGGGGCTCTGAGGTCTCCCCAGAGCGTTCTCTTCTCCAGGTGAACACCCCCAGCTCTCCCAGGCTGGCTCCAGAGCAGAGGGGCTCCAGCTCCACAGCCTCGCTCCAGCAGCTCTGTGTTCTCCCTGTGCTGTTCCCCAGGGCTGGGGGCAGCTCTGCAGGTGGGGTCTCACCTGAGTGGGGCACAGGGGCAGAATCCCCCCTGCCCTGCTGCCCACGCTGGGGGATCAGCCCAGCACACGGGGGTGGTTCTGGGCTGCTGTGCCATGTTGAGCTTCTCATCCACCCCCAAGTCCTTCCCCTCAGGGCTGCTCTCACTTAATTCTTCTGCATTTGTACTTGGGATTTCCCTGTTTGTCTTCATGAAATTGTCTTCATGTTTTCCACTCTTTTTATCTGCTCATGATCTGGCAACGGTGCAAAGAATCCTTGTCCCAGGGACTGGCCTCATCCTGCTGAGTAACAGAGCATTCCCTGGCAAAGAAGCTCATCTCTCCTGGAACAGAGAGCTGCTGGCATCTGGAATTGGTGCTATGCCAGTGCTGGGTCCAGGGCACAGGTGGGGGCACCCAGCAGAGCCCTAGGGCTCACAGCTCTTCCAGCCTTCTTGCCCTGCTCACCATTGCACACCAGCTCTGGATTAGTAATGGGCTATTTCTGGATGGCTCTCCTGAGTAATGGAATGAATTGTGCTGAGATTTTGGGTGGGGACAGTGGCTCTGCCCTCTGAGTCACCACTCGGCACCACGCCGGGCTCGGAGCCGTGCGGGGTCAGGGAGGACGCTGGGGG
Organism: Rhabdornis inornatus; assembly: GCA_013397075.1. NCBI lineage: Eukaryota > Metazoa > Chordata > Aves > Passeriformes > Rhabdornithidae > Rhabdornis > Rhabdornis inornatus. The sequence goes on along the minus strand of VWZS01000717.1, from coordinate 343,549 downwards.
CCGTGGGAAGGAGCTCTGGGTGCAGGGACTGTGCCCAGCCTGGGGCCTGTGCCGTCCCCCTGGCAGGGCAGGGAGGGCAGGGCAGCGTCCAGGCAGGAGCAGTGCCACTTGGGCTGGTTTTGGTTTCAAGCCGATGTCTGCAGATTGGGCATGGGCAGATCCTGGTGTCCCTCTGGGAGTGGGTGTTTGTGTCCTTGGGCATCTGCTGCTCCTTGGCTGCAGGTGTTATCTCGTGGTGCTGTGGGTTAGATACTGGCACAGCCCAAACCGCCTTTCCTCTTGGAGATATGGAGTCACAAAGCAGCAGATCATGTTTTCTGTGAGCAAAGAAGCTTTGTGTCCAAATAAACAGGCTTTTTTCTCCCTGAGCTCTCCTTTTTCTGTGCTGTGGACATGCTGCTGGAGAGAGGACAGGCCTTTGGTCAGACAGGAAGGATGGTTTGCAGCAAGGGTTGGAATTGTGCATCTTGGAGGTCTTTTCCAGCCTTAATGATTCTGTGGGACTGTGGGTTTACCTGGCCCAGCTGGGACAGGCAGGAGCAGCAGGGCATGGGCAATAGGGACAGGAGCTGTTTCCCTCTCCATGCTCAGCACTTGCCTCCCTAAAAAGTGCCCTTGGTCCCTAAAAGGGAAACTTTGGAGCACCTTTTTCTTTTTTTCTCTGACTTCAGTGTTCCAGAAATGTTCTCACCTTCCTGTGGACACGCTGCTCCACTGGGATGTGTGCCTGACACCAGGAATCCCAGCTGAGGAACGTCACATCCTCCCAGATGCAGCCCTTGATTCTCACTCTTCTCACCTTACAAGTGCCAGCTTTCTATTTTTATTAACAGCTCCAGAGCACTCAGCAGCCATGAACTCAGCTTGTGAGCCAAAATGCTTGGAGCCTACAAAGATCCATGGCTACAGCAGGGTCTGGTCTGGGGATGGGTGAAAACTCTCTCTCTTTTGCCCAAACCTTTGGGCCATTTGATTTGTGAAACGGGGGTGGTTCCCTGGGGTTTGTGTGACAGGGGTGACCTGCCAGGCACGTGGATGAGACAAGCAGGTCTGCAGCCTGCCTTTGGAATGTGAGTCAGCCATTCAGGCTCATTTCTTAATCCTTCACTTGCAGCTAATTATGATGCAGCTGGACTCCTCTTTTACCCTTTTCCTCCCTTTTTTGTTGGCACAGGGTAAGGGTGGGATCACTGGGGCAGGGACAGATTCCTGGCCTTCGTTAAGGCTCAGTATGAGTGCCATGGTTAAAGGCCAGGCTTGTGATATTCTGGCCTTCCCAAGGTGATCCCAGTGATCCCGGAGTGATCCCAGCATGATCCACTCCCACTGCTTGCAGCTCAGTGCATCAACTTTGGTGGGTGCATCCTTCCCCAGCATGGATGGCTCCTTCCCATCCTGCTGCCTGGGCAGAGGGTTTGGAGAGGGATGCAGCTGAGGAGGAAAGCATGGAACATCCCTGCCTTCAGGAAAGGGTTCTTGTTCACCTGTAATTTTCCCCAGAACAGTGTGAATTTTCAGGGATTAAACCCTGACATGACAGCCTGTGTCATTCCTAGGATCTCTGCAGGAACAGGGAGCTGGTGATGTACTGAAAGCATTCAGGGAGTGGGTCAGGCTCTTTGGACTGGGAATCTGGGGATGGAAAAGAGATTTTGGTCACAAAGCTGGGGAGGGATGTGATCCCACCATGGCTGATTTTCTCATGGCTCAGTCAGAAGCTGTGCCAGGCATTTTGTGGCATTGTCCTGGCTGGTTCCCAGGCTCAGCTGTAAATCCCTTTTGAAAGTGGGGGATGCAAAGGCATAGTTTTCCTTGCAGAACTGCATCGTTTTCCCTTGAGGCAGAAAGCCTCCTGCTTTGTGGGGGGGGTTCAGCTCTGTTTGCAGCTTCTCCCCGTGCCAGTGCCAGTGTCTGCTCTCTTGGTTCTGTGGCAAAGGCTCCTTTTTCAGACAGGCTGGGATGGGGCCAGCCTGGTGCTGGCTGCCAGGCACACACATCCTGCTTGCCCAGACCTCCAAGAGCTTGGCTTGGCATGTTCCAGCTGCTGATCAGATTATTTGGGGTCTGGTGAACGTGCTGGGGTGAAACCCAGAGCACAGTTTCTGCCCTGAAGAATTTATGGTTTAAAATAAACCCAGCATGTGCGTGCAGCTCTGAGGTTGTCTAAAATCCTGGTTACCTGGGTGGTAAAGCAAAGCCAGGGAGGGTTGGATGTCTGGGGAAGGCAGAGTGGTTTGTCAGCTGCCACAAGGTCCCTGCCTGCAGCCACCAGCACTGACTGCAGCTGGGACAGTTCTCCCAGCCACAGCAACAGTGCTGGGTGTAAATGGTTCCAGTCAGGCCAGATCTTGTGGTGCCCACGAGCTGATGTGTGTGGGAGCTGGAGGGGTGTCTGGTAGAGGGCTGGGGGAGCCTCTGTCCTGTCTGTCACTCACAGTGGCATGTGCCCAGGTGCTTGTGTCTGGTATCTCCCAGGCTGTTGTGCACAGGAATTTGGGGGGCCAGGAGCATGAGCTGCCCCTGCTGCTTTGTCCTGCTCACCTGCTCGTGTCCCCACAGCGATGGCAGCCATCAGGAAGAAGCTGGTGATTGTGGGAGATGGTGCCTGTGGAAAGACGTGTCTGCTGATTGTGTTCAGCAAAGATCAGTTCCCCGAGGTCTACGTGCCCACCGTGTTTGAGAACTACATTGCTGACATAGAGGTGGATGGGAAGCAGGTAAGGGCTGTGTCCATTGCCATCCCCTGGCTCTGTGGTGCCATGCTGGCAGTGCCACCCCCCAGTGCTGCTGCCAGGATTGCTCTGTGTGCTCGGGTGCAGCTGCAGCGCACTGAGGAGCCCCATGGCTCCGGCATTTCTGGGTCACCCTGAACCTGCCCCAGTTTGAGGAAGAGCATAGCTATACCTGAGGAAGACAAATCTGTCACTCCTGGCCTGCAGAGCCACTGAGCCATGTCCTTCTCTGCTGTCAGGTTGAGCTGGCCCTGTGGGACACAGCAGGACAGGAGGACTATGACAGGCTGCGGCCGCTCTCGTACCCGGACACGGACGTGATCCTCATGTGCTTTTCCATCGACAGCCCAGATAGCCTCGGTAGGGACCTGGGGCTCCCACAGGACTCACTGCTGCTGCTGAACCCTCTGGGGTCTGGGAAGCCCCCATGCTGCCCCTCGAGGATGCCAGAGCCTTCCCTTCATCCCCTGACTGTGTGTGCACTTCAGGGAAATGCTGGGAACTTGCTGGCTGGGTGGAGGTGGGATGCTGTGGGGTGAGCTCTCCCTGCTCCTGGGAAAAGCTTGGGGCTGGTTGCTGTGAGGAGGCTGTGGGGTAGCAGCCCCTCAGCTCATAGGATTCCATGTGTGCTCGTAGAGAACATCCCTGAGAAGTGGACGCCGGAGGTGAAGCACTTCTGCCCCAGTGTGCCCATCATCCTGGTGGGGAACAAGAAGGACCTGCGGAACGACGAGCACACGCGGCGGGAGCTGGCCAAGATGAAGCAGGTGGGGACAGCCCTGGGTCCCCCAGGCAGCAAAGCCACCTCTGCCCGTACCAGATCCTGGCTGGAAGGGCTGCATGCCCCGAGGGCAGTTGCTGTTGTGTTCTGGCAGTGTTTCCAAACGCTGTTTTTACTGCTTCCTAGGAGCCGGTGAAGCCAGAAGAGGGGAGGGACATGGCCAACAGGATCAATGCCTTTGGCTACCTCGAGTGCTCGGCCAAGACGAAGGAGGGGGTGCGGGAGGTGTTCGAGATGGCCACGCGGGCTGGCCTGCAGGTGCGCAAGAACAAGAAGCGCAGGGGCTGCCCGCTGCTGTGAGCGGCCCCGGCTGGCACCGTGCCTGCCCGGGAGGGAGTGCTGCCACACAGCCCGGGCAGGACCTCGTGGTGCCATTACCTGCCCCGAACCCTCTGCACCAGAGCTGCCAGCCACGCTCGCAGGGTGTCCCTGCGGCGTTCCTGGGCCATGAGGGGCCAGTGCCTTCAGAACCTGCTGCTCTCCGTGGGCTGGGTGTTTGTGTCGCTCCCCGTGCTGCCCTGGTTTGTACTGAGCTCCCTGGCTTTGCCTTTCCCGTGGGCATTGCTGTGGTGTTTGCTCTCCTTCCTCAGCTCTGGGCAGGTGCCACAGGATGCAGAGGTGCTGGTCATAGCTCATGTGTGGGCTGTGCCAGGCCCTTGGTGTGCTGTGCCCGCTCTCCTTGGCCGTGCAGGCAGCACACACCAGTGTTACAGACTTGCCCGGGCAGCCTGAGCCCTGCCTGTGAGCAGAGCTGGCTCAGCTGCTGCCAGGAGCTCTCCTCCCGGGACGTGTGCCCAGCTCTGCCCGTGTTGCCGCCTTCGAGTCTGCCTCAGTCGTGGACTTGGCAGCACTAAACCCAACTGCATAATTGGGAGAATAAATGCAAACTGGTATTTTAGTAATTTTAACTTTGCTTGTGTGATGTTCTTCTAGCTCTCCTTCGTGCCCCTCGCTGCTCCAGGCTCCTGCCTGGGGCTTGGGGCCTTGTGCTGCAGGGTGGGGACTTGCCCGGCCCCCAGCCCCTCTTCCCTCTGCTGCTGCTGCAGGATCAGGGCTCAGTGCCCTGTGCTTGCAAATGAGCCAGGATGCAGTTTACATGGGAAGGGCCAGGCAGGGGCTTCCCAGCTGTACCCAGTCCCTGGGTGATGGGCACTGCCATCACTGCTGGAGCCATCCTGCCTCTGGAGCAGGTCAGGGCAGGGCTGCAGTGAGCCTGATGCTGCTCTGGAGCCCTGTCTGTGTAAACAAGGCTCACCTAGCACTCAACAATACACTGCTTTTCTCTAAACATTTATTCCAGGGAAATAGAGTGCCTGCATAGCCATGCCAGCTCTCAGGCCAGGCAGCTGCCCAGTGGAGAGCTGAGCCAGCCTGTCCCAGGCCAGGTCTTTGCCTTCCCCAGTCACCCATCACAGCAGCAGTGAGCTCCCCTGTGCACCCAGTGGTGCTCTTTAGAGGCCAGAGCCTCCAGGCTTAAGCCTTTCACTGAATGGTGAGACTGGTCACAGAGAATTGTTTTGCCACAGCCATGTCAAAAAATGATTAAAATGGAGAGTTGTCCCAGTTTGATGCTGGTGTGGGCTTCATGGCTGGCAGCAAAGGCTGGCAACAGCTTCTGGTCTGGTGGGTTCAGCCCGATCTCCACAGGGATGCATGGAGCACCCCAGGACTGAGACAGAGCAGGAGCTGCTGCAGGCCAGGGACAGGCTGAGGGGATGCAGCTTTATGGGGCTTCTCCTCCCTTCCCACGTGTGTTTCCTGCAGAGAAACCTCATGGCAGAGCTGGCCCCCGACTTCGAGATGGAGATGTGCAAGCCCTGAGCAAAAACCTGCTGTGAGCCCTGTTGCATTTGGGGCAGGAGAAGCCTCCCAGTGCCCCAGCTGTGACCCTGGCCCTCCTGCTGCCCCGGGGTGCTGGCATGGCATGACCATGGGGCCCCACAGGCAGCTCTGCCCACCTGGGTACTAAACACTGAGCTGCAGCATGCTGAGCTCCTCGGTGATTCTGTCCTCAGCTGTGCTCTCATCCCTGTAGGGGTATCCTGTGTAGCCACCCTGTTCCTGGCAGTACCTGAGGAACCTGCAGGTGCAGAGGCAGGCGGGTACGAGGGGGCACTGGGCACCATGTGCTGGCAGCAGGAGAGGGCAGGGGCTGGTGAGCACTGCCTGTGCCAGGGGCCAGGAGCAGCTCACCTGTGCCAGTGCTGGTCCTTGCTGAGCACAGTCGGATTACCCACCACGATCAGCAGAGCCTTGGCCCTGGTGATGGCCACGTTAAACCTCTGAAGAAGACAAGCAAGAGGGCTTTACCTGGCCACCACACCTCTTGTCACCTTGCAGCCCGTCCTGGGTGCAGGCAGCTCCTGAGCACCCAGAGCAGCTCTACGGAGTGTGAGAACCAGAGGGAAGAAGGGGATGCCAAGGAAGAAGGGTCTGCTCAGGGCAAGGCGGTACCTTGGGGTTCTTGAGGAAGCCCAGCCTGAAGGTCTGGTCGAACTGCAGGTATGTGCTGCAGCTGCGCACGGTGGAGATGAGGATCACGTGCCGCTCCTGGCCCTGGAACTCCTCCACAGAGCCCACCTGGGGCAGGGACACAGGTGAGGGGCCAGAAGATGAGCCCCTGGGGCTGGGGCTGGCAGGGCTCCCTCCTCCTGGGGCAGGGTGTGCTCCTCTCTCCTGCATGCCCAGGACATACCTTCAACTGGCTGATGTCCGGCAGCTTCCGCAGATCGGGATCCAGAGAGGTGATGGCTTTCCGGATCTTCTCTACCTGAGTGGAGGCATGTGGCAAAATCCAGCCACCACAGGGCCATCCTTGTGCCAGCCCTGGGGCTGCCCGTCCATCCCAGTGTTCCCTGTCCCTCGGGGAGGTCTCTGCCTATGCCCTGCCTGCAGAGCTGACTCCCTCACCTGCTTCCTGTAGGGAGAAATGATGCCGATCTCCTTGGGGGACACAGTGGGGCAGCTCCCCTTGCTCCGGCTCAGCAGCAGCTTCTTGAGGTAGTGGACCAGGATCTCAATTTCGGCCGTGTTGAAGAATGAGGGGCTCTTGGCCTCTCTCTGGTCTTCCCCACAAACCCCATGGAAGATGATGGGGAAGCCCTGGGGATGGAGAACATTTGGCTCTGCTCTGCCTTTGCCTCGGGGATCCCCCTGGCTCAGTCCCTCCTGTGCCCCTCACTTTTTTGGGAAGCTCCTCCCAGGTACAATACAGATTCCGGATGTCAAGCCCATCTCTCTTGCACACCTTCAGCTCATTGTCATAGAAGAGCTCGTTGGGAATCCTGAGAATGGCCTCATGGGACCTGGCAGAGGCAGGACAGTGCCCAGGGTGGGTGCCATGTGGGTCCAGAACCCTCTCAGGCACCGTGCACCCAGGACAGCAGGTGCACTCCCACCTCCCACACTGGCTGGGGCACCATGAGGCTCTGGGAGACAGATCCTGGAGAGCCATGCTCACCAATCCCTGCCTGGCTCCATCCCTTCCTGCACCATCCCTGTCCCCACCTGTAGTTCCAGAGCAGCTTGGTGATGAACTGTGGGTTGTATCCTCCACTAGACTTCTTGTACAGGGGGTTGTGCAGCATCAGCCTCTCCAGCAGCGAGGTGCCTGTGCCCAGTGATATCCTGTGGCTCCCCACAAGGCCACTCAGCCCCTGTGGGGTGCCTGCAGCACTCCCAGCCCCCTCCCTACTCACCCAAACCATGCTGGATGGCCAGTGGTGAGGTCAGGACAGGGCCCAGCTGCTTGGGGTCTCCTGCCAGCACCAGCTGCCCCCCATTGAGGTTGGTCTTCTGATCCATGGGAGCCAGGAGCCCTGGGAACAGGGAGAGCTCAGTGGGGAATGGGAGGGAGCCCAGGCCATGCAGAGATGCTGGTCCTTGAGACAGGAGCTGAGCACCACTCACCTGCAATGGCCACCACGCTCTCTGGCTCTACCGCGCGGCCACACTCATCGATGAAGACGTGGGAGAAAAACCCAGGGGGGAAGTTGGCTGACACCAGCCTGGAGGAGAGATGGAGTGAGGCTGTCTCAGCATCCTGCCCCACCTGGCCATCCTTCCTCTCCTATTCTTCCCTCGTCCTCCCACAGAGGAGGGATTTCCCCTCCTGCTGCCTGCCCTCGTCCAACCCCTCCCTGCTGAATCCCAGAGGGACTGCCTTCACAGCCTGGCTGCAAGGCAGCCCTAGGTGCACCTGCCACGGATGCTGGGGACAATCCCAGCTCCTCTGACCTTCCTGCTGTCACCAGTGTGGTGATGATAATCCGGTACTGCTTCAGGCTCTCCTTGCTTGGGTACACGTAGCTGCTCTGGTCCTCATCCCAGTTGCAGCAGGGCTGGAGCACAGGCATTGGGTGAGTTCCCACTATCCTGGGGGATGCCAGCCCAGATGTGCTGTCAGGATTTCAGGGTGGAGGGGCAGGGACTTACCATGATATCAGTGGGCACGTCTCTGTAGTTCCGGGAGCTGGCGATGAGCCTGTAGACATTCTCAGGGGCGATGTCCTTGATGAGGCACTGGCACAGCAGGTCTGTGGCACTGTTGGAAGGGGCACAGACCAAGATACGGGCATTCTTGAAGCACGTCCACACCTGGGTGGGAGGAGAAAGAGGTGACAGCATTGAGCCCCATGGATGAGAGTGGGCAGCAATGCTCAGGGCTGGATTTGGACACTGGCCACTCACCTGCTTGATGGCTTCCACCATAGTGACTGTCTTGCCAGTGCCAGGGGGACCAAAGATGAGGTATGGGGCTGGCCGGGACATGCCAGTGACAATGTGGGTCACAGCTTTGCACTGCTCCTCGTTGGTCTCCAGCTCACGGTTAAACCACCTGTGGGAGCAGAGGCTGTGCTGCCGGAGGCCCATCACCTCCAGCCCCCAGACCCGCCCACCCTGCGGAACTGGGTACTCACCGGGGCTGGAAGGGGCCTGGGAACAGGGACTGGTGGCAGGAGGCAGAGGGGAAGAGGAGGCTGAACAAGCTGTGGCGCATGGCCAGGACTGCAGCCCGATGCTGGACCTGCAGTGGCAGCCGGCTGAAGGTGAAGGTCACATCGAACTTCAGGTTTTTCACAAACTTCTTCTGCAGCCTAGGAAGGAATGGTGTGAGCAGTGCGTGGCACACTCTCCCATGCCCTCCTGGCCCTTTCCAACCCGCTCCTGGCCTTTGGCATCTCCAAGAAAGTCTGCTGGGACCAGACATCACTCACTTGGAGGAGAAGCCCAGCCTGACCTTCTCCAGTTCCACGCTGTGCACGTAGCCCTTGTACCGCACGAGAGGGGAGTGGTCCCGCTCGCTGCTCAGGTGGGCAAAGAGGTGATCCCCTCTCAGCACGGACGGGCGGTTCTCGGCCACGCCAGGCACCTGTGCCAAAGGGCCAGTGTGATGCCAGGCACTCTGGGAGTGCGGGTGTTGTGCCAGGACCCCTCCCAGCCCTCACCCCCCTACGCACATCGAGAACCAGCAGCCCCCTGTCCTGCACCATGGTCACATCCTGCATGTCGTAGCGCCGGATGTCCACCTCCATCTGGATCTCCTCCAGGTGCAGCAGCTGCTGGAATTTCTGGTGGTAGTTCTCAGGCTGCAGAGGTGCTTCCAGCAGCGAGCTGAGGGCAGAAGCAATGTCAGTGTGTCCCAGGGACAGTGCGGCACTCAAGGAACACCTCAGCATTGCTCACAGCCCTTGGCACTCACCGCATGGCAGCCCAGCTGGAGCTGGCACTGTTGGGTCCAAGCAGGATCATGTCCTTGAGGCTCTGTGGGTACTGGTAGGTGCCCAGAGGGATTTCCCTCTCCAGTTCGTTTTTCAGGGAGCTGGGTGGAGGGGACAGCAGTGATGCAGGGAGTATATAGTGTCCCCAACCCCACTGTCACCAGCCATCACACAGGGCTGAAGCACTGTCCTGTGGTGCTCAGTCGAGGAGCTGAACCTTGTCCTGGCTGGAGAACAGGCTGGGCCCCTCTGCTCAGGATGGCAGCAGGTGACTTCACCACATACCTCTCAGGGGGGATGCCATCCTCGGTGATGACTGTGACAAGGTGCTGGAGGCTGGCCGTGTAAGGCTGGAAAAGCGCCGAGGGCCCCAGGTCCTTGGCCAGCTGGCTCTCGGCAATGGCAGCCACATAGCGTGAGATGCTGAAGGGCTCGTCCGGCTCCTTGGTGAACTCGAAGAACATCACAGCACTGAAGTGCCCATTGCAGGTGGTGAGGCACCGCACCTGGATTGGGTACATGCCACCTGCGTGGTGAAGTGGTGAGATTGGGTCCTGCATCATCTCTGCAGGGCAGGGCACAGAGCAGGGGGTGGGATGGGATGGGACCCTACCTGGGTGTAACAGCAGGGACTGGCCCTGCACTGCCCCTTGCTCATCGATGAAGGAGAGCTCCTGTGACTGCTGGCGTGGCTGGAACCGCTGCAGTGTCACCACCTCGGTCCCACGGTTCTGCACCAGGACAGTGACTGTGCAGGGCTCACCCGGCACCACTGGGAAGCGGATATTCCCATTGCCCTGGTCATAGTCTGAGACGATCTCTACCCCGTGCTTCCCACGAATGAGCTCAGCCCTGTGGGGAGGGAGGGTCAGGCTTTCCCAGCTGGGGTGGGGGCTCCCGGGGCCATGCCAAGGCAGGGTGCTGCCGGTCATACCACTGCTTGGCATAGATCTGGGGCATTTGTGGAGCAGAGCTGAGCTGCTGTCCTGAGGCAGACGTGGACACCGATGTCTGTGCATTCCTTCTGGGTCTCCTGTACTGGTCTGCCACCAACACACGCTTCTTCACCTGCAAGCAGCAGCCAGAGTCAGCGTGGCCCTGGGATGCTGCAGGGGGCTCCTGAGGAGCCAGTCCCAGTGGGCACTGCCCCAGCACGAACTCACCTTGAATTTCACCACCTCTCCGCGCACCTGAACCTGCTGGGTTGTCCTTAGTGCATACAGGATGCCAGAAAAACTGGGTGTCTTTGCATCAGTCCTGCAGAGCCAGGGGAGAGGGTTTGTGTGGGAGAGTGTGGCTCAGCTGCCATGGGCACAGGCAGCTGAGGTGAGGCAAGCAGGAAGATGAAGCAGGACACTGAGGCTGCGGTGAGGGGGGTCTCAGCAGGTCCTCTCTGCTCCAGGAGAGGAAGAAGGACTTGGGCTTCCTACTGGCCTGTGCAAATCTTACATCCCTGCTGGCTGCTCCAGCAATTCCATGATGTGCCATTGTTGTTCCAGCTATGCCACAGCCATTCCAGCTCTCACTGCCTCACTGCCTGGCCCTGACAGCCATGCAGTCCCTGTCCATGCCAGTGTCCAGCAGCTGAGCTGGCACAGATGGTGGCCCTGCTAAGGCACAGCCACTGTGCTCCCAGCAGCAATGACTCCCCAGGTACCTCCTCCCAGTCCCACCAATGCACTAAGCCCTGGCTCTGCCAATCATTAACAGCGGTCATATTGCACAAAGGACAGTGAGATTGGTGTCAGCAGGGTGAGGTGGGGGACTATGGTGGGCAGTGGGTGTCCGAGGCCATCCCCAGGCAGCTGCTGGGGGCCCATGGAGCTGGGGATCATCCCAGCAAGGCTTTGGTGAGACAGACAAGCTTGGGGACCCCAGTGATGCTGCCGGGGACCAGTGATGCTGGCCGGGGGATTGGGAGATGCTGGCCAGGGGTCTGTCCCGGGTGATGTTGCCCGGATCTGGCCCAGGGCTCTCACCTGCCCCGGAACTCCTGGTTGTAGATGGTCCGCAGCGTTTCCCGCAGGCTCTCCCGCTCCCGGTCCGTGTCCCGCAGGAACTGCACGAATTGACACCCCCAAAAATTGGCCTCCGCCACGGTGAACTTCGGCATGGTTGAGCCGAGCCGAGCCGTGCCGAGCCGTGCCCAGCCGCGATGGTGCCGCGTCGAGGAGCGGCAGGTTAAGACAGGCTGGGCTGGGCTGGGCTGGGCTGGGCTGGGCTGGGCTGACCCGGGCTGGTCGCGCAGGGAGAAACGAAAGCGAAAGGGGAGCGGCTGCGGGGCCAGCCCGGCACGGGGGGGGAGCCTGGGGCTGCGGGTGGGAGACAGCGGAGCTGCAGAGCAGGATGGTGGGGGAGAAGGGCCAGGAGACGGGCAGGCAACGAGGCAGTCTAAAGGATGATTAGCTGAAGATTTGGAGAAGGACAAAGAGATAGAAACGCTCTTAAGGATGGAGCGGTGGCGGTGAACTGCCTCCAGTGTAACCCAGGAGCAGAAGACTAGCCTTGAGGCAGATAAAAGCTGTGTTGAGTGCAGAGTCTTATCTTGGGCCCTGCTTCAACTTCACATTCTTGGAATTGCTGCAGCGATTTCCTGGATCCAGGGCCGCAGCCCACAGCACCTGAGGCACACACAACTTCCATGTCCCCTGCGTGCTGCTGCAAATCAAACTGTCTTACCAAACTTATCAAACTGTCCATGAGTAGCTCCGGTGACAGCACTGTGCAACCCCCCCAAAAAGCCCTGCTTTGTCCCTTTGTCCCATGTAAGGATACGAGCGCGAGTGTCTGAGGTAGGTGTTGGTGTTACAGTAAGACACCGAGGATGAGTGGAATGACCTCCTTGCTGCCTTTTTTCCAGGGTGAGGAGCTGCATTAAAGCTCTGTGATTTTTCAGTTTTAATTTAGAAGCTCAGCTCTCCAGCTCCCATGTCTGATGCTCCCATACCAGGGTGGGAGCATCACCCATGGGTTTGGAGTTATGCCACCCCTCCTAATCACGGAACTGTTAATGTTGGAAAAGGACCTTTGAGATCATTAAAGTCCAACCATGAACCCAGCACCACCACCGTGTTCACCACTAAACTATGTCCTCAAGTGCCACATTCACATTTTTAAACACTTTCAGGGATGGTGACTCCAACACTTCCTAGCCTTAAGGAATTAACAGGAGTGAGACCATGAAAGAACAGACACCAATGGCTTTAAACAAAGACTGCTGTATTTCCACTAGACTAGTTGATACAGAGGATGCCTGAGGGGTGAATTGTCAGTCTCAGCAGCAAATATATTTTATTTAGATAAAACTCACAAAGGATAAACACTTATTTTGGGGTGTTACTGTGCAAAATCCGCAGTGAAATGCGCAGGCAACCCCACCCCTCTCTTCCCAACCTTTTTTCCTTTGTGTATTTATAAACAAGAAGACATGAGCCAGTTTAAAAACCAGAATGTGCAAGGCGCCCAGTGATAACCAAGTGCAAACAAAGCAAAGGGAGTTCACCAGAGGAGGTTCACTTTGTAGTGAATCCGTGTTCCAAGATCTGAGAAAGGCATATGTGTTATCTCTTCATCCTCCCCTTCAGAGAAAATGTTATGACTGCTAATTTTGATGTTAGAGGGGGAAAATAGTAATGCAGAGCAAGCATGTAGAAGAGATTTATTCCAAAATCCCCTCTAATCATGACAAGAAACTGTCCACAACTGAGAAAAATGGAAAGGATTTTTTCTTTCACTTTGGTGCAAGTTTATTTATTTTGTACACTATCCATCCATACACCTGTGATACAAATCTATGAACCTGCCACAAAGCATTAAAGCACAACATACATATTATTCTGTAGACATTTGCATTTTTAATCACCATCCAGCCCTTGTGGATCAGCAGCGACTCATCTTGTAGCTCTGTAAAAATGCAGATGTCTGGTAACCGTACGTACACGAGGGAGGGGAGAACAAAGATGTTCACTTTTAGGGAACATGGCTCAAATCTTCAGATTAAAAAAAAGTTACATCCCTGGAAGAGCTGGGTCAGTAGGGAATTCTGTAAAGGATCCTGTAAACTCTTTTTCTACAGTAAAATCTAAGCCTGCAGGCATCTGCTTTGTGGAGGCTGGGAATAAGGATACATGAGGACTCACTGTCTTGTACTTACTGTGTCCTGCAGTGCCATGAGCTCTTGGCAGGTTTGACAAACTTACTGGATACCTGGAGTGCTAGATACAGGTGAAGGGAACGCTCTGCACCCTCTCCTGGGGTAATATTAGGGCTTTTCCAGCTAGGAAGTTTTCCAGCCAGAGACTGAAAACAGCTATACCTCTGAGCCATGAATGGCTGAATTTAAATGACCTATTAAATGCAGCTACAACAGGATGTTTATGTGGCAGGAAACACAAAACACAAAGACAACTATTTGTTCCACAGTTCCCTCTCAGGCTAGAAAACCTGTTAACTTTGAAAGCCCTAAAAAATGCTGCTCTGGTTTAGAAACCATCTACTTGGCATAGGACCACATTTGTCTTTTTGCACACGAATGTTTCATACGCCTCCCTGTTTCTGCATTAAGCATTCTGCATTTCTTTGCCAATCTTGTAGCTGAGGATTTTGTTCCAGTCAATCTTGGTGCGGGTGACGGGCAGCTGCCGGCGTAAGGCTTTGAAAGTGGTGTCTGACATAGTCTGGTAGTTTTCACTGATTGCTGTCTGCAAGGGCAAGCACATTTGGTTAGGGCACTCATAAAACACTATGAGAAAGCTCAGTTTAGTGTTAAAGCCACAAACTCCTTTCTGTAAGGTGTAAGGCACACTATTAACTAAATGAATAATGCAGTCATCAGTGTGTGTGCAAGTCAAAGGCCTTCTGTTCACCTCCCCTGTAATGTAGCAGCTTCTGCTTAGGTCTTGCACTGACTTGTCTCTTTCCAGTCTCCTTGCATGCAGGTTGGGACAATGTAAAAGCTGTTGCACAAGTTTCCTCCTCGGTATTTTTAACTGTCACAGAGGAAAATACATCGACTCGCCCACTCCCCTCCCATGCTTGTTCCAGGTATCATTTGTAATCCTTTAAAAAAACCATACAGCAAACCTGATAGTTAATCACAACACAGCTTTGTAACTTTACAGCTTTCTAACTATATTGTTTAAACAAATACTACTGCCCTTTTCTAAGTAATTCTTACAGTCAATACCAGATTCAGCCAGGTACAGAACCAGAGGTCAGTTTTCCATGTTTCTATTAACTGCAAATGGAGACTGATATGATTCTATGGTTTATTTAACTACCACTGATCTTACCTGGTACTCATTTTCTGCATTTTCTATTATCTTAATAAACTCCTTAGCAGTTTGGACATCATTCTGCAAAGGAGAAAAAAAATGTTTGCATATTTAAGAGCAACTTACATGAGCTACATCATAGATTTCTTCACAAATTATAGGCTGAGTACAGATAAAGTCAGCAACATCATCAGCTCGTGCCTCGTGGTTGTAGCTGGGTTCCTTTCACTTACTACATACTGGGTAGAGCTTGTGCTCCAAACTGGAACAGGGCTGCACCCTAGTGAGCAAAAAGGAACCTTCATGGTAAAGTGAGTCACTTTGCAGAAGTTGCTCCCTCTACCACACTAGAGAGTTTCTTCATTTCCCTTAGTGTATGTCTCTTACTGTTCTTTCCTTGCACAGAGATAAAAAAGCATATTCTGTCCTCTTTAACCCAAACTTCCAAGAGAAGCTTTCCAACAGAGACTTTCTAATAAGACTGAATTTTAAGCAATTGGGAATCTGGGATTCCTACGTGACTCTAAACACCACATTGACTGTTCACCCTAAAATTACTTTAAGGCCAAGAGAATGCAGTCATAGCAGTGTATGCTTAATGCTCTGTTTAAGGAATGAAACAGTTGCTTATCATAAAGATCTTTTAGCATACTTACTGACACCTGTACAGAGTCCTGAATGTCTTTGTGACTAACCAGCTGGACGTTGCCATCTTCATAGTAATGGACCTGGACAAAAAGACAGAATGCAGGTTTTATCATGACCACTCACTCCAGAATTCCTGAGCCCCCAAATGGCTCAACAGAGCATCATGCCAGTCTTCTCTGCTTACATGGAGACCAGAAGCAGGACGGATTTTCTAAAAGGTTTCATTCTTTGTCAAGACTGTTCAAGATTATGTTAATCAGTAAATGCCTAGAGCTGAGATAAGAGAAATTATAAAATACTCAAGGAAGAGGTTTGAGCCCTATAAAGTGAAGCAAAGTGGAGGCCTATAGGGTAATGCTACATAATAAATCACAGGCCAGATCTGAGACTATTCCTGAAATACCAGATTTAAGAATTTATTTCTTGAACTGTTAAGCTTAATAATATCCTGACTTGAGAAGGACATCTCTGCTGCATTTCAGCATCTCGTTCTGAGCCAAATGCATTTGTGTAAGAGAAGCACAGTGCAGTTTCTCTGATTGCTGCCAGGAAAAATAACTCACCTGGATTTTGAGCACTGCAGCCACTTGAGCTGTTGGTGGTGTGATGGTAAACTTCCATTCTGATCTCCAACGCCCGTTCCTAAAAGCAATCAAAGCATGAAAAACTATTTCCAAGAAGTTCTAACAGGAAGAAGAACCAAATTAACAAGCAAGTTGTTTTATCACCAATACCACATGGGATTTAGTGATTTAGATGGCATGGAGTTAAATTTCTGCAGCCCAGCTGAATATAACTCAGCTTCAGTACAAAGAAGCTCCAGAGATGTAAAGGAGTATCTACCCAGCTCTGCTAATGCCTTTTCCTCTGGATAGGTCACAGGAAGAGCTTTGGTAAGTGCCAAGGGGGCTGCAAGGAAAACACACTACAGAAGGAAAAGAACTTACTGGGAAGCCCAAAACTCCCTGTCCTTCAGACCGTGTCAGAGCTAGAGGATGGGTTGGTTTGAGGAATTAGGCAAAGGAAGAAAACACACTGTGTTGAAATAGTCTTACCAGAAGTTTTTGGGCTGAAACTGGTGGCTCTCAATACAGGCAATAATTGTCTGCTGTCCATCTATAGATTTACCATAAACCTGTATTTAGAAAAAGAGTTAAAAAGGCCCAAGATCTAAGGAAAGCCATTCTTAACATCTGTTCTTGGCAGCAGGGTGCAGGCTGCTGTGGTGGCACCTCACTGGGAACATGCACCACGAGTTACATTGTCCAACACCTCCCCTGGCAGGCATTTCATTACCAGTAGGTGTGAAGGTGCTTGGCAGTCATGCCTATGAAAAAGGACTAATCCATCTTTACCTCTGTGTGCATACCAAGATAGTTGCACCCTCTTTGGAACAGGTCATTCCAAAGTGAGCCAAAATGCCAGTGAGGATGGAGAATTGCAAGAGCTCTGCCCAGCAGAGTCTGCTCTAGGTGTGACTGACTCAGAGGAACACAGTTCCAGGGAAACAGGACGGATACTCAACAGTGCAGAAGCCATTGGGGTAATGATCTTTGACGTAGGCTCTCAGTGCACTGTCACAGGCATCTCTCCATTGCTTCAGAGCTGACTCTGTGTCCTCGGGCTGCGGGTCACTTGCTTCTTTCCTTAAGTGATCAAACTTAAAAGAAAGCTTGTTTCTTGGGTCTAAAAATCTGCCATTGCCCAGATCACCATGTTCTGTGATTAAGACCTATAAAAGAAGTTGAAATGATGATACATTTAGACACCTATAGATGTGTTATTTTGCATTTTTCCCTACTTGCATATCAGTGTTGCAGTAGGTTCTTTCACTGAGCTATAAGATCACATAAAGAAAACCAAGTATTTTCAGTAATAATTTAAATAAGTAGTTGTTGTGAGGCTGAAGGTAACTCTCTGCTCTCCACAGTAATATTGCACTTAGACTTCTGTCCCAGAAAAGGCTGAACTCTAATAATGTATGTATTTGGCTTAAAATTTTGTATCCTTACGATAGAAACAGGTTGCTTTGCCTTTACAGTTATTTTAGTTGTTTTCCTTCTTAGTTTCTAAAGGAAACAGAGACTTTTACTCTGGAATCTACCATTTATTGCCATGCTCCACGTTGCAAGAGTTCTACTGCTGGGCAAGAATGGTACATAGATGTGACTACTTCTAAAATACACCAACTAAAGCAGACAGCAAATCAGCATTACACATTCCCTTCTTTTTTCCTTTTCACTTTAATTCTCTGGCTTTCCAAATACTGACTTTATTGGGGTGGGTTTTTTTCTTTTGCAGGTTGTACTGTAACTTTCTCATCAAAGCTATTTCTACAAATACCTCTCTTGATACATGCCTCCCAGAAATATATCTGGGACACCAGAAAAGCTGGGTCAGAGCTTGGATCAGAGTACAGAGCAGATGGCCAGGCAGCTTTCTGGCTTCTCGACTACTTGCTGTTTGTTCTAAAAAAAAGTTAAAAAAAAACCCTGAAAAGACTTGTTTTTCTAGCATAGACTGGATAGTATTAGGTATAATCACTACACCAAATCAATGATTCTGTATCAACAAAGATAAGTTTGTTTTTTAGGGTAGCTGGGAAAGGATTAAAATTGCAGAAAACAAACCAAACAATTAAGAATCTACTATCAATTGTCAGTAGGAACTGTAAGCAAGTAACAACATAAGGACTTGTAAGTGAGCTTTAAATAGACAGTAATCTTTAATCATTCATACTCTTAAGTAAAATTCCAGTGACTTCAGCAGGCAGCTTTAAGGAACAATGAATTGGATTTATTAAGTAGTACAACACAGAACTTAAAGAGAATATCTTGCTTATGCTTTGTTCTTATAGAAGAATGTTTGTCATGATAATGATATGTGGGGGAAGGAGCAGGGGTGGTACCTTGTGAGCAGAATGAGTGAGTCAGCTGATGGTGATGTTGACTTGTGAGCCAACATCCTGACAAAAGCACATTTTTATTGCTTTTTCACAGTGCAGTAATATAAACCTCAGGTGTACAAAGTCTCCTCTTACCTGATCATCATACCCTTCTATCTTCACTGGAGTGAACTGATCCATGTTGTACTGAGCAAATGCACTGGTGAGGATCAAAAGAACAACTTTAGCTGTACGTGTTATTTTGACTCAGGAATAAGTATGCTGTGTGATTATATTACAGCAAACACCAACTTAATCGGGCAAATAATACACACAAGCACTGTTAAAGGATTTTCCAATTCTTTTACTGTAGATAGTTGTAAACCCCAGGTCTAAAAGCAGGTTTGTTTAGTGATGACCAGGAAAATACAGAGTTCAAAAGTAGAACAGCAGGTAGCCTGGGGAAATGTGAGCAAGCCAAGGCAAAACAGGAACAACCCAGCTACCATTTAGACAGCAGCAAGGTAAACAAATGAATAGATGAATATTTACAACAATTTTCTGATGTAAAGACTTGCTGACTGACACATAACCTAGTTTGAAATAGATCTTAGCATCAAAAAGCTTGTATGTGTAATCTTTAAGCACTTTCTGATGAAGCTGTGTAAGCAAACAACAGATTTTGAAAACTTTTTTATTGAGGGCAGTTCTTTTTCTAGACTTAGGCTATGGATTAATCAACATTTCAGGCTTCACTTACTTTATAAATCATATGATTCAACATGATCAGACATTCCTGCTGCTGCAGAGTTAAACCTTTTGGCAGAGTGCCTTCCTGTCAGTTTTATACAGCACAAATTCCAATTTAGGGCTTTTAATAAGAATCATCCACACCTTTCATTATATATTTTGTTAGGTGGAGTAAGAAATTACAGGAGATTGCTCTGAATACAGCAAATGGTCTTCTTTGTCACAGAATGATGGATATAAGAAAACAGAAGTATCTCTGATGGTAATTTGACTTGTGTTTGAAATCTCAGTACTTACTGTGCTGCTCCTTCCCTGAGAAGATTGTCATTGTTAAGCAATAACCGGACATCTGGAGAAGAAAGGGTTCAGGTGTGTTACTGGATTTTTTGATCAAATATTTCTCTTAATGCACTTTATTTTCAACTGTACAAATGCAAACATTAAAACTATTAAATAATTTCATTAAGCAGAAGTAGCCCAGAAGGACTGCATGCTTTCCCAGGCCACTCAACCTTAAAAGCAGTATGGTGTGACACAGCCTTAGATTTTTATAATAGATAAAACATTAAAAAAACACCATAGATCATTTTTTTCCTTAACTGCTTACCATTGAATACTTCATTGAACTCTCCAGGGGGTGCATGAGTGATGAATTTTGCAGCTATACGCACCTACGACAAAGCAGAAAAGCAATTAAAGACAAAAGATAATTTACTGAGTTCATACATATTGAAGCAATTCACCAACAAAACCAACTCTGAAGCTACGGAAAGTGGCAGATTTAGGGAGAAATGTAGGCATGCATTACCAAGACAGAAATAGTCTCCTAAGACTGTTCAAAGCAAGGCTGGACAGGGCTTGCAGGAGCAGGCTGGTCTAGTGGAAGGTGTCCTTGCCCATGGCAAGGGGTGGAACTGGATGATCTCCAAGGTCCCTTTCAACCCAAACCATTCTGGGATTCTATGAAGGCACGTGGAACTGTGATGATGAAGGCATCAATAACTGAAAAGGCCAACCCTCAATGTCCACAAACTCTGAACTGGAAAGAAAAACCCCGTGTCTTCTAAAAGTGTAATAAAACTGACACATGTTCTGAAATCCAATATATGTGTCTTGCACTGTCAGAATTTAGGTGGTCCAGGTATTGATTCTGTTGGAGTTAGTAAGAGTTTATGGTTTTCATTATCAAATCTTTTATGGCTTTTACAGGACCAAAGGGAATAGAAAGATCTTGGAAGAAATGAAAGAGGAAATGTCACAAAATTAAACCTCTCCCTTAGAACAATAAAAACGTCCCATTTCCTCTGATAAGCCCAGCTAACAAAGCTGACCAACAAGGCTCTCTGGTCTAACAAGACATTTATTGGAAGTGACTGCAGAATTGCTCATTACAACTCTGATTGCTTTCTACTTCTCATTTTGAGCAGCAAAACAAAGAAATGTGGTAGATATCCAACTGCTTCACCTGAGTTATCCCCAGAGCTGGAAATAACTCACTTCTCTCAACAGTCTTCCCTGTTTTAATTAGAAATTGTTTGTATTGTCACATAATTATTTAAAGCAAGCCATGAAAAGAAATAAACACTTTTCCAAACTAAAGGTAATTGCCTTATTCCAGCAGGATCAAGTAACAATTCTGCCTTAACTCGATTGAGCTTCAGATAAAAATAGATTGTCTTCCACATCAGCAATGATTTCAAAAAAATAGATATGCATTCTTTGTGCCTCAAGTAATTAAGCAATACGAAGAAAACATTAAAAAGACAGTATCTTATGTAAATGACATGATGCAGGACATAAAACCATTTTCTCTTAATCTTCTGGTTTTAGGTTGGTAAGTAGAGAGCAATTCTAAAAATTGAACTCTTAAACTGTTTGAAAACTTTCAATGTTTAAAGATCTGTAATTAGGATGGATTGGTGCCACAATACTGTTGAATTTCACTATCAGAAATTTGGGCAGTGATGAAGAGAGCCTGGCAGTAGTTTAGAGACCCTGCTGTTCAATATCCTCAGTGGACTTTGCTCAGAGTCCACCCCAAAAGGCTGAAAGATTTCTGAAAGGACACCGTGTGCTTTTGTGAGCAAGCACAGCACGGAACAGCACCGTGCTAAAGCTCTCTCAGGGACCTACCACTAATGCTGGGAGGACAGCACTGGAACACACCCTGCAAATTAACTCTCCAGATGAACACATTCTCTTTTATAAGGTGCTTCAACAGACGGCAAAAAAAGGCCTCTAAAAAGCTATAAAATTGAATAGCTTATAAATTTATGCAATGATGTTGAGGCTGCAGAACATGAAGCCCTTGTAAAAGGGGTCACTGTTTTAGTAGGCTGAACTTTAGATCAGTGGATTCTCATAAGGAAATCCTTACGGGAAAAACAAACAACAAACAGAAAAACACCCCAAGTGCTGTATGAGAGATTTTTATGGTTTTCCACAAATTCTCTTACTTGGAAGGATGAACAAAATTAAATCAACACAGAAAGGCCTCTGTACTTCAATCAAGTATTATTACAAAGCCAGTTCTGAACTAAGCAAAGGCTGCAAGTGGAAAGTGTTCATTTGGCTAATCATCCCTTGCACTGCCTCTCACAGATCAATAAAATACAAAACATTTCAGTCAAACTATTGAAATCATGAGTGCAGGAAATAGGCTGGGGAGTGATTAATTTGAAATATCAAGCACGTGAACGGTTGTTGGTTTTCAGAGCTGGTTTCTTGGAGGCTAAGATGTCAGGATGCTTCTGTCAGGTGTCAATATGCTTCTCTGCAGAAACACCAAAATAGGACTTTCTGCAGCTTGCCCCATTTCCTGGCCCGCGGGGCCATTTCAGGTGTCATTTCAGCTCTGCAGCATCAACTTCCTGCTTCTAAAATGGGGAAAGTGTCTGAGGGGAAGGGAAGCTGCTCAGCCCTTAGTTTCAACTGGTAAAACAGCAGCAGAATGAACTTCAGCAAAACAGGGAAGATTTCAGATGAACTTAAAAGAAAATCACAGAATCAGAGACTGGTTGGGTTGGAAGGGACCTTAAAGTCCATCCAGTGCCACCCCTGCCATGCCCAGGAACACCCTCCACTGTCCCAGGCTGCTCCAAGCCCCAGTGTCCAGCCTGGCCTTGGGCACTTCCACGGATCCAGGGGCAGCCACAGCTGCTCTGGGCACCCTGTGCCAGGGCCTCAGCACCCTCACAGCCAAGAATCCCTTCCCAAAATCCCATCTAACCCTGCCCTCTGGCAGTGGGAAGCCATTCCCCCCTGTCCTGCCACTCCAGGCCCTCGTCCCAAGTCCCTCCCCAGCTCTCCTGGAACCCCTTTAGCTGCTGGAAGGGGATCTAAGGTCTCCCTGGAGCCTTCTCTTCTCTGGACTGGACACCCACAGCTCTCCCAGCCTGTCTGAGAAATTAATTTCTTACCTAAAATACACCCATAGAGAATAAAGGAGTGAAGCTTGGAGGATGGAATAAATTAATTTTGTTACTCAATTGATGTTTTTAGGTTTTTGATTTACTTTAAAGTACTGGTAAACTCAGACTTTAAAACTTAACATGCATAAAGTTCTAGACTCATCTGAACAGTCACATACTACAGTAAATCTTTGCTGCACATTTCTCTTTCAGATACTCCCTTAAGGTTATCCTTCTCTGCCTGTGTAAGGCATGGAGTTAGTTGAAATGGAATGTTCTAAAAGCCATACCAATTCTGCTCTGGAAGACTTATTTCAAACAACATCACCTAAAATACTGACTAATGGATGAATTGCACCTCTAAAGCTCTGCTTGTTTCATAAATGATGTCACTCAAGCTGAAATTGCAGTTTAAAGGAAAAAAATGAAAGCAACTCCTGGACTTGTAGGATCCTTGAAGATCCATAAGCCTGAACAGCTCGTCCAGAACGTTAAGAAACAAAGCAAGCACAAAGTGTAACACTTCTTTGAGGTAAGGAAGAGTAACAGTGTATTTTTAAACTACTGTGTATAGACAACACTGTATTACCTGGCAGAGAACTTGCACTCCGTAACTTTCCCACACTGCTACACAAGAGGAACAAACTGCTCATTTCCCCCTTTCCTAAAATAATTATGGCTCTATTTGCTCCTACTTAGTCCTTTCCATCCAATATAATCTGTAGGATCTACATCAAAGTTCCTGTCAGCAGCTGGGGTGAGCAGAAAAGCGACGACACACTCAGAGGGTATTTAGGAAGTGAAGAGGTTGCAGAGCACCTTATAGACACTCTGGTTACTTTGCTGATTTAGGAAAAGCAGCGCTGAAAATACATTTTCGCAAAATCATTTTGGTTGGGAAAGACCTTCAGGATCACCAAGTGATCCACCTGTGACTGACTCCCACCGTGTCACCAAGACCAGAGCACTGGGTGCCGCGTCCAGTCCTTCCTTGGCCATGCCCAGGGATGGGGACTCTTCCACCTCCATGGGCAGCCCCTCGCAATGTCTGATTGCCCTTTCTGTTAAGAAACTCCTCCTGATGTCCAACCTACACCTCCCCTGGCTTAGTTTGAGACTATGTCCATTTTCATGCGCAACGGCTGGCCGAGACGCCTCAGCTGCACCGAGGCAATGAGGAAATCGGAAGGCAACGAGGAAATCGGAAGGCAAAATGCTGGCTCTGGTAAGGAACAGCCGGTCCTTCAGCCGGGCGGCGGCGGCCCGGTGGTCTCGGGGGCCCGCCCGCCCCGAGGCACTCGCAGACCGGCACCAGGCGAGCTTGCCCGCATCTCCCCACCCACTGCATTCCCAGAGGCAGCGGCACCGACCCAGAGCGGGGGAGCGGCCACCCCCTTCCTTTACCTTCTCCTCATCCGACACCCGCTCCTCCAGATCCGCCATCTTGGCAGCTGTGTGCCCGGCCCACGCAGTGCATGCCGGGAGCGCCGGGCGGCGTCCCGAGAGCGCTG
Organism: Rhabdornis inornatus; assembly: GCA_013397075.1. Lineage (NCBI taxonomy): Eukaryota > Metazoa > Chordata > Aves > Passeriformes > Rhabdornithidae > Rhabdornis > Rhabdornis inornatus. Next base: position 319,840 of record VWZS01000717.1, on the reverse strand, counting down.
GTGGCGCCATCTTAGCTGTGGGCAGACACGGCGTGGCCGCCATCATAGGAACGGGCGCGTTCCCGCGGAACCAGCTGACAGAAGCGCCGTCTCCCGGAGGCGTCGGGGCTCCCGATCATTGTGTGGGACATGCTCGGGCGGAGCAGAGGTGATGGACTCGACGAACAGGCTGCCCACGCTGGAGGGGCCCCGCTCTGGTCGTGCCGGCCCTGTCCCGGCGTGCCCCGTGGGCTGAGACGGCTGGGAGCTATAGACCGGAAGCGTGGTCACCGCCATCTTAGCTGCGGGCAGACGCGGTGCTGCCACCATCATAACAACGGGCAGGTTTTTCGCTACCGGGAACACGGCGGTGGCGAACCTGCCGCGTCCCGGAGCCTCCGGGAACCTCGGCTGTGGTGTGGCGGACGATGGGTCCGCGCTTCGCCCTGGAGCAGCGGTGACGGGGTGGGTGAACGGCCTACCCGCGCTGGCGGAGCCCCGCCCCGGTGCTTGTCCCGCCCCTGTCCCGGCGTGCCCCGCCGGCGGTGATGGCGGACGGCAGCGGCAGCGGTGGGAGCGGCCGAGGGCCGCCCTCGGCGTTGCGGCGTTGGGAGCAGCTGCGGCGGCGGGCTGCGACGCCCTGGGCCCGCGGGCTCCTGGCCGTGGCCGCCGGGCTCGGGCTCCTGTACGCGGTGCTGCGGGTGCCGGTGCGGCTCCGGGACGGCCTGGCGGCCGGTGAGGGCGGCAGGGGCGGATGGCGCGGGGGGAGGCGGCCCCTGCCTGTGGAGCCGGGCGTGCGGGCAGGGCAGGCTCGGCCCGGCCGTGCGCAGCGTCCTGGGCTGTACCGGGAATTGTATCCAGCGGGAGCGGGGCAGGGCTTGTCCCGCTGTGCCGGATGCTGCCGCCGGCTCCGCACTGCAGTGTCCAGCTCTGGGACCCTCCGTTCAGCAGCAACGCTGCGGGGCTGGAGCGTTCCGGAGAAGGAAACGGAGCTGGGGAAGGTCTGGGGCACCAGGAGGGCTGAGGGAGCTGGGGCGACTTAGCCTGGAGAAAAGGAGGCTCAGGGGGGATCTTCTCGCTCTTTCCAACTCCCTGATAGGAAAGGACAGCCAGGGGGGATTAGGCTCTGCTCCCAGGAAACAGGGACAGGGCAAAAGAAAACAGCTGTGTCTAGCTGTGCCAGAGGAAGTTCAGGTCGAACATCAGCAGGAATTTCTTCGTGAGAAGGGTGGTCAGGCGTTGGAATGGGCTGTCCAGGGAGGTGGTGGAGTCTCTACCCCTCGTGGTACCCAGGGAACAGCTGGACCTGGAACTCAGTGCTCTGGTCTTGTTGTCGGGGTGGGGATTGGTCACAGGTTGGACTCGATAAGGTCTGTTCTAAACGAATTGATGTTCTGATTCTGTGAGTCTGTCCAAGCAGTGCCTATGGGCTGGTTGTGCATCCCTTCTTTGCTCTGTGACACACTTGTCACCTAACCCCAGGGTTAGGGACACGGCTGGGGACTGGGCAGTCCTGGGCAGCTGAAAGCAGCCAGGGCACTGCCCCATGCTCCCACCTGGGGGTCTGTCAGTCTGTCCTCTGGAGCCCTGCCCTGGCCACCACTGTCCCTGTCCAGCCTGTGCTGGTGGCGGGTGATGAGGCTGATGTGCAGTTTGAGTCCAGACCGTGGTCAGAGCACCACAAGATAATTGCATTCCCTGCATTGTGCTCTCCATAGCAGGAGGGAGAGGTCTGTGGAAAATCTATGTTAGCACTGAATATAAATTTGCATCAAAACAGGATGATTTATCTTAAATTGAAATAATACATTACATTGGCTTGTTGTGGTCCTCCAGCCATTGTAGGGGTGAAACCATAAGATGCTTTGTCTAGAAATGTACAGTGATTTTTTTTTTGATTGGATGTAAAATTTGCCTTTCAACAAAAACAAAATAATATGTGGTGAGGATTTCCCTAACAGTGCAGCATTATAAAGCTACTGGGGCTATAGTCTACTGTATATTTGCATGGTGTTTGGCATTCTTTAATAGACAAGCTGTTTTTGTTTTTCAGTTCTACTTATTAAGTCTTTGGTTTTGTTTCTCTTAACAGCGGCTGTGTTCTTAAGCACTTTGACTCCAAAATTCTACTTTGCCCTTACAGTAACTTCATCTTTTATATCTGGACTGATATTTGTAAGTAGTTAACTTCTTTTTTTTTTTTTAAACAACTTTAGCACCTCTCAGATGACTTTGAGGGGTAAAGGGAGTGAATATCAGACTCTAGAGGGTGCCTTTGTGCTGGGAAGGAACTTCTCTGATTTATCATTGCAACTCTTTTGCTGCGTGTGTTGTGTGTTGGGACTGTATGAGTGAGAAAATGACTTGTACGGAATGCCAGAATGGTTCACTGCCCCTGACTTAGCTCCAGCCACTCCCTTGGGTCCTGTCACTGGTCACCAGAGAGGAGAGACCAGTACCTGATCCAAGCACATTGCTTGGATCCACATTGCTCTAAGGCTGACAGTTTGGTGTAGTCCTTGAGGCTTGTGATACGCAGGTATTTTTAATGGCTTCAAAAAGAGATGGTAATTTTTTTGGCCAGATCATTAGTGTTACTCTGTATGGAGATAAGTCCCATCCCTGATCATTTGTAGGGGGATGTACTCGCTGTGAACACTCTTCATCCCTCGTGTTTTCTGGGAGGTGTCACCTAAGGGAATTTCTGGTGCTTTTTTCTCCGGTGACAGGTGTTTGAGTGGTGGCACTTCCGAAAATACGGCACATCTTTCATCGAGCAGGTTTCTGTGAGCCATCTGAGGCCCCTCATCGGGGGTGCAGAGAGCAGCCCCCCAGCCCCAGCAGCTTTCTCGGCAGGGGACAATGAGAGCAGCAGGCAGAACATGCCAGGTGATTGATTCTCCATGTGTCCCAGCAGCATTCCTTAAGCTTTGAGGTGGCTTTTAATGGCTTTGGCTCTGTGTTAGTGCTTCTAAAAAATGGACAAAGCCTACATCTTACAGTGTTTTGTTAGTAGTGGTAAAAATAAACTAAATAATAATATTTTTTTACTCTAAACCATTCATTGTTAAAAATATGATTTAGCAAATGTTAAACATTTAGCTAAAAGCGTTTCAGTAACATTAGTTATGTACTGTTCTAGATATGTGCAAGGTAAATACTGCATGAGTGTACATGCATTGCTTAATCTTCCCACCCTGTGCTTTTGTACCCCAGAAATGTTGGGGAGCAGAAATATTTATGGAATAGCAGAAGTTTAAGAAGATGATGATCGCATAATGATAAAATTAAAGCAACTTTTGAAAGCACAACTGCTTTTGCATTGCTGCATTTTAACTTCAAGGTATTATTTCCCGTGCTTTTAATTTAAAAAGTACTTTTTTTTTTAATTCCTCAGAGTGCAAAGTGTGGCGAAATCCTCTCAATCTTTTCAGAGGGGCAGAGTATAGCAGGTATTAATTATCTTGCTTTCTACTGCATATTTTCAAATTTAATCGGGGGCATGCACATGACTTCTTCACAGAGCTTGCACTGGTAATGTCAGGAGACAGCTGGAGACCTGCAAGATTATAGGGGTGATTGATACCAATCCTGTGTTTAAAAGGCACCAAGCCAAGCTTTGGCAGTTTCAATGTTAAGAACAAAAATACTACTATAACATCAGGGCTTTTTGAGAGTAAAGTAGGAAAAAAACTTTATTCAGAGGTTGAGACAGTGATTCTCAATCTAAATTCTCTTTTATTAAACTATATTGTGAGTCTCCTAGTGTTACTTCATGGGAAAAGCTGCTTTCTAGGCAGCCAATTCCCGAGTAGTTTAGAACTTTACAGATTATTGAACAGTAGCACTTGAAACTTTGCATTGGTAGCTTTAGTATTTTATTATAGATTGTCTGCACTAGACACATCAGATATCCCCTTGGTATCAGCATTGCTAACTTCTAGGAATGCCTCTTAGTGAAATTTCTGCTCTTTTAGGTACATGTGGGTGACTGGGAAGGAGCCTCTTACTTACTATGACATGAATTTGTCTGCTCAAGATCATCAGACCTTTTTTACATGTGACACGGATGCCCTTCGGCCGTCAGACACAGGTACTGCTGTCTGTGCAAGGTGTGGGGGTGCTGGGCAGTGGCAGGTGTGTGCTTTTGGTGAACTTCAAAGGGAGTGCAAGTTATCCTGTCAAATATTTTGTGAAACTGTATCCTTTCTCAACTACTGAAGAGGTTTAATAGATGTGGGGTGGTTTGGGTTGGGAGGAGCCTTAAAGCCTAAGTTCCACCCCTGCCATGGGCAAGGACACCTTCCACTATCCCAGGCTGCTCCAAGCCCCCTCCAACCTGGCCTTGAAATTTACTGTTTAGTGAAATTTAGTGGAAAGGTGTTGTTTTATGTTGTGCATTCTCTACAACTTTAGTGCTGTCGGGGTCCTGACATTTTTTAAGATCTCACACATTTCAAATAATTAACACAATATTGAAAGCCTGGATTATATTCTCAACAGCCAAAATATGGTCTCATTGAAACCTTAGTAATGAACAGTGCAGTCTCCAGATTTTTTAACTTGTGTTCCACATGTTTAGTGCAGAAAATGTTCTTTACCTGGTTATTGTCAGTGTGGGTGTGAATTATTGTCAATTTGTCACATTCCGGAGGTGTTCCTTGTCAGCTGGCTGTGACATGTTTGATATGAAAGATGTGTTTTTATTTCACAAAAGGGAGTGAATTGTCTCGCTTGCTGAGCCAAGACTAATATTTTGTTTCCGAAAGAAAACTCAAATATTTTTCCACGTTATTCTTGTTGGACAGCAGGAGGTTTTGTTCCAAAAGAAACATGTATAGATTCTTCAGTTTTCTTATCGTCCTTGAGATAGGCCAGATATGGAACTCCATGAATGTAAGGTTTTGGAGTTCTTTCAGAACTGGTTTTTAGTGTGAAAGTTAATAATCCTGCATAGAAAATGGTAGCTCTGAGAGTGTTGTTTTCCTAGAAGTTGGTTTTCACTTTGTGTTTTCCAGTTTTACCAAATGGAAGCACGGTGGGGAGGGATTTAGAGTCATTGCATTGAAATAATTTTTAATTCAAGTTGTAGTTCAAAAGACACTTCTGAATAGATTTCACCCTTTTTACTTGTTCCCTAGAACACTTTCTAATAAGCTGATAAATGTATATCTTGAATTGGCTTTGCCATGTGATGCCGCTCAAATGTGCTTTGTAAATTTAAAAATAAATTGTTAACCCTTTATGATCTGACAGTTGTCTAAAAATAATCATGGAACAGAATCCCAGGATGGTTTGGGTTGGAATGAACCCCAAAGCTCATCCAGCTCCACGCCTGCCATGAGCAGGGACACCTTCCACAGTCCCAGGCTGCTCTAAGCCCTGTCCAGCCTGGCTTTGGACATTTCCAGGGATCCAGGGGCAGCCACAGCTGCTCTGGACAGCTTAATATTCAAGTACAAAACTCTACCTGTGCAAGACACCACTTACTCCATCACTGTTTTCTTTGAAGTTCTGTTTGAAAACTTAAATTAAAGTTCAGTGCAGGTCTATGCAAGAACCTGTGTTTAACAATTGCTCCTTCCAAGCTTTCAACAAATCTTGGGAAATGTTTCCAAAAATCTGTAGCAATTTAGAAATTGTACATCTGCCTGGTTGTGTGAGCTGTGTCTGTGCTCCGTGTAGGAGTTCTGAAATGGTCAGTGAGGAATCTTCCTGCTGGTGTTGCTTTCTTAAACTAAATTTGGGGTGTAAAGAGCTGTTGCAAGAATTTGGTGCTTGTGATAGGAACAGGCTGAAATTAAAACACTTATTTGTTCTTCCTTATAAAAATCGTACAGCAAACAGGGATTTTCAGACTGGAAGGGAATGTTAATTAGAGCTGGCTCCAAGCAGCCAGTGTTGCCTCCACTGGCTCCCGGGTCTGTCACAGGTGTCCTTGTCCCTCACCAGCCTTTCCGTGTCTTTTGTACAGTCATGCAGAAAGCGTGGCGGGAGAGGAACCCACAGGCCCGGATTAAAGCAGCATACCAAGCTCTGGAGCTGAACAATGAGTAAGTTAATAAATTCAGTTTATAAATTCAGTATTTCTAGTGTGAAGGATTAAGTGAAAGGATACTGAGACCACTATCAGTTTCTTCATCTAGTAATTCACTTTTAGCAAAGTTCTGAATGCTTAAGGGGGACTCTTCAGACTGGGAATTGCACATGGGGCTGTAAATATTCCTGAAGTATTGAACGGTCCTATTAAAAATCTTTTGTTCTGCTTTTTTTCTTAAATCATTGTATTAGTGGCAATAACAACTGAGAGATCTTACTCAGGTGTGGAATGGTCTTAATTGAATATAAGATCATGTATTTCAGAGCTGGCATGGTGGTAGAACTGTATTTGGAATTCACAGATGCCACTCCTGTAAAGGATTTAAGAGTACTCTGTAGCATAAACCAAAGAATTTCACCCACAACTCTGATCCTCTTTGTTACATTGTCTTGTTATTTTTGTGTAAGATGTTTTAAAACCTCCTGGTTTTGGAAAAGCAAACCAAACAAAGAAAAACCTTTCCAGACAATTACAGACCATTTTTACATTTCAAGGAAAATAATTTAACTGGCTTTAACAATTTTTTCCTTTGCTTTTTCTCCAAATGGGAGAGATGTGTGTGTTTTTTTTCTGTAAAATGGAAAAGGTTACTTTTTCCTGTCACTCCCCCTTTGAACTCAAGTCAGTATTTTGGAATTTTAATGTTGTCAATGCCTACATCTTATACATAAGTGAATCTTGCCCATTTCTAATACTTCTAACACTTACTAAAAACACTAAACTTTCTCCATCAAAAGAACTAGTAGGTTTTTCTCTTATTTCAGTTGTGCTACTGCGTATGTCCTCCTGGCTGAGGAAGAAGCAACAACTATTGTGGATGCTGAGAAATATTTCAAGCAGGCTCTGAAAGCAGGAGAAATGATTTACAGAAAGTCTCAGAACTGCCATTCCCAGAGCCCCCAGCACGAAGCACAGCTGAGTAAGGACTTTGAATCAGATGAACTTGTGGGTTTGTGTGAGCAGAAATGTAAAACTAAAGTTATAATTAGGAGAGGTAAGGATTGAAACTGATAGACTAATATTTTTTTTGTCTTTGTAATCAGGAAGAGACACCAATGTATTGGTGTATGTGAAAAGGAGATTAGCTATGTGTGCCAGGAAACTTGGAAGAATACGAGAAGCAGTAAAAATGATGAGAGATGTAAGTAAAAGTAAAACAAACTGAGTTAACCATTGTTTTCAGTCACGTTGTCCTAATTGATGGTTTTAAGTTAATTTCTAGGCATCATAATTAATCTAATTGAATTATTTTCCCATTAGATTTGCACATCATGATTGGATGGGGTGTTGAGTAGCCTGGTCTGGTAGGAGGTGTCCCTGCCCTTCTGCTTTGGCAGGGGGTTGGAATGAGATGTGCTTTGCTTCCAACCCAAACCATTCTGTCATTTTATGACATGCAGTTCTTTTCATGCTGCTTCCATGCCAGTTTCTAACACTGAGACAATAGAACATTAAAAAATCCTAGATTGTTGTACTGATTTCTGTTAAGTATTAAAGTGATTGAATTATAATTGCAATTGCAGTTCTATATGTAATTTATTTCTCTTTACTGATTTGCAGTTGATGAAAGAGTTTCCACTTCTCAGTATGCTGAACATCCATGAAAACCTCCTGGAGGCCCTTCTGGAGTTACAGGCTTATGCAGATGTCCAGGCAGTTTTAGCCAAGTATGATGGTAAGTTTTTCCTGTTGGAAAAAGTGAGTGCTTTTGAATAGGAGCATAAGTGGGTGAGCAAGGGATGTCTGTCCACAGGCAGGAGTGTACCCATGACCTCAGCAAGGTGAGCAGGTTCCCTTCATCAGTAACAGACAGGTGCTTGTGGACTGCAGGTCAAGTTCTCCTTTTGACTGCTGAGCTCAAATTTAGGCAAACTAAATTGCGTATGAATTACTTCCTATGTTTTTAAGTTACTTCTAATCTGTAAAGAAATCCTTGCTTCAATTCAAGGATTATTTTAATTAATCTCTTCTACATCCCTGCATATGCCTAAATTCATCAGCCTTTTTCAGGCAGCACATAGCCCTGTAAGTAATTGATGTAAATTAGCTGGAAAAGGTAGTTTTCCTTTTTGTCACCTTCCAGGCTTGGTCTTGTGCACTGAGGTTGCTTGTCAGAGATTAGCAGTGTGCACACATGCAGCTGCCACAGATGAGTGGTGTGCATCAAGTGGTGCAGTTTGCTTTCACTTTCCGTCTCAGTTAGTAGGTTTCAGATATTGTGTAAGTCTAAATAAAGGTTAATAAAATCCATACTTATTTTTTATTGCCCTCAGTTTTGCCACCTAGATAGTGCCCACTTCATGAGTGTACAAAGGGCTGCTGTCAAAGCAGGGCCTTAAATCACCCTTGAGTGGAGGGACATAGCAGTATTTTATGACAGTTGTTGTCAGAAGTTGCTGAGTTCTCTCCTATGTCAATTCTTCATTGCCTTAGGGAATCAAAGGTATGATATTTTTGCTCAAATCCTGTGCCACTTGTACATGGCCAGCCTAGCACCCAGCTTTCATTCCTTGATCCTCTTCTGCGTGGATTCCTTTTAATTTATGAAAACCATTTGCACTTTGCTCAGTGCTTCTTTCTGTTAAGACCAGGAATTGTGACACTTTCTTAAGAAAGCATTGCTGATTTTTTTTCTCAGCCTCTGGAAAAATGAGTATAAGCTTCAAACTCTCTGCAGCACCCCTGTGTTTTGCTTGACACAACAGCCAGACTTTAGTAAGTGATGGACAGGCCCGGGACGGGATTTACAAAAAAAGCAGGAACCATCTGACTATACACAACGTGGTACTTGGGAATTAGACCCCAGACTTAGTCTGCTTTTAAAGTAAACTTGCACCGTGGAGTGCTAACCTTCTAATCTGTAATTGTCAGCTCAGACTTGGCTTCAGATATTCTACAAAGCTACAACTAATAGAATTTTCCCCCGTGGAACTGCAGAAGAACGGAAATTGCATTTTTGTTAACGTTCATCTACATGTCTGTAATGTAATTTTTTGTGGTCAGCTTCTGGTCAGTCTCTCAGTATTGTATAAAACCGTGTTAATGCACAGTTGCAAAATTAAGTAAAGATTAGAAGCTTACCTTAAAACTCTGTGGGTTAATACAGGAAATCCATTCTGTTCTTAAGTGTATTTATATGTGCATTTCTCTTTGGATTCAGTTTCGGTGTGTTGGTACATTTAGAAACAAAAAATAACTCTTATCACCTCAATACAACTTGGAGTTTTCAATCTGAGACTGACTAGTGACTGTGCAAAGAAATTCAGAGTTTCTAATCACAGCTTAAATGTTCCAGATGTTACATTCGTTGTCTCCCATACCCAAGAAAAAAATCTTTAGCCCAAAGGATGTGGGTTTAAAGTGTTTGTATTGCCTTAGAATTTTACAGCTAAATTATTTTATTTTATCACAGATATCAGTCTTCCCAAGTCAGCAGCAATATGTTACACAGCAGCTCTGCTAAAAGCCAGAGCTGTTTCAGAAAGGTAAGCAAGGACATGTGTGAAAACAATGGTTTGTTGCTAATCTTGGGTTTTGATATAAGATATGAAGGGAAAAGGTCTAAATCTTTACATTTTAAAATTACTTCTAATCTTTAAAGAAATCTTTGATTAAAGGATTATTTTAATTTTTGAGTCTTTTTTGCATCCCTGTTTATGCCTAAATGCATAGCAGTAACATTTCTAAGAGCAAGTTGAGTGTATTTATACATACACATACATTTGCGTGTGTAATAAAACACTATTTAAAACTACTTTTAAGCATCCCTGTAGTACAGATGAGGATGTTTTTCACAAGCCCGTGTATTGGCCAAGTGCTTTTGTATAGATTCTGTTTTCAGGGTTGTCTTGTTTGGGTTTTTTTTGGGGTGGGTGCAGGGTATTTGTGGTGGCTGCTGCTGACATTTCACTGCGGTCTGAGCTCAGCTCCAGCTCCCAGCAGGTGATGCTGTAACAGGGAGCTGAAAGTCAGGGCACTCACCTGACGTGAGTGACAGGAATTTTCACATCATAGGGGCATGGATAACAGTCAGGATACCTGACTTAGCAAGAACATTTTTCTCCTAGAAGAGTTTGATTATCTTTCTTGATAAATTAGCCAATTTTTAATGAACTCCAGGCTTGCAGTGCAAATAAACACTTGGTTAGCATTTATTATTTATTACTTTTGTTCAAGGTGGGTTTTTCTCCTCAGGTTCTCCCCAGAAACTGCCTCCAAAAGGGGGCTTAGTACAGCAGAAATTAATGCTGTGGAAGCAATTCACAGAGCTGTGGAATTTAACCCTCATGTTCCAAAGGTAAGAGTATTTTATTTCCTATTGGACCACTTGTATTGTGGACCAATGTATTCTGAAAAATACCATATTATAATATAATTTTATTATTGGAGCCTTTCTGACCCCATGTTTTCTTGAATTTGGTTATGATTCCAGCCATGGAGTTGGTAAAAACATTAGTATTTCTATCATAAATGTCGCCAGATTTTTTTTTAAATAATAGCTGCTGTTCAAACAGGGTTTTTTGCAGAAAAATTTAAACTTGGAATTTCCTAACTCATTGGAAAATCCAGTAATGTATTACTGAAGGCCCTTTACTCTCAATAAGGATGGACAGTAATAAATATAAATGTAGATATTTAAAGTAATAAAATAATCACAGAATGGTTTGTCTTGGAAGGGACCTTAAAGATATCTCATTCCAGCACCCTGCTTCCAAGTTCCTGAAGCCAAATTAAGTTCCCCGAACAATAATCACTCTAGTATTCCAAACGCCTTTATTCTGCTGGGCTTTCAACCATGGCTCCATGGTTATTGAAAGATTTGCAGTCACTTATTTTCTTCATCCACGTGTAAACAAGATAAGGAGTCTATCACCACAGGCTGTAATTTAATGTCTGCCATCAAACAGCATCAAAACACAGATTCCACAGAGCGTTGGGTGAAAATAAAATCTTGCATGGCTTTTTCCTGTGCTAGTGATGCTGTCAGTGTGGAAGCTGGAAGCAGGGGGCTGGCTCAGTGCAGGGTCTAATCCTCTGCAAATGGTGCTGGAGCCCCCGTGGCTGCTGCTGGGGAGGCTGGAATGATCCCTGTCCTGTCTGCCTGTCCAGTCCAATAGAATGTGCACTGAGGAAGCTAATTGCTGGGAGAAATTGCTGCTTGCTTGCATGACTGATCAAGAGCCTAGCAAGTTCATTTCAGACAGTCTCAGACAGATTTTTCTTTAGCCTCTGCCTTTAGGGGCAGAAGATTATAATGAATTATCGTTATCTAAAAGTTCTTTTGTTTTGGGTATCCTCCAGTTGTTTCTGGAGCCTCATATACCTTTTTAAAGAAGTTAGAGATCGTGTCAAACAGGCTGTTGTTAAAGTATGGTCTGTAGTTCTGCAGACAAATGCAGAAGCTGATTCCAGGTTTCAGTAACTTGATTTTCTCTTCTAGTTGTACATCTGTCCATTTTTCATGGGTTTTTTATTACAATATTGCCTCGGGGCACTAGTTGGTTAGATGACAGAGCAGAGTTTACTGGTGCAGGCTGTTTAGAACTCAGATGTGTAGGGTCAAAGCAGACAAGTGAATAAGGGCAGAGAAGTGAAGCACTTTGCCCCATGGATCACAGAGGGGGAAGAAAATCTGATCTTTGAATTTCCACTCTGTTCTGTCCCACAGACTAAAAATGGGTATGTAAAGCAGGAAGTTCCTCTGTTCGTACATCTGATGAAAGTGATTGTATGTAGCATTTTGCATAAGGAAAATAAAATAAGGTTTGTTTTTCTTTGTTCTGCTTTTACAAGGCTGGGGTTTATTTGGAAGTTTAGAAGCAGCTAGAAAAGTGGTCCTCTTAAGCCGTTTCAAGTTAGAAGTCTGTAACTGCATTTTGGTACTTAATGAAACAATCTTTTGCAGTCATCTTCTGAATATCTTAGAGATTTTTATTGTGTATAAAGACTTCAAAACCTTCTGTTCAGTACTGAGATACCTTCAGTACTGACACCTTGTCTGTTTTATGCTTAACCATGGATGTGAAAACCTGCCAGACAGGAATTTTTCTGTTTATGTGGTAACATGGGCTCAGAGAGAGCCAAAGCCTGGAGCTGAGCACTGGTGTGTTGTGGCAATACTTGCAGTGGGGCTTCACCACCACTGCTGGGTTTATATTCCCAGTTAGCATAATGGAAAAGTGGGCACTGTGGAGAGCATGAGGAGTCAGGTCAGGGGTCAGATATTTGAGACCATTTTCCCACAGCAGTGCTGTGTGAATGATCCTTTACTGTGTTAAAAAAAAAAAAAATGAAGAGGATTAGAGGGGATTAGCAAGAATATTACCCTCCAGAGTGCAGGCCCAAGGCACTGAGAGAAGAACCTAGCCAGGCAGCAAATGTGCTTTATTTGGCTGGGGCACAACCCCATCTACATTCCTTGAAGAGTCTGAATGGGAAAAGTTAAGTCCTCAAACTGGATTAGTAAATAATCTCATAGTTTGTGGCATCTGCTGAAATAAATAGGTGAGGTTGCTGCATTCTTACACTTTGGGGGACACTGCAAGGAATTGCCAGCTATGTTGATCAAAGACCTGGATTAACTTTGGCTGTTATTGAATGAGACATTGTATGGTAGGAGAGGACAGTTCACAGGTAAATAGTAGAGCTGAAACTGTCATTTCATTCTTGTAAAAAGTAGTCATCTGTTTTGAAAAGCTAAGTTCAAATGAATAGCTGACTTTTTTAACATGGTACGTTAAAAAAATGTTTTGTGTTGCAAAGAAATAGGAAATGATTAATCCTTGTGTTCTTTGACCCCTCTGAGCATCAGAATTTCTGCTGATGGAGGGAGAGGGTAGAAATTGAAAAAATCTGAAATCAAAGATACTTTGTGGTAGCCCAGTAAGACCACATTAGAAGAAGATTTTCCTGGGTTTGGTTTATTATTCTTCTTTTGGTTAGCACACTGACACTTTCAGGTTTGCTGCTCATACTTCAGGGCTAACAAGTCCTCAACCGCCTACATTGAAACTTTCAGTGATGAAGTAATGAGCAAAAATACTGTTGGTTTGGGGATTTTTATCAGCCTAAATTTGTCCCTCATTGGTGTTGCACCTGCAGCATTATACTTAATGTCTGTTCCACAAGAATGTATTTTTATTTTGTCTTACTGAAGCTGTATGTTGTTTCTTGATTTTTTTTTTTTGTGTGTGAAAGCCTAATTTAAGAGTCATGCACACAGGAGTGTGTTTTGGTGCTTTTCATTCCTCACTTAGTGCAGCCTGGCTGCTGTGTGATAGAAGCTGGCCTGTTCTATGCTCAGTTGTGCCTAAAATGATCACTTATGTTTCACAATCAGAGGTTTTGGAACATGCCATGTAACCAGGTGTACTTTCCATTTTTTCTTTCAGTATTTACTAGAAATGAAAAGCCTAGTGCTGCCTCCAGAGCACATTCTGAAGCGAGGGGACAGTGAGGCAGTAGCATATGCTTTTTTTCACCTCCAGCACTGGAAGAGGATAGAAGGGGCTCTAAATCTGCTGCACTGCACATGGGAAGGCAGTAAGTGTCTCCTTTTATTTTTTTCTGTACAGTAGACTAGTCTCTCTGCCTTTACCCCTCCAATGTGGTTGGTTCTCTTTGTGAGAAGCTGGTTGCCTGGTTAGATACAGATCTAATGTCACTCACCCTTTTTGCAGCATTTAGGATGATCCCATACCCATTAGAGAAAGGACATCTTTTCTATCCCTATCCAAGCTGCACAGAAACAGCAGACAGAGAACTGTTGCCAAGTAAGTGGTTTCTAAGCAGTAGTGATAATAAAACACAGGCTAAGGACATATTCAATATGTGGTATTCTGTATTTACCTTACTGTGATTTTTTTAGTTTGAGCTTCCTGTGAAGGGGATTCAGCTATTTGTTGATGTCCCTCCCAACAGATCCTGAAGCACTTGATGTGTGTGTGTGGTAAATGTCAGCTTGATGCTGTAATAGCCTAAGTCCTTCAGAGATGAAATCTGTGTGTGGTACATTCAGGCTGAGTCTGGCCAACCTTGAGAACAACAAAGCTGACTGTTAAAAATTGCTTTTAAAAGAATTCATGGATTTGACTGCTGTTGTAGCAAGGAATCAATCCATGGTTCCAGTCCTGCATTGGGTATCCAGTAAAACCTGTCTGTGATCTTACAGAGAATCTTTGGTTATTTTGTAGTTCCATAGAACATGCATTGCTTTCTGTGATTAATTCAATGGTCTGTATTTATCTGCTGTCTGCCTCCTGGAGTTTTTTATACATGTATTTCTGTGGATTTATACTAATACTTGATACTGAAAAGTCTTATCCAGCTGCTCTTTGCTTCAAGGTTACTTTATGCAATGATGAGCCTACATGTTTTTTCCTTTGGGCAAGACAAATAAACTGTATCATTACTGCCTGTACTCATGATATGAAGGAAAATAGCATTAATTTAGATTAGAATTGAGGTGTTAATTATACATCTTAATTGAATTCCTTTGGGGTTGAACTTCTATATCTTGAAGAAACACAGTTCCCCTGGGACTGGAAAGGGCTACTGCAAAAGCACCAGCAGAGACCACAGCTGTGGAAAGGAAAACTGCACAGACATGTTTCTATTTAAAAGCCTGAAGTTATATTTAAAATGTGTAATTTAAATTTGCCCCCAGACTGCTTTAAATTACTCATTTCTCACTTATGCAGGATATTGCACAAGGAATTCCTTGGTTAGCAACTAACCCTAAATTGTAGACTTCCCAGCATAATTAAACACCAACACATGCAGATATTTCAACAGGATCACTCACGCATTCCTGTTATGTTTTAAATATAAAACTACCTATAAATAAAATCATCTTAACACTTTTATTGCAGTACTTCCTCAAGAAATCTTGACTCTTAATTTTTTAAAAATGTATCTATTTAAATAATGTTGACCAAATCAATGATTCTAAAAACCTGGATTGTTCTGATGAGTAACACTTTTCAAATGAAAAGCACAAGACACTTTTGCTGGGTTTACTCTTCTAATGGTGCCTGAATGTGCTAGCATTCAGAAGCAGTAACTGGGAGGGTAAAGTGTCTTTTTCCTCCACAGACTTCAGTTTAATAAAAAATGCAATTGTATTTTCTCATTTAACAAAAAGAAGGCTCATTTATAATTTTTGGTTTTTGTTAGGTTTTTAAAACAGCTTGTCAAGAAGGGCACTCCTTTTATAGTTACTTATGCCTATAGAAACTATTTTTTTCTTCATTTAAAAATCTTTTCAAATAATTGGATAGAAATCAGAGCTGCAGGTATCCAGAGGCAGTAAGTAATTGCAAATTCACCCAGCAGGTCCTCAGGAGTGACCAGTAGTAGTGCTGTGAGTGCTGAAAGCTCCACATGGCACCCTTAGCCTGGCTAATCACCTGCTTTGGATTTTGTTACCAGAGATTGGAAATTGCCAGGAGCTGCTACATACAGAATTTATAACCCAGTCCTGGCACTGTTTTCTTTGAGGTCTGCTCTGTCAGCTGCTCTGAACAGATTTACTGTAGTCTGCAACCAGAAGTCTTCAAGAAGTACTAAGAAATAGGTGTGTGTACAACATGCTGGTTGTTTTGTGCTTGCTCAGCTTCTTGCAGGGTGCAGATAACAGGATTAGAGCTCTAGAGAGTTGAAAACACCTGAATTGTTTTAGTTGGTTTGGGTAATTTTGACAACTTGTGGACTTCACAGGTGTTCCCTCTGTCCTGTTTAGAAAAGTAGGTACCAAAAACTGAGCCTGATGAAATGCTTCAGAAATAAAGCCCATGGAAGTGAAAAAGAAGAGTGGGAAGAGAATATCAGTGATGAAAACAAATACGTAAAGACTATTAATAATGAAAACAAGCATGTGATGTAGGGGACAAATTTTTAAGATGTTAAAGTACTGGAAGCTAAGATGTGCTGCAGGAGTCTTTCCTTCTGAAAGTCCAGAAATGAGTTGAAAGTCCAGAAAATAATTACAAGTCCATAAAAAATTCAGAAAGCGGTACTTGATTATCAAATGTCAACATTCTTCATTTTTTCCTTTCAGCATTTCACGAAGTCTCCGTTTACCCCCAGAAGGAACTTCCCTTTTTCATCCATTTCACAGCAGGCCTGTGTTCCTTTTCAGCCATGCTGGCCCTTCTTACCCACCAGTTCCCTGAGCTGATGGTCATTTTTGCAAAAGCAGTAAGTACTGTCTCTACCATGGGGCTTGCTAAGCTGTCTCTTGGGTTTTTGGGAATTTTGAGATCCAGGGTGGAGTAGCCTTCTGTGCTTTTCTCTTTTCTCCCTCTCTGCCCTGCTCTTTTTAGGGTTTCTTTCCCTTACTTACTTGTTAGCATCTGCTGTCTGTGGCCTTGTCATCTTTCCCTGGATTCTGGAAGCTGAGGAGCAAAGTGCACAGGCAGCTTCTTAAACTACTCCAAGCAGTAAGTTTGGCCTTTATTGAGCTGTGGATCTTGTGCAGTAGAGCAGAGTAGCAAATAAAGAGCTCTGAACTCTTAAGGGAATCATTTATTCTGGCTTTGCTAGTCAAAATAGAGGATAAAAGACATTTGCATCCTGGCTGGCTTAGTGCAACAGGTAGTGGAGACCCAGGAGGAAGGCCCTTCTTTTTCAAGAATACTTTGTTCCTCAAAGTGTTGGCTTTACTAGTGAGCCCAGTCTAGTGTCCAAGTCATGCAGGTCTGAGAGCGAGGCCTCATTTCCACACAGTGGTGTTGATCTTTATGCTGGAAAATGTAGTTGGACATGCTGGTGACAAATTTCAGTTCTGCTCACAATTGGCTGGGTTCATAGGAACTAGGGGCTATCTGTTTGATTAATTCTGTAGGGGCTGCATTAGCAAAGTTGTATGATTTCCAAAGAGATACAAGGTCAAATGTTATGCTAACAAAGAATTGCTTGGTGAAGTTCCCTCTGCTGGGTTTCTTGAACCAAAAAAGAGAAAAGACTTTGTACAAGTGAGTTGGCTTTGCAGTTGGGATGTCCAGTGACATGTCCAAGTATGGGGAAAAACCTTCCAGGGTTTAGTCATTTGGCAGTGTGTTAATTTGGTTAATTTTGTTCAGGAAAAGATGGATAGTGTCTGTTCAGCTGAAAAGACATGATCAAGAAGAGCACACATTGCCACAGCATTCCCCCAACCATCTCAGTGGCAGCAGGCACAGACAGAGGGGCTCTTGACACTCTGTGTGGTAGTTTGTTATCAGCAAAAGCTGGAATTGTGTGCTGAGATCATCAGGCAAGAAGGGAATTACTCTCTTGAGATTGACAGCTGAGAAGGAAATACCAACTTCCAGTATTCTGCTATTTTAGCTAGAATTAATATTGGCTCTCAATCATACTCTAATGATAAAAATTCTTCCATATTTTACTTATTAGATGATTGTATTTATGATTCTATTCCTGATGTTTTCAGAGGGATCCAAAGAACTTGTAAGAAATGATACTCAACATCAAAGTAACATTTTTGGTTTTATTGCTCACAACAGGGGTGTTGTATTGCAATAAGATGACTTTTAAGGTCCCTTCCAACCCAAACTATTCTATGATTCTGAGTTTTAGTTAATAGATTCCTTCACTAGTTTAGCTATAGATAATGCTGTGATGGCTGCTAACACTTTATACATACTCTCTTGTAGTCTGGAGATCTGTAGTAGTAACATCTACTTGAATTTTTGTACCAAAAATGGAAGATTATCTTCTGTTTAATGATACCAGCCTTTCCACTCAAGCATCCTGTAATAAAGCAATTACTATTTGCTACACTGAGCATTATATCTTCAAGTAATTACTGTGCTTGAAGCCTTTAAAATTATTTTTTCCAATGTATTTTTTTACTTCAAGTATTTTTCATCTTACTGTTCTTTAACTTATTAAATAGAGTAATTTGAGATAGTAAAGTTCTAGCTGGTCTATCTGGAGTGCTTTGGCCGTAGATAAAAGCAGTGCAAAATGTATTTTCAACTCTTGAATTTCCAAGAAACCTAGAACGCAGTTTTAGGAATGGCAATTCAAAAGTATTGTGTACATGGAATTTTTCACTGTCAGTCTCCAAGCAGTGACTCCTTAGATTACATTTCAGTTACGTCTTAGTCAAACTCTTTTTTCCAGCAGTTGAATCCACAGCGAGCTGAAGGCCTAAGAAGGGGTTTAAGAAGTTGAATACCTTTCTATGGACTTGTAAAGTCTGAGTTTACATATTTTCATTTGTTAGTGCTTGAGTTTGTTTCCTCCATAATAAATCACAGGGTAAACCTTGGCAAATTGCTAAAAATATTCCAAGTGGCCAAAAATCACAAGGAAGCATTTACTGGTTCCAATGTATACAGTGTGACACAGCATCAGCAGGGCTGGAGCGCTGGCACCGGGAGCTGCTCCTGCCCCCATGCAGGGACCTGGGGATCAGGGGGCCTGGGGACCTGGGGACCAGGGGACCAGGGAGCCTGGGGACCAGGGAGCCTGGGGATCTGGGGACCAGGGGGCCTGGGGATCTGGG
>VWZS01000717.1:274736-301142 GCA_013397075.1 Rhabdornis inornatus | reverse complement strand
TGCAGCCTCGGGGGGGGGGATTTTGGTGTGCTGCAGCCTCGGGGGGGCTGGAGGTCTTGGGGACTGCTGCTGGCAGAGCCTTGAGCATTTCCTGATGTGTTAGAGCCCATGGAAGTGCCCAGAGAAGCTGTGGCTGCTGAATCCCTGGAGTGTCCGAGGCCAGGTTGGATGTGGCTTGGAGCACCTTGAGACAGTGCAAGGTGTCCCTGCCCTTGACAAGGTGTTGCAATTAGGTGAATTTGAGATCCTTTCCAATCCAAACTGTTCTAGGATTCCATGCTAACCATTCTAGGATTCCATGCTGTGTGAGTTGGTGCTGGTGAGAACAGTGAACAGGCAGTGGCAGAGGATCCACAGGAGCTGCAGTACTGGTGCAGGTGCTCCCTGGGCCTTGCTGTTTGTTTCATTGAGATTTCTGATCTCTTGGAGAACCACGCTGTTCCTGATCATCACACAGCTCTGGTTCTGGAGTAGCTGCTGTTCAGATTCCTCACAGTAAGTGACAGAAGGGACAGAAATGACAATCTGAGCAGCTCTCTGAACAAACTGAAAAACACTGCTAGATAAAAGAACTCTTGTCAAAATTGCAGACAAAAGGGTCTGGTTGTTTTTTCATTCAATATGAATTCTTATTTTTTAATAATTACGTAGATGGAGGACTGGGTGGACGTGTATCATCTTGCACAAGTGAGGTTGCACAATTCCTTCTGTAATACAAAGACACCAAGAAGTCTGCAAGAACAGCAATGATACAGAGTGATGGCAGAACTGTAAACAGATCTCAGAAGTTCCTGAAAACACTGAACATACCTTCATAGAATCATGGAATGGTTTGGGTGGGAAGGGACCTTAAGGCTCATCCCGTTCCACCTCCTGCCGTGGCCAGGGACACCTTCCACTCTCCCAGGGTGCTCCAAGCCCCATCCACCCTGGCCTTGGGCACTTCCAAGCATGGGGCAGCCACAGCTGCTCTGGACAATTCCAAGCAGATCAATCCCATTTTTTACATTGGAACCTTATGTTACTGGAATAGACCAGTGTAAATTGTTATTAAAGTACTGAAAAAACAGTGCAGCAGTGTTCATGCTGTATCCTACTGAAAATAGCTTTCTTTTTCAGGGAATTGGACAAAATCCTGAGACAGTCCCTGTTCCAAAGTGGTTTTATACTTTCACAACAAAGAAAGGAGTCATGGGACTTAAATTAAAAATTGGCTAATTTTTATGGTTGCAAGATTAGGAGAAAACATTTTTCATTGTGGCTGTTCCCTAGCTCCCTGTTGGAGGATTCCTTGCCATTTTGTCCGTGGCAGCCATCTAGGGGCAGAAAATAGGGCAAAGCAGAGCCATGTCTGGCAAGTCCTGTTTTGTGTGACACTCTGCTTTACTTTAAGAACAAATCCCCCTACCACTTTCCCCAAAGCTCATTAAGTGAGACTGGAGAATTAACTTTTTAGCCAGCTGCTGAACTTTTCATATTTATAAACACTTGAGTCCTTTGCTTATCTAAGAGAAAATGTGTATAGTTTGGAGATGTGCACTTCCCTGCCAATGTGTAATGAGTGGTTCTACACTTGGTAGGGAAAAAAAAGCCTGAAGTTTCCTGTCAGAGCTGAGTGTCGGTGCCAAGGGCAAAGGTTTCTTGCCTTGCTAATCTACATCTTAACTCATGCACTTAATGTGAAGGTGCCACACGCAAACAGGCAGGGAAGAAGCCCACTGCAAGGAAAAGCTCCTGCACTGCTGTGAATGTTATGTTTTAAAAGCCTTTTTAATGTAATATTTGAGGTTATGATAGAAGCCAGGAGGGCCAAAGTAAAACTTTCAAAGTAAATGAGTCCTGTTGTTGCTAACTCGTGAAATGAGGGTTTGCACAAGGATAACCTGAGTGCCAGCAGAATATCTGGGGGATGGGTTGAGAAGGTGCAGGGGAGTTTGCACGATTTGTTTTATCCTAATCTTACTTCTGGAACTGTTTAGATGGCATCTAGAATATGGATCCCGTCTGGAAGCAGATTGGTCTTGGTGGATGGGCTGTTCAGTTTGAGTTGGTGACCTGTAAATAATCTGTGCCTGAATATTGAGAAAATGAGGTGGATCTTTAAGGTCCTTTCCAGCCTAAGCAGTTCTGTGATTCTCTGAAAATGCACTCCCTGGTGTGTTGAGCCCTGAAGGGCCCGTGCTGAGCAGCTGGGGGAGTTGTGGGATGGAGGAATGCCATGCTAACCCTGTGCTTCTGCCCAGGTGCTGCGGGTGCTGTGGCCAGTGAGTGCTCCCAGCGTTCTGGCCTCCAGCTGAATGGACTGCACTGGGGTGAGTGGGCAAGGCTGGAGCTGGGGCTTCCTGAGGGTTTTTCTTCTGTGTGTCTTCATTAATATCTCATGCTGACAACAAGCCTATTTCATGGCATCAGCAGTGAAGGGATTGGAATTCTGTTGCCCTGAGGGAAAGACACAGGGTGCTTTCCATTCATACCTTGAGTCTGCAGAAGGAAGTTGGTTTGGAAACTGAGCTGATTTATTGTTGTGTTCTGTTTCTTCCAGTGCTTTGGGACTCTTCCTTCACCCTTCACTATGGAACACATGAGGGCCTGCTGCTGTCCAGCCCCTGCCATCAGCTCACTCTAGTACGACTGGAGTGTATTTTCCATGATAGCCTGATTTTATTGTCATGAGCCTCACTTGGTGGTTGGCTGACCCCCAGTTGTGGGAGCCAAGGAAGAAATCTGGGCTCTTCAAACTGATATCCTTGACAGGCTTCCATGTTGATGGTGCTTAACATGTGAATTTCTTCTTTGGCCTTAATCTGTAATCATCTAAGAAAATAGTTCTTGTTGAGCAATAGTTTATTGCTCTCTAAATCACTTGGACAAGTGGAAGCTCATACTTCCTCTGTAAGAAAGGAGAATACACAAACTGAGCAGGTGTTTGGAGTATTGATGCTTCGTTCTCAGCTGCAGATGTACCAGATACTTGGCTTAGATTTAATTTTATAAGCCTTTTTCAAAATATTTGTTAACAGCAAAGTATGGTTCTGCTTTCTTTATTAAAAGGTTGCTACTTAACACATTGAATTTGTTGACTTCTTAAGTGTCTGTTTAATATAGATTAGAATGTGCAAACAAAGATTTGTTTCTTCTCTATCTTACAAGCTTGCATTGCTCAAGGAGATGGTAAACTCCTCTATTTGATATTACTTCTTCAGATTTAATTGTGCATCTTTTATTCTTCAAGACAAAACATTTTGAAAGACAGGATGGCTTCTGAAACTGCCCAAAGTGTTGTGATATCTGCATGGGAGTCTATTGGGGACCTGAACTTTCAAGTGTTAGTCCAAAGTAGTGTCACTGTTGATACGAAGACTGGAAGAGAATGGAGATATGGAAAACTCTTAAGGATTTCCTTCACATACAGACCAGCCCTGAGGGTTTGTTTACTGCAGAGGTGAAAAGATGCCTGTGGCAGCCACGTGGTTGGAGGTAATTGGTGTGACTCCCATTTCCACTCTCCCATTAGAGCAAAAGTCTTTTTCCCACACAGGTCTGCTGCTTGGCATGGGGGAAGCAGAGTCATGTCAGCCCAGGCTTCTTAGAAGGGAAAGTGATAAAAATAGTACAGGCTTGTGGATAACTGCTAATTCTGAGCACAGGAAAACTTACTTTTTGCAGATAAGCACGTATACTTACCCCTAAGAACTGGGGAGATTTTACACATTTGGTCTCCACTATCTTTGTGAATGTTTGTGACATTGATGGCTTCTTCCAAAGGTGGTGTAAATAAATCCAGTTTCTGAATCCTGGATGGAAGAAGCTTGCTGTAGCCTGCTGTGTTCTCTGAAACAATCCCTACATCAGTCAATTACAAGTCATTTGAATTGACTTGAAATACCTCCTTAAACAGAAGATCAAGAATTAATTATTTTTCTTTTTCCTAATTTTCAAATCATTCTTTACCTTGTAAACCAAGTTCTATGAAGCAGAAAGTGACCTCTGCATCTTATCTAAGTGTAGTTTATTTGTAACTCTGAAGGAAAAGACACTTGTTTAGGTAGAAATGCCATTCTTTGCTCTCCACTGTATATTTCTGTTGACTGGACTTAAATCCAGGTTATTTTAATTCATCAAGGAATCAAAAGGGAAACCCTACAGAAAGATACTACCAGTGTTTTTAGAGTTACCTAACTACTAGAATGTAATTTTCTCGACTTTCTTTCCAGTTGGTCACTGGGGCTGTTTGTCACTTTGGAATCACTGAGGTGATTAATAGGCCTGTTGTGTTCATGTGATTTCACTTCATGGTCTGCAGGGGCCCATAAGGTAACCAGCCTAATGCTTTTTAAAGTTGAACCTTTTCCAGCAGTTGTGTGGGGTTATAAATGAAGCTCTGCCTCCCATGTATCATCCCAAGAGCTGCTTTCTCTCACTGTCCTCCCCTGACATAACAGTAACAGAAAGGGGATGGGTTTGTGCTGAAAGGAGAGCTGGCAGCAGGCTGTGTAATGAAAATCTTCCTGTCTCTAGAAGTGCCAGCAATTCTCGAGGAAGGAGTGCTCTCTGGGGTTTTCCAGCAGGATTGTCCATCTTTTGGGAAGTGTTCCTTTGCCACTTAGGAGCAGGGACTTACACCTGACCAGGACCTTAGTAATACCACATCAATTATGTTGTGTGTGTGTATATATACACATACGTATTTTTGGTTTGTTGGGTAGTTTTGGGTGCTTGCACTGTCTCACATGTCACGACAGGTTGGCTCTTGATCAGGATGTCCAGGAAGAGAATGTAGCTGCATTTCTTCCTGCCAGCCTCTGACTTCTGCAGGAGTATTTTCCAAAAAGGACAGGAAGGGTAGGAAAGGGGGAAGTGTTACCACAGTAAAACTATTAAATTAAGCAACTGAATTATTGTGTGAATTTGCCTTGTCTTACCACTGACTTGAATGAAAAGTGTCTAAAGATCTTGAATTGAGGAGTTTATTGCATGTGCATCTGGAGAGATGACACAAATGTAGTTTAACACATTACTGAAACAGCTTCCTAATGCTGTGTGACTGGAAGTGTTTGGAAGTTGATGCTTACGTGCTATTGGCTATTGGACTTCATGTAGCTACTGAAGTAGGAGCATTGCAGTGTAGGGTGCCATGGTGGTACAGTGGGTGCTAGAGCAAAACTTTCCACTGGCTATTGGCACTGTTAGAATAATAAAACTCTTACAGCAGAGGTGAGGCAGTTTAGACTCATAAATATTTCAGGGTAATGAGGTCTGTTCATTGCAGCCCTGGTTGATGTGGGCTATAAATCACATCAGAATTCTGGGGAATAATCTCTGGCAGATATTTACCATGCTGGGAGCCCTTCATTTTTGAAATTTGGAATAGTGCCTGTTAGTAGCTATTACGCATGTATGTATGTGGCAAAAGGACTTTTCATGCTGTCACACACCTTGGTCACTGAGGTTGTGGGGACAAATTCATATGGAGATGGCCCTGGGGTGGTTCTCCATCCAGATTTGTCACAGGATAGTTCCCTTCCTGCATCTCTCCAGCACTGGCCAGGCATGTTTATTCCCTGCTCCTCATCCTGGAATTGTTGTGAGGGTGCCAAGCCCCATAGATCCATGACTCTGAGCAAGGCAGGGTGTAAAGGTCATAGTTGAGTCCATTAATAACAAGGTGCAAACGGCTGGTTTATATGTAATGTGAAGCTTTTTACTTATTTCATTTTTGCACTTTGGGGGCTCTGTTTGCTTATGGAGCACTTGGTGTCTGGTACCTATTTAGCCTGAGAGCAGGCAATTGGGTTCCTTCAGGCCTTCAGAGGAATGCAGAAAATTGTTCTCTGGTGTTGTAATTCTGCTGGGATAACTGGAGCTTATTTGTCTCACTGCTTATTAAATGCATACTTGTCTAGAGGTCCTCTTTTTTTTTTTTTTTCTCTTTTTTTCCTGAGAAACATTGGGTGAATCCCAAGGACCACAAGTGAGAGGAAGATTCCAGGAGGAGGGGGAGAGGGAAGTGCCTGCACCTCTCCACAAGCTGCATCATCCACCTCCAGTGCCAGCAGAATGAAGAGGTTAAATATGAGAGCAGACTCCCTCAGGGAAGGAGATGTATGTGTGGGGCTCAGCCAGATGTAAATTAATATTGCCCTTCCCCCTCTCAGAGATGAGCCAGTGAGGGGAGCAGCACGTCCCAAACACCGGTTTTGGATGGGTGTTGGTGGGGAGCACCTGGGCTGTGCTGGGGTGTCTGCATGGGCCCAGCTGTGCAGGAGCACACCTGAGCTGTGCTGTGCTCTGTGCAGAGGGCACTGTGGGCAGCGGGGCACAGGGCAGGGGGGGTTCCTGGAATCACACAATATCCAGAGCTGAAGGGAGCTGCAGAGACCAAGTGCAACTCCTGGCCATGCACAGACACCCCTGTGATCCCACCCTGTGCCTGAGAGCGTTGTCCAAATGCTCCTGGAGCTCTGGCAGCCAAGGGGCCAGGACAATTCCCTGGTGACTCTGTTCAGTGCCCAGCCACCCTCTGGGGAAAGAACATTTTCCTGATACCCAGTGTAAACCTCTTCTCCAGCATTCATCCTCTGCCAGTTTCTGAGCAGTGCCCAGCTTGCCCAGTTTTGCTGTTAAAAGGGACAGACTCCTCTTGTCTACGTTTGGTTACATGGCTGCAGGTGATGTATGAGCTGTTGTCACCTGCTTTTGGGTCAAAAGTCTCTACAGATCAGGATGTCAGGATGACAGTAGCATTCACAGTGGGCTTCTGTGTTCTCTGTGCTCTGAATTCACCCATCTTATAATAAAGGTGGATAAAGAGTAAAGTCAGCTGCAGTTTCCAGCTCTGTCTCCTGGCTGCCTCCTCCCTGTCTGGAGCCTCCTTGGCTGGGTGTGCTCTGCACGCCCCAGCCCTTACTGGAGGGACAAGACCATGAGCAGGGGTGCTGCTCATGTGCTTGGAATTTTCCTCATTTCCAGCCTTGACTGCTGTTGTGTGCTCTTTGGTGGGATCTTCAGTGAGTGTGGTCATTGGGGAGAGCGAGATAACACACCCTTGCTTACAGCATCAGTGAGGGTGCATCCACCACGATGAGTGTGCTCCTCCTCTGGGATCTCCCCCTTTGGTTATTTCTGGCCAGCAATATTTTCCTTTTGCTCTGGGTGCATTGAGTTGTGCAATCACAGCACGGCCTCGTCGGCCGGACCCTTCTCTAACAACCCCTTGATTTCTTTGCTGATTTGGCTGTGGGCTTTCATCAGTTATAAAACAGAGTGACACAGTGTGTGACTATTGCATTCTCCTGCCTTGACTCACGGGCTGATTCCAGAGCAGTGATCCCGGTGCTGCTGGCTGGAGCAGCCCTCTGTGACTCGGCTTCGGGGATATGGGATGTGAAAGCTTGCACACAGATCTTGGCAGGCTGTGTGAATGTTTGTCCAAAATCTGCCCCTGTGGGCCGGGCCTGTTCAGCAGGTGATCCCCCATGGATTACACTGAGCAGGGGTACCTGAGCAAAGCCTTCTGTGCCTTTATGAACCCAATGGAGAGCAGAAAAGACCCTTGGGGAGGCAGGGGGTGTTGGGATTGGGATGTTGCTTGGCAATGCATTCACCTGCAGTGCTGAGCTCAAGAACTTATAGATGTTGCCATTACCTCCATCCCAAAAAAATGGTGGTGACACCTGAGCTAAGGCCTGTTCTCACCCACATAGAGAAAATCAGAATCATAGAATCTCCTGGACTGTGGAAGAGACCCACAAGGAGCATTTGGATGTCAAGTCTGGTGCCTGGCCCTGCACATGATTCCATGCTTCCAGTGCTTTCTAACTCCTCCTGTGTGTGCTGTCCAGCTGCTTCAGAGAAGGTAATATATTCAGAAGCTCATCAACCAAGCAATTCTGCACCTTGTCCTTGAGTGCAGACATGCTTTTGACTGCAAGATATTTAGAAGATGAACTTCTCCACATTTGGGCAGATTACTTAAGAGGGGCTTGTGAGAGGGACTAGTGTTCCCTGATGAGACTGGAGGCTTCAGAAATGTTTTGAAATGGAAAACAGCTGCTTGCCAAGGATGAGTGTGCTGAGGAGAGCTTCCGTGGGGCTCATCTGCAGCAGGGCACTGACCAGTCTGAATTTCCTTCAGCTCACAGTGGGACCTTGTCTTGTGCAAGCACTGTGAGTCTGCTCTGGCTGACTGGTGTATATCTGTTCCAGTTGTGTGGTTTTCTACTAATTGCCTGTTAATAAATGAGTGTAGCCTTGCATAGTCCTTTGCAGAAGAAACTGCAGGTGCACTTGATCTCGATGGGCTGTCTCCATGACTGCTTCTCCAGGTACTTCTGTAGCACTTGCACTGATTTCCAAGTATTTTTACTCCTCTTATTTACTGCTGTGACAGAGGAATGCAGCTGCACAGGTGGGCCTGGCAGGACTGGGGAGGGTTCCTGTCTCAGCTGTGGTTACTCTACAGAGCACTGGAGGCATCCAATTTCAGCATCTCAGCGATGAAACCAGAAAGGGGGAAGCCAATAAACCCAAGACAACCTGTCCTCAGGAGTTTCCCTCTTAGTTTTAAAATATGAACATCTGCATTCAAGGGGAGGATATATTTAGGCAGCAGCCATTGATTAAGGTGTCATTCATCAAGTGGGCCCACAGATCTCCTACAGACACCCCCCAGGGCTCCTCTGCAAAAGAAGAAGTGTTTGTTGACAGCTGACCCCGGGTCCCCAGGCACTGAGTCCCTCCCAGCCCAGGGAGTGTGTCCAGCTCTGGGAGGGAGGCTTGGATTGATGGCTGAGGGAATTTTTTTCAAGCATTTTTTTCAAGTCTGTCGTAAATTGCGAGTAGGTGGAGCAGTAATGAAGGTAAATGAGAGGCTCTTCCCGGTTGATTAGCCTGTGCTGACGGATGCTGCTCTGGCTTGGGACGCCTTTGGGCTGCTCAGACCTCCTGCTCACCTGCCAGCATTCCTTAGTACAGCCAGAGTGGGAAAATTGTCTCTCCCTGAAATTCGGAGTGTCTTGGGAGACCAGAAGTCTCCTTGGTAAACACCAGCTCCAATGTAAGAGCAGGGCAGGTGCTGCACAACCCTCTCATGCTGTCAGTGGATTGGTTTCATTCTGAAAGGAGCAGGTTAGGCAGTGGGGAGGTTGGATTCCTGTAATTCTCTTAAGAGCTCCATTAAGATGTCACCTTTTGGCTTGGCTGTGGCTTTGCAGCAGCTCTGCTGAAGGTCCTTTTCCTGCATGAGCACTCTCATGTTTGACAGGGAGGAAGGTGCTTAATCCAGCCCATGGCAGGCTCTTTTAATTCTTTGAGCAGTTCCCCCATCAAAGCTGGTTTTAAAGTGGATTTCTCTTCCTACTTAAACTATTATTTCCTAGGGCCATTGAGTAAAATCCCTATTCAGAGATGCTCTTGGTGCGGTAGCCAATGGTGGCTTAGGACCAGAATAATCTTCTTTGCCTTAATCCCATCCTGCTCCTTTGACCCTCCTTCAGACTTTGCTCTTGTTGTCTGCTCAGCTGCCTCTTGCCCACACATGTCACTGCTTCCAGGAGAAAGCCCCAGCTCCCTGGAGACCTCTGAGATGCCCTCTGGCAGCAGTAAAGCAGATCCCAGCAAAAAGTATTTGCTGTGAATGTCCCTGTTGACTTGGCCTTTCTTACTGTTGTAAATTTGGAACTTCCATGAAAACTTCCTTAGCACAATGCTGAGCAGTATTAGGAACATGAACCCCATTTTTCCTGGCTCAGGGAGGAGGCACAGCCTGCCTGGGGCAATGTGCAGCCTAGCTCTGGTGCGGGAACTGCAGGAGCACCCTCAGCCTCAGGAATTGCAATGATTAAGACAGTTTTTCTTTTTTACTTGGGTCAGTTTAGTTTCCACACTCAACTGTTACACATTGCATTTCTTTGTGTGGATTGGGACCATTTGACCAGACTCTATAAAATACCTGTACACTAAATAAAGCTTTTTTGTAATGTCTACTTGCTCAAATTGGTGGAGAAAAGAGGAAATTTGTAGAGATGAGGGGTAGATCCCTGTAACCTACCTACCAGCAGCTCTGCAGCTGCCTTCTCCTCCTCTCATCGGCTCCAATTTTAGTTGATTATGTTTCGAGTTTTTGGGGTTTTTTAATGGGAAAGATTTGGAAGTTTATCTAGCATCTCCTGCTCGACCCAGTGCTATAGAACCATGGAATGGTTTGGCTGGTAAAGGACTTTAAAACTCACCTTGTTCCACCCCCTGCCATGGGCAGGGATACTTTCCACTCGACCAGGTTGGGCCAAGCCCTGTCCAACCGGGCCTTGAACAATTTTGGGGATGGGACATCCACATGTCCTGAAGTGAGAAAGGATTCCCCTGGGGCTTTGGATGCTCAACTCTGTAGGAAGCTTTGGGACAGCAGGAGCTGCAGACAGTGAGGAAGAGAAACGCTGTGGGCTGGTTCCTGCTCTGGGGACATGCCCAACTGAGTGTGTAGGAATTCAAAAAGCAAAGGACATAATTTTCTGATACAGGTTTATAATGAATTTTGACTTAAAATAATAAGCAGTATACACAACAGACACGTGAGTTGTACAGAGATGCTGCTGTATCATTAACTTCAGAACCTACCAGTAAGTTCACAGGTTTCACTTGCTCTCTCAAGCCCCTTATGCCCACCAGCATCTAGAGGTGGCCTTTGTCTCTGTGCAGTCCTTCAGGGTCCAGCTCCAAGTTACAGCTCCACATGCTCCCTGTGCTGGGGACACAGGGACAAGCCTCGTGCAGAGGTGACTCTCTCTCAGTGGGGTTAATGAGATGTGCCAGGTCTGCTCAAGGGAAACACAGGTATCACGGAACTGTCTTATGGATTCACAACACCCTTCCTCTGGCCTTGCAAAAAAGAAAAAGCAAGAATGCTTTTGCGAGAGTGGATTATTCTGAACTAGTGTTTTTCACTGGTGAAGCTTTACTGTAACGTAGATTCTCTGGGCAGGTGCAGGATTCCTCAGCCATCACGTCGTGACAGTCACTCCTCCGGGCCTGTGCTGGTTGCACCGTCCCTGTGCAGGTTCAGTTTGAGCAAGGATCGCAGCCTCCTGCTAGGTCGGGGATTGGTTTTGCTGAGCACATCGAAGGGCCCACAGTACCTCCTGGGAACTGCAGTCCTTTCCTTAGTGCTTTGTAGAATTAATTAAATAAAAGCCATGCAGTTGAACTACAGCTCCCAGAACATCGTGGCCCTCAGGGCACAGGGGTTTAAAAAAAAATTGCAAGGGGGGCGGCAGTGGCTTCTTCCCTCAGCGCTCCCGTCTCATCAGGTCTGGTCCAGCCACTCTGCCCGTTTGGGTGCTTTGCAGGTGTGCACATCCACAGTGTCCTGGCACTCCTTGCAGCGCACAGCGCAGCACCAGTGGAACTTGCACTCGCACTTGGTGACGCGGGTGACGCGCGTGGTGTCGTAGCCGCGGCCGCAGCACATCACCTCGCAGCCGTCCGTCCCGCGCGACGCCTTGCTGCACACGCGGCCAGCCGTGCCCAGGGAGCCTGCGAGGAGGGACAGCACCTCAGGGGCTTGTTCTGCATCCTGTTCAGAGCTTCCCTGCCCACCCACCCGCAGGGGTTACTGGTGACATGGAATCTCCATCTGCAGGGGGGACCTCGGTGCCGCTGCTTTAGTGGGGAAAGTCGACCAGGTTGGGCCAGCACTGTTCCCGTCACAGCACTGCTCCTGTCACTGCACCTGCTGCAGTGGGGTCCCCAAAGGCACCACTTCAAACCCTGCACTTGCTGTGCTTTATGGACATGGGATGCCACAAGCCTGGCCAGGGATGCAGCTTTGGTGTCTCTCATGTCCCTCATGATGGTGGGTTGGAATGAGAAGGGAGCTTTGACGTCCCTTCCAACCCAAAACATGCTGGGTTTCTGTGACAATCTGCATTGCCCCCTTCCCACACCCACAGCTAGAGCCTTGTTGGCTGCTGCCAGAGCATAAGAGCAGTAGGAGATAGGGATGGGCTCTCTGCAGCCCCTCTGTGCACAGAACAGGCTCTTTGTTGCCTGTTCAAGGGAGCTTTGCTCTGCAGAAGATGGGCTCTGAGGGGTCATAATATCTACTTCTGTAATGACCAGAAACCTAAGGGGCTTGGGGCCTTAGTGTAAAGCCTGAGGATTCTGGACAAATGCAGTCCTGCCTGTGCAGGGGTGGGGTGCTGTGGGGACTCTGGGTCTGGGTAACCCTCTCTCCAAAGACTGGGGTTGTGTGGGGGAGCTGAGCCCCCAGGCTGGGCTAGCTGGGAGCTGCTGGCCTGTTGGGAAGGGAGGAAGAAATGCTTTTGGGTGATGACCGGAGCTCTGGGTTTTACCTGCTGACTTGTCCATCACGCAGTAATCAGGTGAGTTCTCAAAATACACCAGATCTGTTTTTGTGGGCTTCCTGAAGTTCTTGTTGGCCACTGTGAAGCCAGTGCCATCCTGATTCATCGTCACCTGGATGGCCCCATTGTATTTCTTCCTTAGGTAATCCCCTGTTTTTCGAAAATCTGACATTGCCAGCCAACAAGTCCTTAGTGTGCAGGAGCCGCTGACCCCGTGGCATTTGCACTCCAGCTTCAGGAAGCGCTTCACAGCCTGTGGGAAGGAGGGTGGGTAAGGACCAGTGGGCACCCTGGGCATCAGATACTGCACCAGTGTCTACTCCTTCCTGGTGCAGCTTATCAGCCCTTGGTGTGTGGGATGGGGCTCCTAAAGGGAGATGGGGCTGTGTATGGACCAACATCAGCGAGGACACAGGAGGCAAAGGTGAGCAAGGTCCTGCCATCCCCATGGGGCCATTCCCTAGGGCAGAGCGTGCAGGGGAGCACTGGGAAGGCCCGGCAGCCTCCAGCCTTACCCACAGCAGGAACTGCCCTCCCAAGTTGCCCAAGGTCCCATTTCTCTGGCCAAGCTGTTCTGGCTGCCCAGTCCCCTGCTGAAGGTCCTGGTGGGACGGGCGAGCTGGGCTCTGCTCAGGGGCTGCACTCACCATCCTCCCGCAGCGGTTGTTGTGCAGGTTCATCAGTGCCCGGGCATCCTTCACTTTTTTCTCCTTGGCATCCACGAAGGCTTTGGCAAAGCGGATCCCGTAGTTGATGTTGTCGCTGCAGCCGCCCCAGTCGAACTCCCCGCGCTCGTCCTTGGAGCGGCCCCTCTTGAGCGGGTCACAGCTGCAGACCTTGAGGTCCCCTTGGCTGCAGGCCCGGGTGATGGCATAGACCACCCCGGCCGAGGAGATGGCGTAGACAAAGGCGGCCTCCCTGCTGCCTGCCAGGGGAGAGGGACAGGGATCAGGAATGGGGACTGAGCGTGCCAGGCTGTGCCAAGTGCCTGCGGCCCAGGAAGAACCAGAGACCATCCTGCAGGTGAGCAAGCCAAGCCCAGCCGTCTCTGCTGACCACAGCGTCCAGCCTCTGCTTCCCTGGAGCCCTTCAGAGTAATTGCAATGCTCAGGGTACATGCCTGGGGTGCAGAGACCAGGTCCCTTCCACCAGGGCCACTCTCCTCCCTCCTGGTGCAGTGCAGAGCACAGGGACAGCCCCAGTCCTGCCAGGCTCGGCTCTCCCCACACAGCACAGCTTGCGCCTGCTATTTTATGTTTCTGGTTCAAGTTCGCAGCTGTTTTTATAATGTTGTAAAAGAAGCTGCAAATCAAAACCATGTTAGTCTTCATTTTGAGAGCCTTTGAAAGCAACTTCAAAGGCTGCAGAGCTCTCTTTGGGCCTCGCAGGATGGGGCTGTGGTGAGGAGCTTTCATCATTCCCCATCCTTTGCCAGGAGAGGATGCGAGCAGGAGACAAGGTGCCGTGATGGGAACAGAGGCTGAGCAGGCAGGCTGCAGCATGGCAGGGTGAATGCTGCATTCAGCATTCCTGTCCCCTTCCCTCCAGTCAGGTCGGGCTTCTGGCTTGTGGCTCTGCTGCTTGTCCACCCACGGGCAGCTGCCCCATCCCCCTGGCAGCTCGCAGCAAGCCCCCACTCACCGGCTCCTTCACGTGTGCTCCATACGAGCTGCGGGTGGAGAGACTCTTCCAGCCGCTTTTGATTTGGAGGCCACATGGCTGGATGCTCCCGGCACGTCATGGGATGCAGCAGCAGCATCTGTCCTTCAGTGCTGCTGCCTGTGCTGGGGCTTGCAGGGCCTGTTTGCTCCCAGAGCACTCCCGGGGCAGCTGCAGCCCACGATGCTGCTCCCGCTCTGGGACCGCCCCATCCCTGTCCTCTCGTGCCTTTCCTCTTTGTTCCTTGGGTGCATTTCTTGGCTGCATCCCTGCTTGTGTCGTATCTGTCCCTCACCTGGGGTGGGAAGGTCTCTCCTGGGCAGGGGCCGTGCCCAGTCCTTTGTGCAGGGCTGGCACCTGCCCCAGAGCCACGGTCCTGCTCCACCTTGGAGCCTGAAGCAAGGACTGGAGCTGCATCTGTGCCTTGCCTCCCTTGCCATGCGAGGGAACAGCCAGTTCCCACGTGAATTGCTGAGTCCTGGCCAACCCTGCTCTCCAAATATTTATATATCCCATTACTGTTTACATATGAGCCTGTTCTCTGGAGGTGTCTCCTCCTTCCCCCTTCTCCCCCAGTGCTCCCCCTGCTCCATCTCATCTGGTGCAGCTATTCCAAACGCAGCGCTCTGCTCCCATTACTACTTGATTAATTTACAAGGAAAGGCAAAGCTCTCCTCAGGGAGTAATCCAAGCCACCAGGCATGGCAGCCCAGTGGGAGGAGAGACTCTCCCAGGAAGACAAGGCCCATGGTGGTGGGAAGGGGACAGGGCAGGACCTACTTCGCAGCATGACCCGGCCGAAGACAGTGTGGTCCCGGTCCAGGGTGCTGCAGTTCCAGCGGTGGTGCCGGAATTGGTGCTGGCACTCCCGGATCCACTCCTTGGCTCCCTCCCCAACCGACTGCATGATGTCAGGGTACCTCTGGCAGAGCTGTCGCTGCTTGTTCACCAGCCCAGGGATGTTATCACAGATCACCCTCGCGCCCAGGGCCCCGATGTACCTGCAAGAGAGAACAGAACCACTTACTGCCCTGCCTGCAGAGGGGACTCACAGAACCACTGAATATCCTGAGTGGGATGGCACCCACAAGGATCATCGAGTCCAACTCCTGGCCCTGCACAGGACACCCCCAAAATCCCACCCTGTGACTGCGAGTATTGTCTAAACACTTCTTGAGCTCTGGCAGCCTTGGGGCTGTGACCACTGCACTGGGGAGCCTGTTCAGTGCCTGACCACTTCTGAGAGAAGAACCTGCTCCCAATATCCAGCCTAATCCTCCCCTGACACAGCTCCAGGCGTTGCCTTGGGTCCTGTCCCTGGTCACAGAGAGCAGAGGTCAGACCTCCACTACCCCTCAGGAGGAAGCTGCAGAGCCCAGTGAGGTCTGCCCTCAGTCTCCTCCTCTCCAGCTGAACAAACCAAGTGACTCCAGGTCCTCACCCTTTCTTGGTGGGCCTTACATTGAAGTCTAGCTTTCCCTCTGTGTCAGAACTGCTGCAGGCTCTGCCCAGAGTGTCTCTACACAACGTGCCCCTCTGCAGCATCCCCTTGGCATGGAGCTGCTTGGGGCTGTGGTTCAGACAGGCAGGACACAGGGACAGGGCACAAGTCAGCCATCACAGTCTTTTTTAAAATAAAATAATGCCGAGATGCAGCAGCCAGGAGCAAACAGAGCTGTTGTCAGCGTGTGCATGGCCGCAGGCAGGAGCAGGGGGTCTGTGGAGCCTGTCCCCCCCAGCAGACAGACAGCTCTGGGTGCTGTGAGCCATGGGATGTCTCCCATAAGCCTGGGCTGTGTCAACTCCTGGGGCAGCAGCAGAGAAACTTGCTGATGTGCAAAACCTCCCTCCCAGGCTCTTCCCAACACGCCAGCCCTGTGCTGTCACCCAGCCCTGCTGAGCACAGCAGGATGGAGCCCAGCTGAGCCCGGGGTGGCTCGGGCAGGCTCTGCCCCGTCTCCTGCCTGCGTTTGTCGGGAATGTCCGTGGCACAGACACCTGTGGCATGCACAGGTGAGGGAGGAAGAGGAGCAGGCTTCACCTCTTGGTGCTGCAGTCCTTACTCACACTGTTATCCCCCAGCTGTCGATTCCTCTCTGTGCATCTCCTGAACATTATTCTCATGCCCTGAAGCTCCATAACTGGTAGAACAGAGCTGTGGCTCCTCTCTCGCCTGTGTCCCCGTCCCCTCCCTGCAGCAGTGGGGAGAGAGCAGGAACTCGGAGCAGAAAGGGAACAGCAGCCTGCCAGAGCCTGGCTGAGCCCCATGGGCAGCTTTCCACAGCCACGGGGGAGGGCCCTGAGCTCTGCCCCGCACTCTCACACCATCCCGGACAATGGCAGCAACGTGGAATTTTCCATCCCAGTCAGCTCCCGCCTGCAGCACCCGCTCACCCCTCTGGCTGCTTGTGCTTGAGCATGATTTTTGCCACAGAGCATGGAGCTGGGATTCTGGCTGGAAGGGATGAGGTTTGGGTGATATTCAGATTTTTTTCTAACCTCCAAACTGGAAGCAAAAACCTTCCTTCAATAACAATAAAAAGCAATAACTTGGACAATATTTCATTGTCTCTCTCTGGACATGTTCTCTCAGTTCTCTCTATCCACCCTGGAGAGAGCTCCCAGGCTCAGGAAAGCCCTGCGAGCACAGAAAGCAGTGGGATCTGTTCCCTGTTTAAAAATATTTTGTTTAAATGCTGGCAGAAGCACAAGTTCATCTCGGGCTGGAGCTGAGGATAATAAACCCAGCTCCTCACGCCTTTGCAAGCCCAGACTCCAAGGGGCAGTGAGCATTATTGTCACAGGCACACTCACCAGCCTTTCATCCTGAAGCAGAGGAACACAGAAGTAGCAGAAGGTGTTTGGAAAAAAAAAGCCAACAGGAGCTCCTCGAGCACTGCTGACTGTGGGTGTTTCACTGCTTTGCTCGTACCAGACTGTGAGAGCAGCCCCAGACTGTGAGAGCAGCCTGTTCCTTCCCTTGGGGCCAGGCCAGGGCACAGGGGCATCCCACCAGCTGCATGATGGCACAGTGGCATCGAGTGAGACTGCAGAGTTCCTATGGGGAAGCATGGTCAGGTCCCCAGCCCTAAATTCATCCTGCCCAGCGAGGATGGACATGGCTGGCTTATCCCTGCCTGGGCAGGCAAGAGCAGTGATGAGATGCTGGGAGGCAGCAGGCTGCAGGAGGGAGGTTTCAGAAGTAGCCAAAGCTCCCCTTTGCTGGAGAAAAGTGATGCTGGGGAAGCTGGAAAAGGTAAAATGTCCTCTGATGGGCCACCTCACCAGGGACCTCGTGGGGCTGGGCCCTGGTGTCCAGGCACAGCAGTGGAGTGGGCTGGGACACAGCAGCTGGCAGCAGAGCTGCCTCCTGGGCTGGAGAGTGATGGATAAAGCACTAACACCATCCCCTGGGAGACCGAGATCAAGGGAAACCCTCCAGACAAGATAAACACTAGGCACTCCCTTTTTCACACTGGAAGCTAATTACTTCTCCTTAATTCTCCTGCCAAATACCCAGATCAGAGCAAACATTATCAGCTGGAGAAAGTGGAAGGAGAGCAGTGAGGACACCAGCTCCTGCAGCAGCACCCAGAACTGCCAGGGTCAGTGCCTGCATCTCCCTGTGCCTGTGGCAGCAGGTTTACAACAGTACCCACAGCATTCCATCGGGGTTCGTGTACTGAAATCTAACACACAACTGAAGGGAAAAATCCTCCCATGTCCTGGAAAGGCTGTGGTGATCTCGGCAAAGACAAAAGCTCCGACTTGGTGAGAAATGCTCCAGTTGGGTTCAGTTACTCTGAAATGGAGCAAGACGAGGAACATCAAAAAATTCTGCCAAGCAGAGTTTTGGGAAAGAAAAAACCCAAACATTTGTTTTGGATAGATGAAAGTATCCCTTCTAATTTTATTTCTCAAAATCTGTGACATTTTAATAACACTGCAGTGGGAAAGACAATGGATATTCTGAGAAGTTCACAGCTGCCTTATCAGAACTTCGTTTCCAAACAAATGAAGCTGTGCTGGAAGTGGGACACTTCTGCTGTGCTGTACTCTGGGGGAATCTGCATTTTTCCAGCTTAAAAAGACCCCACAAAACCCAAGCCCTGAGTTTGGAAAAGTCTGTGAGACAAAACTTCTGATGCTGGAGGCTGCTCAGGCCTGGACTTCAGGGCTGGGAGGAGAGAAGCAGAAGCAGGAGCCTGCGGTGAGGAGGAGCTGAGAGGCAGGGAAGAAGGGAGTGGATAATGAAGTGCGTGTGGGGATGACAATCCCCCACCCTGCCCAACGGGATTCCAGCTGCTGCTGCCTCCTGAGGCTGCAGAAAGTCCCGGCATCGCCCTTTGCCAAGTGCAGAACTGTTTGTCCAGCTTGGAGAGGGGCTGGCACAATCCCTGTGTCCCCCCCGGGCTGCAGGATGCTGCAGGGTCACCTCCTGCTGGTCAGTGAGCAATTCCAAGCCCATTTCCCGTTTTGCCCGGGCTCCCTGGCAGGAGCTGGGTGTGAGGGGCTGTGCTGTGGATCCCTGTGCTGCATCCCCTCCCTCCCTCCCTTTTCCCAGGGCAGCCGCAGCGCAGGATGGACACTTCATGCTCCAAGGGCAGGTGCTTTTGGAGCCGGCGAGGCCAAGCCCTCCCTGTCCCTGGATTGCAGGGATGCATCCAGAGGCTCGTCCCAGCACCGGCGAGGCACGGGGGAACAGGAGACAGCCGTCATGTGCTGCCTTCCAAGCTGCTGTCCTTGTGCAGAGCCTGCTGACTTTGGCTCGTGTAAACAAGGAGAAACCCAAATTGCTTCTAAGATAAACATGCAAATCAGAGGCAGACGCGTCTATTGAGCTGGCAGCGTGCAGGCTGTGCTGAGCGCAGCTCTGCGCTGAGCGCGGCTCTGTGCTGAGCGCGGCTCTGTGCTGAGCCCGGCTCTGTGCTGAGCGCGGCTCTGTGCTGAGCACGGCTCTGTGCTGATCACTGCTCTGTACTGAGCCCGGCTCTGCGCTGAGCCCGGCTCTGTGCTGATCACTGCTCTGTACTGAGCCCGGCTCTGTGCTGAGCCCGGCTCTGTGCTGATCACTGCTCTGTACTGAGCCCGGCTCTGCGCTGAGCCCGGCTCTGTGCTGATCACTGCTCTGTACTGAGCCCGGCTCTGCGCTGAGCCCGGCTCTGTGCTGTGCCCGGCTCTATGCTGAGCCCGGCTCTGCGCTGAGCGCAGCTCTGCGCTGAGCGCGGCTCTGTACTGAGCCCGGCTCTGCGCTGAGCGCGGCTCTGCGCTGAGCCCGGCTCTGCGCTGAGCGCGGCTCTGTACTGAGCCCGGCTCTGTGCTGATCACTGCTCTGTACTGAGCGCGGCTCTATGCTGAGCCCGGCTCTGTGCTGAGCGCGGCTCTGTGCTGGATGTGTTCTGCTCCCGTGTGCCACAGAGCAGCTCAGAGCTCTCCATGACAGCTCACTGCAGGTATCAGGTGGGAAATGTCTCTCGGAAAATGAGGTTTTGAACAAATAAATTAATTTAATGGGAATTCATAAAATTGCATGGCATGAGAAACTGTCCTGTGGCTCTTCCATAATACCAAGGTCTCCCTGCAAAACAAGTGAGTGAACTAATTCAGTTTCCAATGAAATTTATATTGGACACTGCTTCAGCTAAGACTTCATTTTTCACCATTTCATAAGGCATTGGAAAACCTATTTGAACAGGACTTGATTTTAAAAGGGAAATCTTTGGAACTGCCATTCTCAGACAAATCAACATTTTAGTGGTCTGAATTAAAACAGCTGCTTGAAACATCACAAATTCCCATTGTGGGTTGCACCAATACCATTAAAGGCACAGTTTTAAATGAGATTAATAGAAGCTAAGCTAAACTAAAATCAGTGTCACAGCTTTACATGGGAGAAGGATGTCTGTGCAAGCAGCTCTGGTGACGCAGTGGGGCAGGACCCAGGTGTGAGGAAGCTCAGGGAGCCCAGGACTGGTCCCTGACACACAAAGAGCCACTGCACGAAGCTTCCTCGCTCATTAATGTCCCTTACTCATGTAGAGAGGGTTTGTGGGTGAAAACTCGAGGATGCTAAAACTTTGCCAGCAGTTTGTACCTCCTTGTTCGGTGGCAGACCTGGGTGGGAAGAGGAGCAGGGGTAGACACAGAGCCCAGGGTCGGGAGGAGCTCTGGCCAAACACAGCACTGAGACCCTTCAGCACAAAGGCTGAGAGGGGAGAGATGCTCCTGCAACTCAAAGGGTCTCAGCAACGGCAGCAGGCTCGGCTCTGACATCCCAGGCCGTGAGTTTTCAGCTGGAGAATTTGCCTTTCCTGGCACAGCTACTCCCTACCAAGTGCAGGGTGTGCTCAGCTGGGGAATGGCAACCTGGAATCCCTGGGCCCCCAGCCCAGGCTGCTGCCAGGGTTCTGCACAGTCTCTGCTTCTCAGGTCTGAAAGAGCTCTGAGGCTGAGAGGAGAACATGCTCTGGCTTCTTGGTGGCACCAGAGGCTGTTGGAGTCCATCCCCTGGGAAGTGATTCAGCTCCCCATTGCTCTGTAACAGCTTTGCCGGTCCTGAAGGATCAGCTTGGGAGCCAAACTGATCCTGGCTCCTGGTCCCTTCCCACCCCACTGAGTCCTCATGAAATCTGCATTTTGGAGGGAGGCTGGAAAGCCATAGGCAGCTGTTAGAGACAGCTAGTGTAGATAGGATCAAATCCAACATCCCTGCCTCTTTGCCTGCTAAAGAGCAAATTCCATCATGCCTGGCAGCATTTCACCTCCTCGAGTTCTTTGCATACTTCCCAAGGATGCTGCACCTTCCTTCCTCTGCCCTCCCTGCTGTGGCAGACAATTTACAGCCAACTGCCAAGCACTTTGGGTTGCAAGGTGCTATAAACATCTAAGATATTATTTTAGTATCACAAACCCTGAGTATTTTATTAAGCCCCACTGGGAACAGGGCCATCCTGGCCTGCTGGAATTGTTAACGCCTTTGAGTGATTAATAGTTCTAATTTCCTCACTTACAGCCAGTACTCTGCATGTTGAGAGTCTTAGTCTCACTTCAATAATTTTTAATATCATAATGCTGAGCCACTACCAGTGTCACTCAAGGGACACGTTTTTCATTTTCTGCACCAGTATCTTTCTCTTTCTTGTGCATCCCTCTTTTAAAGTTGTCTTCCTTCAGATCCTGGTCAGAGTCCCCTGTCTGTGTTTTTCGTGCACCCCGTGCAGTCATTGGGATGTTTCTGTGTTTCTGAAGTTTCTGTGAGGAGCACTGAAACGCTGTGGTCCTGGGGAGATGCAGCAGATGGGTGCTGTAGTCTGCTGTGCCCCAGACAGATGTGGGAAGCTTTTCATAACAGCAACCTGTAAACTGAGGTCTGAAAACTTTGGTCATCGCTGGGTGAAAGCTGTTCCTCAGGGACATTGGTGGTGGTGCATAAATACAAATTAATTGCTCATTAAAAATACGCCATATTGACAATGGCTTTACCCTTAAGAATCAATTCTTTTCTCCCTAGATGTCAAAGTCCTTTGCTAAAAGGTGGGGAGGTAAGACAGCCTCTGGTAATAAAGCTGGATGTACAATTCTCTTTTCCATGGCACATCCTGTGTGTTGGCTGTGAGCTGCTCCAAGAAGAAGCTTTGTTTCCATGGGCTCTGGCCCAGCACAGATCTCCTCATGGCACTGCTGAAATCACTTTTATAATAAATAATAGTAATAGTAATAGTAAAAGCTAATGAGTTTGGAAGAACAGAAGGTTTTTTTTCTTCTTCATTTCTTTCTAAGAAAGATTTCCCATAGGTGAAAGTGACCCTAATGAAAAATGGACTAAGCTGCACAATTAGGATTGTTATAACGGCGCAGAGTGACTGAGAGAACCCATCTGTTCCATCCACCCTAACCAAGAACACCAGGGCTGCTGCAAAGGCCACGGGGTTCATTCTCCATCAGCCTGACATTACTTTAAAACTTATTTTTCACAGCATGGCTGCCTGGAGAGCCGGAGCAGCGGAGCGCCCCAGGATAAAGACTTCCTGGTCACTGACCTTGTGCTTTTATTGCCATGCAAAGTGCTCAGCAGCAGCAGCAGCAGCAGCGCTGCCAGCGGGGCCAGCACCCGGGGATCTCCGTGTCCCCAGCGCTGCACGTCCGAGCTCCGCTCCTGGAACTCTGTCCCCTGTCCCTGCCCGTGGCAGAGGGGCTGGAACTGGCTCCTTTAGGGTCCCTTCCAACCCATTCTGTGATTCTATGCTTCTGTATCTGGCCTGCAGCAGTGCCAAGACAGAAAGGGTGATGCTGCTCGAGCACTGGTGGTGGAGGCAATGGCTCATCCACGGCTCAGGATGGGATCACAGCCACGGACACACAATCCCCAGAGTCCCCTCCCAGCCTGAGGGATCCTCTGCTGGCAGAGCCCTCCGGGGGCTGCTCTGGGTCTGCCCAGCTCAGACTGGCACGGAGGGGAGGAGCGGCACCCCCACACCCCCAGGGTTGCAGGGCAGGCTGTGGAGCTCCTCCATGCAGCTGTCTTTCCCTTGGCTTAATTTCAAACATTCCTATTTATGCTATTTCCCCTCCCACACACCTTAGCATGATGCCTGCTTAAATGAGCCTCTCTCTCCTGTATCCTATATCCACACACACGTGTGGCTCCATTTTTCCATCACTCCTTGTGCCCGGCCACTGTACCTGGACCAGGAGTAGCAGTGGAAACACATGGCAAATCCTGGAGAGGAACACTGGTGGGAGCACAGCCAACAATCCATCGTGGTGGGAATGTCCCTTTCTCCATCTGCAGTGGGGGAGTCCTTGCCAAACCCTTGGCCAGAGCCATGTGCAGGGGTTGCTCTGGCACAGAGGGAGCCCTGGGCACTCCTGCTCCATGATCTGCCCTTGGTATGTTTTCCCTGCCCAGGAAC
Organism: Rhabdornis inornatus; assembly: GCA_013397075.1. Taxonomy (NCBI): domain Eukaryota; kingdom Metazoa; phylum Chordata; class Aves; order Passeriformes; family Rhabdornithidae; genus Rhabdornis; species Rhabdornis inornatus. The sequence continues at coordinate 278,212 of VWZS01000717.1, read as the reverse complement.
ACACTCCTCCTTCCCTGGCCAAGGGAGGGAGCTGGACCATGGTGGCTGCGTGACTCCGGACTGGTCATTCCTCAAAATCCCCACATGGGCACCACATCCCGGGATGCAGCAGCTCTCCCGGAGCCCCCAAATCCTGACAGCACCATGGGCAGCCCCGTGTGCTTGCCAGGCTCCCACACGCTCTCCAACCCACACCCAGACTTGCGATTCTCTTCCTTCCACAGATTTGTTTTATCTCTTTGGGAGCCTGATGCCTCCCATCTGTTCCAATGCCAGATGAAATTAAATATTTGTAGTTTCCAAGGGCTGTGGTTAGCAATAAACAAGTTAGCTAACAAGGATTTGGTGTGCTGGGGACCTGGGGGGGGTCTGTGTGGGTCCAGGAGGGTGGGTGTGTGTGAGGGTGGGATGCAGGGGGGCACACAGGGCTTTGTGTACATTTTCCTTTAACCAAACCTTTAATTTCAGAATGGCTTTCTGCACCAGAACAGCTCGCCGGGCTCCCAATAGCGACTAAACCCTACTTAGTTATTTACAGCAAGTTTGTTTATTGCACAGTTTATGTTTATAAGCAACATTTGTCTAATCTCCCGAATCTTTCCAAAGGAATTTCGGAGGCCGCTTTCGGGGCACAGCCCTGCCCGCCGCCATCCCCGGACGATGCTGCTCTCCCTGCCGAGCGCACGCAAGTGTAAACGGGATTTAGGGATTTTCCCGTTGCATTCCTGCTTAATTTCTGTCTGTGTTTCAGCTGGTATTTTGTTGCTAAGTAACACTTTGGAGTTTGGAAGGATTTCTGCAAGGGTGCTGCTCCCCACAGCCACCCCGCTGTCACTGTTAGTCACGGTGGCCTCCGAGCCCGGCCACAAGCACGCTGGCCAAAACCACCGTGTCCCCAACCTGTCCCCTGTGCCCCTGCTCCGAGCACGTGCACACGCACACCCACCCACCCACAGCCACTCTTTTGGATGCCAAAGTTCACCAATTCCTGGCGTTTATGTGAGGCGGTTGGGCCACGCCTGACGTCACTGAAAATTAATAATTTGCAGTTGTTTAGAAGAAACATTTGGTTGATATTTCCTTTCCATGTACTGTGATCAGAGGGGACCCAGTTTTTCCTATTAAACTACTTAAAAAGTTGACTCTGAAAATGAGAAGCATTTCCTCTAGTTCCCCAAGTTTATTGTGTGTGAATCCCTAGAAGAATTTGGCAATAATAATTAAAATAAGGAACGATGATGCACCACCAAATGTATTTACTGTAATATCAGTGGTGCTAAAGATGTGCTTGGAAACCTATGCAAATTACTGAATAACTTTTTTCCCAAACCACAGCCGCTTGAAACCATTTTCAGTAAAACACAATTTCATCTAAACACGCAATTTTATCAGGACCGACATGTCCAGCACAACAGCACTCGGTTCAATTTAGGCTTTTCTTAGGAATGTTCTGCTTTCCAGAAGAGAAAGTTCAATTGAAACTGTGAATCTTAAGAGTTTAATATATTCAATTTCTAATTGTTTTTGTTTTAGAAGTCACGTATTTAAGGTCCTTGGGACCGATGCTGCTGGGCAGGAATGTCCCAAGGCGTCGTGCCTGGCTGTGCCGTGGCCGTGGGGCTGCCCTGCCCGGCTCTCCTCTCCCTCGAGCTGCCAGCCGGGACCGGCCTGCAAGCTGAGAACACAAACTGCTGTGGGAGCTAAATCCAGCTTCCTCCAAACAAGCCACAGCTACCGAGGCTTAAAACGTGGCTGGTTTTCCTCCCGCTTGCTGGGAAGCGACACGCACTTGGAATGAGGGCAGACCGCGGCGGGAGCGGTGGGGTACGACAGCAGGGGAAATGGTGGTTTAACACTCCTCCTAAAGAAGGAATTTTCACCCTTGAGGCAGCATCCACGTGTGTTACCAGAACTGCCCATCTCTGAGCAGATGATGCTGCGACTGCTCCATTCCTCCTTTTTTCCCAGCCATGTTATCCCATGCACACACCCCATAGCTCTAACCAACCTCTCTTTCTCCAGCCTCCGCGATAATGGGAATAATCCAAATTCTCCACTGTCCCTTCCTTCCTTCCTCAGCTTTTCACATTTTAGCAACCTCCCGTTGCCCACTGAAGCCGTCCTGCCTTCACCTGCCCTGCTGGGTTGCGGCAGAGCTGGCTCTGGAAGCCAGGTCAGTGCTTGTATCAACCTGAGACTCCCCAGCACTGACTCATTTTCTCTCCCAGTGATTCCAGTTGCCCTGACCAGGCTTCGGGAAAGCTCCTCTGGGCACGGCTGTGAACAGCGTTCCTCTTTCTACTTTCCATTTGCCCCTCAAAGCATTTTCTGGTCTATTGAAGAAGTTGTTTTTGTGCTTGGTTGCCACCAGCTGCCCTCTCAGCCTGTGTCCTGCGCTCCTCGTTCCCTCCTAGCCCCACATTTTTCCCACCCGCCTTTCCCACCCTGTAATCGCTCTTCTAGGGATGCCAGCCCTGCCAGGGCTGCCACACGCCCAGACGTGCGCTCAAACACCGGGAATACTTGTGCTATCTGCACGACTATTAAGTGGTCCGGCCCCTTACAGAGTGCTCCACGGTAGCTGAGAATTTTCAGAGACTACCGTTTTCTTTCAGTGGCAGATGGGTTGAACTTGATTAAGTTTTGTCTCATCCGCCGTGATCTGTTAATGATGATGAGATCGGCATGGGAAACGCTGTTTTCCACAAGATTAGAGAGGACTTTTATAGGGCGGGGGACACTGAGAACTTTTCTGCAGCCAACTATTTTTTTTCCAGTGTTGCTGAACTACTGGAACAGCACAGGGTCGCTTGGAAAACTTCTCGATCCTTTTTTACTGTCATTCTACACAGATGAATTTTCATTGTTACACGAACCGGGGCAGGAGGACACTAATTTCCAGAAGGTTTTTGTTATGGTGTGATTTCTGTCTGTTACAAAGCCTCATCTTATCTAAAGGAAGGGGAACATCAACTTCTTCTCTTCCCAGGAGCAAAGTAAAATAACTGCGCAGGCAACACGGCAGCCCGCAGGGACGGGAGCTCCGGCGGGATCAGGGTGGATCAGGGGATCCAAGCTGCTGCCGCTTCCCCTGTCCAAGCCGTACCGAGGGGCTCGTCCTGCTCCCCGCCGTGCCCGCGGGGCGATGGCTGTCGGAGCTGTCGCAGCGCGCGGGGTTCGGCTCCCCGGCAGAACCGGAGCTCCCCGCGGAGCTGGCAACAAGTCCCAGCCCCAAGGAAGGAGCGGCGGAATTTTCGGGGCGCAGGGTGCCGGTGACCAGCGCGGTGAGCGGGGAAAGCCTCGGTACCGGCCCCGGGGCGGTTCCTCTCGGCCGCTCCGCTCTGCGAGCCCGCAGGTGGAGCCCGCACGGCCCCGGCCGGTCCCCGCGGCTCCCGCACGTCGGGCGCTGGGCTCCGGCACTGCGGGGCTCGCTGGGCTCCCGCCGGCGCTGCCCCGACCCCTTGTCGTTCTTTCCC
>VWZS01000717.1:228523-274668 GCA_013397075.1 Rhabdornis inornatus | reverse complement strand
GGAGGAGGACGAGGGGAAGGCAAAGCCGGGGGGCCGCGCCCGCCGTCCGAGGGAAGGCTCCGCACTCCGCACGCCCGGGGGCCACGGCAATCCCAGGAGACGCTTCCAGGCGGTTTGGGCTGAGCATATCTCTCCGGGGCGGGGTCCAGAAGGAGAAATGACCGGGGAAGGGGGTCCTGCCCGCGCTCCCCTCGGGGCACTGCCCGTCACGGCCCCGCGGCGCGTCCGCCGGCTCCGCGCTGCTGAGCGAGCCCCGGCTGGGCCCCCGCGCCCGGGCTCATGCTGCTGCTGCTGCGGGGGGCGCTCCCCAGCGGGATGCGGGATGCGGGATGCGGGATGCGGGATGCGGGATGAGGGATGCGGGATGAGGGATGCGGGGGCCGGGGCCGGCTCCGCCCGCGCTCGCCCCCGCCAGGTGTCACTGCTGGGTGGGAGAGCACAGGGCGAGCCGCGCTCCGCGGGGCTCCGGGGGCTCCGTGCCCGCCGGTGGCTGTGCCCGGCAGGAGAGGGCAGCGCACGGAGATCGGCCGGCCGGGAGCTGGCGGCTCCGGTGCGGAGCGGCCGGGAGGGTCCCAGCCATGGGGCGGAAGCGCTGCAGACCCCACAGGTGCCCGGGGACCTGCGGGCAGCGGTCTGGGGGACAGGGACACAGTGGGAATACACATTCCCTGGGACGGGGATGGCCGCAGCAAGAGCCACCGTGGGGTACCAGTGCCCAAACTCAGCACGGCCCTTCGCGCTGATTCGGCGAGGGCTCTCCCTTCTCTCTTTTCACAGGTGTGTCTGTCGTCACCTGTGGCTGTGGGACAGGGAGAGCTGGTGCAAGAGCTGCCCTGGGCTCTCAGCTTTCCTTCCTTCATTGCCCTAAAACTGGTGACTGACAGCTGGTGAAGACCAACCTTGCCTGGCAGTTCCCTCTTCCCCATGCGGTCCCTGGCTGGTCCTTCCACACCATGGAGGTGAGCAGGCATTTTGGTAACCTCTCATTGTCAGCACTTTCGTGATATACCTGATTAATTATTGGGATTGTAAAGCCCATTATCCACTAAAGTCCTTTCCACACAGCCAGAGCCCTCAGCCACCCCCTCCCCTCCAGCCAGCTCAGCTCGTTCTGCTCTTTCCTTCCTATTCCTATTGTGCAGATCACAGAGCGACTTCCCCAGCCTGGCAGAAACCGGGACTAGAAGCTCACACACGGTTATAATCCAATTATACTTCAGAAAACTGCGGTGACAGAAAGCTGGGGCTGGTGGGGTGCTGTCCTTTTGTCCAAGAGCCCACACAGAATATTTCATTACAGCTTATCCCCAAAGTGGTGGCACTGAAAAGGCTGATATTTATAGACTATGGAAGGCTGTGAATTTGTTTAGAAGAGCCATCACAGCGGGCAGAATGCTGGAGGCTCTGCTGTGGCCGTTTTTTGGTCTTTTCTCTGTTACTGGGCTGTTTTCACACAAAGACTGGAGCCTCAGTACTCTGTATCCTGTTCTTATGGAGAGGGAAAAGGAGGAGGTGACAAGCACGATGTTCCTGTGGATGTGGCTGTGATGTGGGGCTGGGCAGGAGAGCTCTGGCTCGGGGTGAAACTCGGGATGAGAGCAAGGGGCAGCAGTGCCAGTCCTGGGAGGGGATGGGTGTCTGCGGGAGGGATCACAGCTGAATTTTGGTGTTGAAGTGAAACGCTCAGGCTGGCACCAGAGCTTTGCATCCAGGATACTGAACTTGTCAGCCTGGTGGCTTATTTGATGCTCCTCTCCATAAAACCCAGCTGACAGCCCATGGACTGCCCTGGGTTTGTTCGAGGCTCTCCCTGCATTGGCCAGTGAAGAGGCCAGGGCAGCTCTCACTCCTCCGACTGGACAGATCTCACGTTTGATCTTCCATTCAAATTAGCAGTGCTCAGGGTGTCTGAGTGCTTCATCCACATGAGCTGTGGTGAGTAAATAAACAAGGCTCTGCTTTCAAAGGATTTCACAATTCATTAACTTCAAAGGAACGGGCTCTCTATTTTCTTAGCAGGTCGGTCATTCCACAGACTTACTCTGGGTGTGAAGGTGGTGACTGGTCACGCCAGGGAGCTGCGGCAGCTGCTGCAGGGCCCAGTGTCACACACAGAGCTGTGGAGACAGGCAGAGGAGCAGTCCATGGCCAGTGTAATGCCCAAGGAGGAGAACAGAGTAAGTAAATGCATGGGCAAGACTGGTCTGTAGCATTCCCTGCCCCAAAGAGCTGCTCTGTCCAGCCTGCAGTGCGCTCGAGGCACCCTCAGACAGGGTTTGCAGATCTGGTGGGTACCAGATCCAGCCCTGCTCTGCAGAAGTCACCCCATCTTCGCATGGACAGGAAGGCAGTGTGATCTCACCTGCCCCTGCCCTCTCCAGCTGTCTGTCCTGCTGCAGCGCTGGGTTTTGGGTTCACCTTTGATTGTGCAGGCACAGGTGCTGGGGCTGTGCCTGGCACACAGACTGAGCAGAGGTGGCAGAGGGATTGCTGCTGTGCCTCCCAGCTGGGCACTGCCAGGGAGCCTTGCATAATCACAGCCACCCCAAACCCCAGGGGAAAAATCACTGTCCTGGGATAGCCCTCAGTGCCAGGCTGGCCGACCTCATGGGAAACCCTTTTCCCGAGGGAACAGAGACCTATCATAGACATATTTATTGGGAACTTATTTTGGGGTTGATAATGCAGCTCAGCCAAGCTCCTGGACTTGTGGAGAAGGGACTGGTGAGGGGCTGTGTGCTGCTGGGACTGCAGCCTCCATCGAGCTCGTTTCCTCTCCAGCCACAGCACAGCAGGGGACACGGTGCTGGACATTGTCACTGCTCAGTGCAGTGGCACCAGTGGAGCCCCAGGAGAGAGGTGGGCTTGAGGCAGGCAGTCCTGCTCCATGCTGGGGCATCTGCTGCTGGCAGAGCTGGTCCTGGACCCTCACATTCCCCAGGTTGTGCCAAGGAGGATGCTCAGGAGCAGTTCCAGCTGTCTGGAGACAGGATAGGGGTTCCTTGCTGAGGGCCAGCAGGGACATGAGGGCCGTGGGAGCCCAGGGCCCTCTGAAGCTGTGCCTGGTTCAGCAAAGGTGAGCACGTGGTCAGTGTTGAGTCCTGGTGGCTGCAGCACTTGGCTCTGGCAGGAAGGTCTTTTATCCCCCGGAAGAGCACAGCTCCCAAAGGCTGAGCAGTGCCCATTTAGCCCCTGGCTATCTCCCCAGGCTCTGAGAGGTTAAGAATGCATTTTGGATAGATACAAATACCCAGAGCAATGAATTGACCCTTCAGCATGGCCCCCACCTCCATAGAAACAGAAGCCAAACAAACAGGCACAAGGCAGCCCTGTTAGCAGAGTGACAGCATGTTCTTAGTTAGTCTATCCCCTGTTTCCAGTGTTAATTGCTTTGTTCCTTCTCAGATTAATTGATGAATTGCTGTGTGGACATGCAGGGCTCGCCGTGCAGCCCTGGGGTGTGTGTAACCCTTTGCTATCTGGCACAGACATTGTGGGGACATCTTCCCCTCTCGGCTGGAGCTGAGCAGCTCCTGCCTGGTAAACGTGGGAAGGGGATCAGGTTCGACTGCAAGCAGGAGTAAAGGTCAAATAGTGAAATCAAAACCCTGATGTCAGACCTGGATTTCCAACCAGGAGTTTTGTGTCTTCCTGAACTGGTTTCCCATCACGAGATCCACCCCAGGCTATGACATCAGCTTGGACCTGGTTCCATCCCTCCCTCCCTTGCCCACCAGACCCACAGGCTTCTCTTGGAGCAGCTCAATGTGCCCGAGCACCCAGGTTCAGACGGATGGCTGCAAATCCAGCTGTGTTAGTCATAGAAGTCACCGAAGGCCAGAAGTGGTGCAATAACACCTAAAAATACCCACAGTGTGCTGAGCAGCTCCGGTTTCCATCATCCTGCAGAGGCATCTGTGTATTGTGTGTGCGGGAGAGCTGGGGAGGAACCAGCCATAAATCCACAAATCCACAAATCCACAAATCCTGCGCTCCTGGCCCGGCTGTCATCGGCAGATCCGACGGGCTGACACTTGACAGGCCTGTGGAAAAACACGGGGTGACATCACACAGAGACACCAGCCCACTGATTAATCTCCCAGGTCAGTGGCTGCTTTATTTATAACCAGGGAAGGGTTTGAGGTGGGTTTTTACAGGAGTGGAGCAGCATGGGCTGCCTGCTCCCCTTCCCTGGCACACCTCTGCCTGCCCTGGACACTGCTGGAGCAGCTGGAATGGGGTTCAGGGACACCAAAACTGAGCCTAAACCAGCACTGGAGCCCAGCTCCCACTGTGGCACCAGTGCACCTTGTCTGGATTCCAGCTGTTTTCTTTGCTCCTGGAGTTTCTCCTTACCCACCCCAGCAGAAACAGCTCAGCTCCCCCCAAACACAGCACACCAAACTTGAAGTGTTTTGTGAAACTCTGTCAAGCCTTGGAAGAAAAGGAAGGTGGTCTCCAGGGCAAAAACGTTCTATTTCTTCAATTTCAGGACAACATTTCCCATTTCCAATGGCTATTTGTTCTGTGGATTTTAACATTTTCACTCTGCTTTATAACACAAACCAAAATTACAGTTAAAATAATGTATTTTGAGTTTATCAGTTTGAAGCATTTCAAGCCATCCATTTTTCTAGGTTTTATTTTACAGATAACCTGGAAAGCTTTGGGGTGGGTGATTCTGAATTGGAACAGAAACAGGTTTCAAAATGTTTTGCAAAGGCAGAACTTCATCCCTGTTGCCAAGTGGGAAGTGGCCAAGGGAGAAAAAAAAGCCCTATCAGGTTTATCTCTAGCATTGTTTCTAAGTGGAGAATTTTCCCTGTGATTAATGAAAATGGGGAAATAGGGCCAAATCCTGCACATGCTTTGACTGCAGAGCTTGTACAAACACACTGGTTGGGCTCTGGCTGGAGTGACCAGGTTTAATTAGCTCTCTCCTATCTAGGGATGCGGGCTCTTGCTGTCAGCGCAGGGAGGGATTTATGTTTCCTTTTCCTCAGGAATATGATCAGTGTCTGAGTATTAAGAATAATCATTTCACTAATGTAAGGCAAATTTCTTATCCTGCACTGCTGATAGTGAGGGGCACGCTGTGAGCCATGGATATTGGTGTGGTGGTTTGTAAAGATTTCCTGAAACCCAAAGCACTGCAGTGGCTCACATGGGTGCCTGACAGTGATGAGGATTTCGTGCTGTTGTCATGAACAGCTCAGCTCCTGGACACAGGGGTCACCTTCTCCTGGGTGCAGCTGACCCACTCTGGCACAGGTGACCCACCCTGGCACAGGTGACCCACCCTGGCACAGGTGACCCACGGTGTTCATGCAGCCTCACCTCCAGTCCTGGGTGCACCTTTGAACACCACAGTGTAAGGAAGTTCTAAAGCTGTTAGAGGATGTCCAAATGAGGGACACGAGGATGGTGAAAGGTTTAAAGGAGCCGTACAAGGAGTGGTTGGGATTATTTGTTTTGTTCAGCCGAGTGAGGAGCTGCTCCTGGGCTGGAGCATCATTGCAGCAGCTTTAAAGTTCCCACAGGTTTTTTCTGCCCTTTGAAGCAGGTAATGCTGTGCCTCCCCAAACCTGATCCATGCTTGCTGCCTGCTCCCTGTGGAAGCCCAGTGTGGTCACTGAGTCCTGATGAATCTCCACTGAACTGCTTGAGGTTTTGCAGCTTAGCATGGCAGGGAATTTGGGAGGAGAAAGAAGGTGGAATAAGTGGGGAAGTGCAGAGAGCCCAAGCATAACTCCAAACTAGGGCAGGAAATGCTCCACACATAGCTCTAACCTTATCATCCACGATGGATTTTAAGTGCTTCTTCAGTGACTCATCATCCCTGAATGGGTTTGAAGGACTGTCTGCCGGAGAGGAAAGGCCAGAGAGCTCAGATCAGATAACAGGTTATTACAAAGCCCTCACGCTGCCGTGGGACATCTGCCAGGGCAGCAGCCAGGGCTGGTCAGCCCTGGTCTCTCAGGTGTGGTCCAGGTGCTCAGGGGGTAGAGAACAGGGCCTCTTTCTCCTCTTATTGATCATAGAATCACAGGATGGTTGGGGTTGCAAGGGACCTTAAAGATCCCCTTGTTCTGACCCCCTGCCCTGGGCAGGGACATTTTCCACCAGACCAGGGTGCTCCATGGCATGTCCAGACTGGCTCAGAAGAATTCCAGGGATGGAGCAAGGTTCATCCTCAGTCCTGGCCAGCCTCATTTCATGGGCACTCTTGGTCCCTCTTGACACCTTCGGAAATTTCTTGTGAAGTTTAGTGGTTCCTTGTACCCTGGCTCCCAGAGCTGGGTGAGGATGGGGGAACAGGCAATCTGAAACACACATTACTGAGCAAAACCTGCTGTAAAAAGCCCTCTCTGTATTGTGCCTTACATGAAAAATACTGCTCTGGTTCAGAGGTTAACTTTTATCTTAAGCTCAGCTAGAAGCTGAAGAGTTTTAGCATTTTTTAAAATATCAGAAAAACATTAAAAAAGGACAAATTCTGATCTCTGCTCTGCTGGTATTAATGGGGAGAAATTTAATGAAAGTCTGTAGAAGCTTCTGATTTACTCTTGTGTGAGATTGGATAGAAATAGCCCAAAGAATCTCATTGCTGCTGCCCAGATTCAGCTGCACAGCGGAGAGCTATTAATGCTCTGTTTTCTTGCCTTTGGTCAATACATCTTGCAAGGCAGGAGGAAGCTGGATTATGTCTGCGAGTGTCCCAATGTCATGCTATGTCGGATAATGAACTGTGGATAAATTGGATCAGCTTTTCAGTTGCCAGCCTCTCAGAAATCCAACAAGGAGTCAGGGCAGCAAGCTGTGCTTTCAGCCTTTGCTCTGATAACCTGTGTGCTGCTGTCAAGAGCTATTGTGGTGATTCCAGGCTGGAGCAGGCAAAAATCATTGTTAACCTGGAAAACGTGCATTTCTGTTTAGCTTGGTGCTTCCCACTACCTTAAAAATGTCTGGTCTGGTGCAAATCCACTTTTCAAGGAAATAGAGATGTAATGAGAGCGGCCTCTTGCTGAGCTGAATTCAGGCACTGCTTTTGACCTGGTTGTTCAGCTAATCCTGGTGGGTGAGGAGTGTGACTTGAGGAGCACCCAGCCGCTCTGGAGGAATGCAAAGACCCCGAGGTTGGACACCTAAAGGTTTGTGTTTCCATGGAAATGGAAGGTTTGATCCAGAGTTAAGAGTATTGAAAGACCCCCGTTGGTAGCAGGGCCCTCAGCCCTGGCAGTGAAGGCTCTGGGCTCCTCTCCTGCCCGTGTGCTGTGGTACCTGTCAGCACGGACACCCTTCCCGGCCCGGTGCCCTGCAGGGTGTGTGCTCCAAGGGTCCAACATGCCTGGGATGAGATCCCAGCTCCACCAGCACTGCCCCTTGCTGTCCCTGCTGCGAGGGGGGACACCCGGGACATCCCCGAGGTGTCAGCAGGGCTGGGTGCTGTGGGGAAGGTGATGGCAGCGCTGCTGCTGGGTGACACACGGTGCTGCACCAGCTCCAGCCTCAGTGCCTGCAGCCTCCTGCTCCTGGCTGCTGAGATGCTCTGGGGGCAGCTGGAATGCAGAGGAGCCTGAATCATAGAAATCTTCGAATCATTTGTCTTGGAAGGGAACCTAAAGCTCACTCACCTACTTCCAAGCCCTGCTGTGGGCAGCGACACCTTCCACTAGACCAGTTTGCTCTAAGCCCCATCCAGCCAGGCCTTGGACACTCCCAGGGATGGGGCATCCACGGTTTCTCTGGGAAACCTGTGCCAGGGCATTTTTGCACAAATAATTTCTCCCTAACATCGAATCTAAATTTTGCTTTTTCAGTAAAAGCTGCTCCCTCCTGCCCCTGTCTGCCTGTGTGAATGCCCTGTAGCTGGCAGAAAGCTGAGCCCGCTCCCTCTGCATCCATGAGGAGCTCAGCCCCGCGCTTTATCGTGACTTTAAAAGCCCTGGAGAGCCGGAGCCGGGGTGAGCGGGGGGGCTGCCCGTGGGCAGGGTGTCTGTATTTTCATTGGAGCTCCCGGAGGGTAATCCTGTTAGGGGTGAGCTCTGATTCAGCTGTCCTGCTCTCCGGCTAATCCTGCCAGCGGGACCGAGCATTATCCGCTCCGGTTCTGCCCCCCTCCAGCCCCGCGCTCCTCCCTCCCTTTGGGAAGCGAGCTCCAGAAAACCTGGGCATTGTGTCCGGATTGTGTCCCACCCCGGGAGCTGGGCAGGGCTGCGTGGGCTCCTTTGAGCCGTGCCGAGCAGCTCAGGGCCCGCGGGCACGGCGGCCACGCAGCCCGGCACCCCGGCCAGCGCACGGCCAAATTCCGGCTTTGATCCCATTGTCCGCTTTGGGGCTGCGCTGTTCAATGGCTCACAGCCGGGGAGTTAATTTACTCATTACCTATACATTTGCCAGGATTTAAATGCCGTTCTTGCTCACGTCCTCCCTTCATTTGTGTGATTTCCCCTTATTTCGGGGACTATTGCCCTCCTGCCGTGGCTGGGTCTTGCTGGCAGGGCACGGTCTGGTGGGGTTGGTGTCACTCGGAGAGTTGAAAATGCTCTTTAAAAATAAGATTGTTACAGAAAAGGCTGTATTAGTTGCAAATATTTTTTGATAACATGCGGGTTTGCATATTTCTCCACTGAAAAAAAAATTAAAAATCCAGTGCTGATGAACAAGAATATGTGGATAGAGCTGGTAATAGAACAGGTGAGTGCTTTTGGGAACTGTGGGGATGTGGAGATCCACGGGAAGTCCGCGGTGCCAGGGATACTGAAGGTTTCACTGTGCAGCAGCCTTGCATTGGGTTCATTTTGGCCATTTGATTAAATTCGGCCACAACCCTTCCCTTGAGCAGATGCTCCAGGAACGCCCATTTCATCACTTTCCACTATAACCTGAGACAGTGAATCTGGGGTTAAAAGCCTGAAGGAAAGCTGATAAATGTGTATAATATAAACTATTGAAGACTAAAAAATTCTGAAAACACTGGAGAAAGTAAATACAATAAATTTGGGGCGACGTTTCTCTTCCTATCTCAGGTTTTCCAGCAACAGCTTTCCAGCCCTCTAACAGCCTAGAACTCCACATCACCTCCAGCCAGGGTGGGCAGGAGGAGATTGATGGGTGCTGTTGGTCTGTGAGCAGAGCAGGGCTGTGTGGAGTCGTGGCTATGCAAAACATGGTGAGGCCTTTTTGCTTTCTTGCCTGGCTTTTTTGCTGACCCATTCCCCCCGACTGTGGGAATCCTGCCCACCAACACCTGTCCAGGACCCAGGGCTGTGGGCAGGCAGTGGGATGGCACTGGGCACTGGGCTCTGGGTCCCCTCTGGTGCCACTGGCAGTCACAGGGGGTCCTGTGAAGATGCTGAGGTGCCTCCGGGGCTGTGCCAGGTCGCTGTGTGCATTCAGCATGGTCCTGTTTATCCAACAGCGCCAGGGCACTTAAGCCCTTTATGAGGGTGAGTTATGCCATGTTTACTGGCTGGCGTGTGACGCTGTCGGCCTGTGGGGCCCAGCCTGAGCTCCCCAAGGCCAGGGCATGAGCATCCAAGTGACCCACAAGCATGCAGCCTCCCTCGGGGTCCAGCTCCTGGCTCCCCACCAACCTTCCTCCTAATAATTTTGCCTAAATGCTTTGCAAATCAGCCAGCAACCAATTTATCCCTGAAGTATTTTGGAGATGTCACTGTGAGAATGTTAATGGTGCGTGATTCAGCGGGCCTGGCGAGCTGGAACGTGCACGGCCGTGCCGCAGGAGGATGCGGGTGGGCGCTGGGGCAGCAGGCGGGGGGACAGAGCTTTATTAACGCTGTGTCACCCCGGCCCTCACACCCTGCTTCCCTGTAGCGCTGCTTGGCAAACTGCTGGAGACACGGAGCCATGGAGCCGGCGAGGATATCACCCTTAAAACTGGTTATTTTTGGATGGAGTTTGCAAGCCCCCTCTCCCCTTGTGGCATTGAACACGGTTGTTTACTGGAGCTGACAGAAGCACAAGCAGTTGTGTGAGAGTCGTGTTCCCCAGCAGTGGAAGGAACACGAGGGAGCTGTGACTAATCCAGCGCTGAGTTTTATGTGCTCCCAGCCAAAGGCTCCCGTTATGTTCCCCTCTGGGTGAGGCTGGCAGCAGGAGCACGAGACCTCTCCTGCAACGATGCCCTCGATACCCATCACTGCCTGGATGTGATGCCCTCAGTTCCCACCATTGCCTGGATGTCACGAGCCTTGGAAGGACAGGCTGCTGTCCAGGCTGCTCTCGGCTGGTTCTTGGAGGAGAATTCCCCTCTGGGCGCTGCTTTTCTCCAGCACTGATCCCTGTTTGACCTCATCCCCGCTCCCTGCAGAGGTGGTCCCGGCAGCGGCGCTTCCAGGGGCTGAGCTGCCAGCCTGGCCCTGCGCTGGAATTCCTGCTACAGCGTCTCCAGCGAGTTCCCATCTGTTACTTCATTCATGTGATTAATCTGCCAAAGAAATTCCTGATGTAAACACAGCATTATCAGAATTTACTCCGGACTTGGCCCCTGGATTCCCTGCCAGCTTTGGCTGGAATTGCACTTCTGCTCCAGCAACTCTCCAGCGCAAACAAAGCGGCTGAAGACGGCGGGAGGCGGCGGGGCGGGCTGGGGAGGCAGGGATGCTCCAGGTCAGCCCTGGGAAAGGCTGCGGGTGCGATCCTACAGGGATCAGCTGTTCGCAGTGCAGCCAGGAGGCAGCGGAATGCCGCGGCCGCTGGAATGTTTCAGCATTCTGGAGCATGCCAGGAAAAAGACCTGCTGGAAACGCGGCCGTGCTCCCCTTCCCTGTCCGCACGGATCCGGCAGCAGCGGCGCTCCTCACCAGGAATCCCGAAGGATGGATCCCGCTCCGGGGTCCTGACACCAATCCCAAACTGGGAATCCCGAAGGATGGATCCCGCTCCGGGGTCCTGACACCAGTCCCAGACTGGGAATCCCGAAGGATGGATCCCGCTCGGGGGATCCCGGCACAGCCCCGCCCGGGTCCCCACGCTCGCTGTCACTCGTGCCGGCTCGGGACGGACACACGGACCCCGCAGGTCGCGGGGACGCGGCGGGGCCAGGGACGGACCCGCAGCGCTACCTGCTGGCTACCGGCCCGGCTGGCTACCGGGTCACGGCTCCAAGAGCCCAGCCTTGCAGGGAATGGGGGATCCCGGCCTTCAGGGAATGGGGGATCCCGGCCTTGCAGGGAATGGGGGATCCCAGCCCGCAGGGAATGGGGGATCCCAGCCCTCAGGGAATGGGGGATCCCCGCCTTGCAGGGCAATGGGGGATCCCAGCCCGCAGGGAATGGGGGATCCCAGCCCTCAGGGAATGGGGGATCCCAGCCCGCAGGGAATGGGGGATCCCAGCCCTCAGGGAATGGGGGATCCCAGCCCGCAGGGAATGGGGGATCCCAGCCCTCAGGGAATGGGGGATCCCAGCCCGCAGGGAATGGGGGATCCCAGCTTTCAGGAGATGGGGGATCCCGGTGAGCATCAGCAGGTGCGCAGGGAGCTCTCCACGCTTGTGCCCCGGTCCTGAACTCTGCCCTGTCTGCACGACTTAGTGAGGGTGTTACAGGGGAGTCTCCAAAATGCTGCTTTTCTGCCGAAATAATTGTATTTCAATTTGGGTTTGGCAAAAGGCTTTGGAGAGGGTTAGAGGCGCTGGCAGGAAGCAGTGGCACATCGACTGGTAAAGCAAATTCCCAGCAAGGTGGGAGGACTGGGACCGTGGGCTGTCCCTCAGGCACAGGTGAGGTGGGTCACGGATTGACCCTTGCAGGAATTTCCCTCTTTAGCTTGATGTTAAAGTGATGCTTGGGAATGTGTAGTTTTGTGTAGAGCTGTTTGTACCCACCAAAAACTCTGCTAATGAGAATAACCAAAAGGCTCCCAGTGGTTTAATTCCTGACCCTTCATGGGCAGGGACAAAACACTACAACTTGTCCCCCTGCAGTCTCTGTGTCCGGTGTGCTGGGATTAGGATGCTCCAGGGCCAGAGGAAATCTCTCATGAAAGTTATTTTTCAAAGGAGACTTTTCCCCCCCATGGAGCAGCTGTGGAATATTTCAATGTATAAAGTAATTTTTTGGCTATTTTGTCAAAAAGAAGTTTTAAATATAGATTATCTTCTAACTTTATAGAGCTTTTATCTCTTTTTTCGTTCTGTGGAAGAAAAAGTCACTTCCCACTTGCTCCCCTGAGCAGCATTCCAGCTGGGATGGCTCTCCCACACCCAGCTCCATCCTGCTGTCAGTGCACTGTCCTCTGCATGATCTTCCCGGAGCCTTTCAGAGCCCTGGGGTGTTTATGCAGGAGGGCACCGTAACCCTTCCTCACTGGTTGTGTCTGGGGGAGATAAAATCCTGCCCATGCACAGCAAGGCCAAAACTTGCCCTGCATCCTGCTGGGTCTGCATCCCTGTCTTCGCTGGGGCTTAGACCTGCTGGTTGTGTCCCTGCTCCCCTGGGAGGTGGGGATGGGCTCTCAGAGGAGCACCCAGGGCTGGGTGGTGCAGTGCCCATGAGCTCTGCTCCATCCTCACTCCTGCTCCTCCCTCGCCTCCTGCCCTGGGCACAGGCGGTCCCTGGGCAGGGGGCGCTGGAAGGAGGCGGCTCCAGGGCTCCTGTTCCTGTTCCTGCACTCCAGGGTGGGAGATGTGGGCACAGGGCTCCTGCTCCTGTTCCTGTTCCTGCACTCCAGGGTGGGAGGTGTGGGCACAGGGCTCCTGTTCCTGTTCGTGTTCCTGCACTCCAGGGTGGGAGGTGTGGGCACAGGACAGGGTCCCACAACAGTCCTCAGCCATCACCCGCGCGCGTGAGCTCTGTGTTTGTTTTTGTAATCCCCCTTTTCTTTAATTGTGATTTTAGCAGTGGTGAAAGGTGCTGGATTGACAGGCCGTGGAGACGGAAGGGCCTCTGAACTCCACAGAAGTTTACATTTACAAAGGACACAGAGAATAAATAGAAGACAGTGTTTAGAGTCCTCTGTAGACACTTCAGACTTGCTTATAATTCTGCTGCAATTCCATCACCTCCAAAGTGATTGATGCTCTCTATAAAGTCTTGCCTTAAAACATTTTCCTATGTGTCAGGGGAAGAAGTTTATTACACTTTACTGAAAGGGCAGGATTTGTCTTGAGCTGAAGGCTGAGTCCTTTCCAGCCCTATCCCCAGGAGAAAAAATAATCAGAGTGCTGGAAAAAAGGAGCCTGACCCAAGGCAGGCATGTGGTTTGTGGTTAGCCAGGTCTAGGGCTGGGTGTGGGGATGGAGCTCTCCCTGACTGCTCCAAACAGGGCAGGAGGAACAGATTTTCATCAAACTTGTTTTCTAAAAGATTACATCTTCTTTCAGTGGAAACGTGAGATGCATCTGCTTTTGACAAAGAGAAAACTTTTTTTTTAAAATTAAATACATATAAATTTATTTTGGTATAAATTTACTAAATACATTGAGAAGAGACTGCTTTGGGATAGAGCTGTTTGTGTTCTGATAAAAGTAGCAGAGATCACAGGCTTCAGGTCTAAATTTCATTCTGTATTTCCACTGAAGTAGTTGTTTTGGTTTGGTTTGGTTTGGTTTGGTTTGGTTTTAGTATGGAAAATTCAGGGCAAGGTGATGCCTTTTCTCCCTGTGCCAGGGCATGCCCAGGGCTGTGGCACCGTGGGGCTCTGTCGGGAGCTCAGCTGCCCTGATGCACTTGCAGGAAGGCAGTGCAGGTGATTGGGGAGCTTGCTTGGGTTTTCAGGTGCTGGAAGCAAGGTTTCCCCTCCCACACGGTGCTGGCAAGGGTCTTGGTGCTGCAGGGGGCTGTGGGATGCCCAGCTGGGCTGGAAGTGGAAATCTCCCTGCTTTAAAAGAAAAGGAAAATTATGTACGGGGTCACTGAGTAATGAAACCATCCAGAGCAGACACAGGTTTCACCTTGGCAATCATCAGGATACCTTGGGGATGTTAATTTTATAAACCATCTGAAAATAGCTCACATCTTACCCCCCAACACCAGCTCTGGGCCGAGCCCAAAGTTTGCCCAGTGTGGTAGAAGACACGGCAAGAACAATGAATAAAAGCAGTGTGTGTGGAGCCTGCCAGCAGAAATCAAACTCCTCAGCCATGTCCTGGGCTGGGGCTGCCTTTGGGAGGAAGGCTCTGACAAACACCAGTAATTCCACAGGGATTGCTCCCAGTGCCAGCAATTCCCTGGCCAGAGGATGTGACCCTGGGGAGCAGCAGGGCTCTGTGGAGCATCCCCAGTCCCAGCCATGGCCAGGGACAGGACAGGCTCCCAGCCTCCTCCCGGCCTCTCCTGACTTCTGGAAGTGGATCTTGAGACTCATCCAAATCTGCTTTTTTCTACAGGCATGTAATGGTTGGACTGGATGGTCTTAGAGGTCTTTTCCAGCCTTAATGATTCCATGTTTCTATAAAACTCTTGGGAAGGGCAAACAGTGGCTGGGGTTTTGTGGCATTTCAGGCTGCTATAAGCACTAGATCCCCTTTTTTGCCCCTCTTCCAAGCAGTTTCTCCATGTGGGTGAGCCAGGCTGATGTGAACATCAGAAAAAGGCCAGGTCCACCTGCCAGGGCTCTCCACGTCCCATGGTGCTGACTTTCACTCACCTGAGGCTTCCTGCAGTTCGTTTGCCTCTAATACAGCAGTTGATAAAATACCCAGTACCTTTAAATGCCTGCTGAACCCACGATTCCAGCCTCAGCCCAGGCAGAGCCCTTCTGTGGGAACATGGAGCAGATGCTGTGAGGAGAATTTGTTTTCTCTGCTGCATTTCAGTTGCCTGGAACAACAACTGCATGGTGGCCTCTGGTGGTGGCACTGGTGTCACCCTGTGCCTGCCTGGTTGCTGGGCTGGATTTTTGCCTCACTCCTGGCTCTTAGACATCGAACTGGGGGTGCTGGTGTGAGGCTGGCAGTGCTGGTGGGAGCTGGGGTGGCTCCCACCCTCCTCTGTGACACCCTGGGATCAGGGCTGGATGCTGCCCTGCAGCCACGGCCACCGGTGCTGATTTATCACTGCACCCACTGGCAAGGAGTTAGCTGTGTCTGCCTGTGTTTAATCTCCAGTTTGATGTTTTAGGGAGAACTCGATGTCAGTTCAGTTAATTGTCTACTAAAGACTCTGCTCCTTCCCTGTTTTCGTGCTAGATTCACCTTTTCTTCTTCCCTTCCTGCAATGCCCTCAGGTAAAAGACAAACGGCAACATATTAAAAAATGACCCCAGTCGCTTAATTTGAACCAGAGGAGACAATAACAGTCTGGAGGCAGAGCAGGATTTATCTTTTCTCTGATGGAGGCCCCTCCTCCAGTGATGGCTGTGGGACGGTGCGAGCAGCATCTGAAGCAAATTGAGGGTAACCTTTCATTCCACGGGGATCTTCCAGCAGGGCTTGCCGGTCCCAGGGACATCTGCAGCCCTGATGTTGGATTTTGGCAGCCTCTGAGCCCATTGTCAGCCAGTTCCATTGCGTGAAGTGGTAATGGATAGACACACGTCTGCCAAGGGGGGGCACGCACGGGGGGCCACGAGGGGCTGGGGGCTCTGGCCACGGGCAGGGGGACGGGGACAGAGCTCGGGCAGCTCCTGGCTGTGGTCTCACATTTAGCACCTGTCCACAGCGTGTTTGTCCACCCCAAGGTGCAGCACTGCTTCTTTTCCCTGTCCTGTTCTCCTCTGGGCTGAGCGGGTGTGTGCGGTGCCTGGGCAGCCTCCAGGGCGGCTCAGGGAGGAGCTGTAATCACAATTAGAGTCTCGCCCTGCCGGCTGATTCTGAGCGGTTTTTTTCCTTCTTGTGTCCAACAACATGGAAAAACGAGAATGATGCATATCAAAAGGAGGAACAGGGAATCTTGACCTCTGGCTTGTGAGCTGTTGGACCAGCAGCTCAGCAGTGAGAAGCCGAACGTCAGAGTCTTGGTGCTTGTACTGCACTCACTGTCTGTGGGTTTTGCAATTCGTTTGACTGTGCAGCAGTCACGGCTCGGTCGCTGTTACAAACTCACTTTTATGTCCACACTGATCCTACACCAATCCACTGCCCTCCTGGCCATTCCCTTCAGTTCTCCAGATCATTTTCTGATTTAGGATCAAAATCATACAATGACCAAGGAGTGTGATCAGGATGCTTTATCAAACCTTTAATTGCATTTCATAACCTCTTTCCCTAAACCACCTCCAGTGTGTTTAGAAACTTCCTATTCCTTGTTTCCTGTTTTGGGGTTGTGCTGTGCAGGGCCAGGAGGTGGACTTGATGGCCCTTGTGGGTTTCTTCCAACTCAGCACATTCTGTGATTCCATAATTCTGTGATTTCTCGTGCCTCAGCTGATGGAAGAGCAGGTCAGTGAAGTGTCAGCCCCATCCCTGACCATGGGAAACAGCCACATTTGCTGACACCCAGAGCCTGGGTGCTCTGGAGGGTGCCCATCAGTGGGTTCATTGTCTTCACAGAATCCCTGCTGTGTCCTGCACTGAAGCCCTGATAAATCCCTGCTGCTTTTTTTTTTTTTCCCCTGAGGATTCCTGCAGCTCTTGCTGCCTTTCAGGGATTGTTTGTTTGGTTTTAGCACAATATAAGCAAACTGGAGATCGGAGGAAATTGCAGTGCCCTCAGCAGAGTGCCTGACTCCTATGGAGGAGTGTTTGCACACAAATAGTAATGACAAAGTAATGGTTTCGTCCCCCGGGATGTGAAACGTACACTGATAAATTTCATCCAGTGGATGAACAGTGTTTAATTTTCATCCCTCAAATCCAAGCCTCTTTCCCAGGAAGTTCAGCTGTGGGTGGCTCCAGAGGCTCTGGGTGCTTTGGATGAGGAGTTGTAAGAGTCTGCTGTGAGCTCCCTGCTCCCTGCCCTGCTGTTCCATTGCTCCTGCTCCATTTTCCATCCTTCGATGTGCCATGCTCCCTTCTCACTCCCCCACTGAGGGCAGCCCAAGCTAACCTAGCAGAATGGCCAAAACCTCTTCTGGGGGACTTGTAACTTCCTAGCTTTATTTTAAAAAGAAGGAAAAAAGTAAATTTTCTCTGTCAGAGCGCTGCTATCATCATGCAATGGCACTTAGGAATATTATAAACAGTGGTGTCAGTTTATAGGGCTGGAGACGTTTCCCGGTGTCTGGCTCAGCTTCCCTCTCCTCGGCGAGCTGGAAGCGGGGCGGGATGGCCGGGATGAGCCTGGGAAATGAGGGACGATCAGAGGGCTTTGAGCAGACAGTGGGGTTTCCCATCCATGTCCCAATCCCTTCTGGCAGGAGGAGCCGAGGTGTTCCCTGTCCCCTCCTCGCCCGCCCTGCCCGCAGCCACGGTGGGATGGTTCTGGATTCCGGCTCCCGAAACCTCCCCGGGACGCCCCTGCCCCCTGCCCGCGGTCTGCTCCTCGTTTTCTCGCAGCTCAGCACTTTCTCTGCCCGCAGCCCCGGCAGGCTGTAAATCAGAGCCCAGCCCGCTGCGCCGGGCTCTGCTCTCCAGCGCAGCTCCGGAGGGCTGGGGAGGAATTATCTCGCACAAAGGGCAGCACCCTGGCGTGTGCTCTCTGCTGGCCCTTGCTGCACGCTCTGGTACACTTTCCTACAGGCACAGCTGCTGCGGGAAGGACTTTTCCCTGCTCCGGGTGTGCGATGCCCGGGGATGGTTCCTGGGAGGGCACCCACGGATTCCTGCTGCTGCTGTGCTCAGGAATGGATGGATCTGCTCCATGCCTGCTCTGCAATGCTAAAACCCACCCAAACCTACTTCATTCTGCATGTCCAGGGCTGCAGAACACGTGCTGGAGCTGGATTGCTGGCGCTGCAGTTCCTTACCTGGCAGATGGAGCGTGTAAGGCACACCCTGCGCTGCTCTCACATGGAGAGGCAGAGGATTTATAGATCAGTACGTGACTGACAGATAAGGGACTCCCACAGAGCAAAGACAAGAGCAGGGGAACCACAAAGCTCCGAGCTTGGACCCGAATCAAGGAATTCACAGCCCCTCTTGTTCAGGCAGGTTCTAGCAGAAAATTTGCCAGATCAACCAAATGCCGTAAAAGCTTTCTTGAGTGAGGGTTGGGGCAGAGATGGGTTTATAAAAAACACCCACCAATAGCCCCACGTCCCACCCTGGTATTTATGAGATGCACGTGGAGGGTGTTGATAGCAGAGGCATTTTTGTAAGTCAGTAAAACAGAAAAAGAGATTCCTCTTGGTGAGGAGGGGTGGTGACTTTGAGCGCATTGAGGGCAATGAAGGAGATCATTCCATTGTTCTAAGATTTCCATAACTCACTGTGCTTAAGCACATAAAAATGTAGACATTCTGGCAATAAAGTTTGGGTAATTTTTGAGTATGAATCAAAAATCTCTCCCTCGTGCTCCCCTCCCCCTTGTTCTGCCTTTTGTTGTTGCTGCAGGCGCTGCCCCCCCCGCTCGCCCGCTCCACCCCATGGCCTCACGAATGGAAAAATGTCTTCAGCAGAAACCTCCCAGCTTTTCATTCTCTAATCTGCAGCATCTGTGCCCAGCCCCGGTGCTCCTGCGGGCGGCCCTGGCCCGGGCTTTCCCCCAGCTCACGCTCACCAGCACGTGTGGGTCGAGTTTTCATGTGTGGGTCGAGTTTTCCTGTGTGGGTTGAGTTTTCATGTGTGGGTTGAGTTTTCATGTGTGGGTCGAGTTTTCACGTGTGGGTCGAGTTTTCATGTGTGGGTCGAGTTTTCATGTGTGGGTCGAGTTTTCATGTGTGGGTTGAGCTTTTCCTGCCAGGCAGCTCGGCAGGTGGAGGTGGCACTGGCAGCACCAGCCTGGCCACACCGCGATGGCGTCACCTGTCACCTGTCACCTCTGTGCTGGGGCTCCAGGCACCTGGGCAAGGTGATGGTCAGGGATGCAGGGCACCCCATCACCAGAGCCTGCCTGCGGGTCGCCATCCTTTACAGGCCAGACAGGGCAGCTTTGGGTTATTTGTATTTCTTTTTGTCTTGCCCTATGTCTGTAGCCTGCTCCAGGGATGAAAATTCCAGAGCCTCCAGCTGTGCTGAGGGAGCCATGGTGCCCTGTGCTGGGCACATGGCAGCTGTGGTACAGAGTGGGAATTTCATGAATTTCATGTCTGAGTCCTCACAGTCCTGCCTGAGGGGTTGGCTCCCAGCAGACCTCGTTCTGTCTTTCACTTTTTCTTCTCTCTCTCTCTTTTTTTTTTCGCTTTTTTTTTTCTTTTTTTTTGCATTGAACAACTTTATTTCCCACTTTGACATTTTCCAGACCCACCTGGGAGCCTGCTTGCCAGAAGGAGAAATGGCACAAGAGGAAATACATCTTCACAGCCTCGAGAGAGGAGAAGGTTGGAATCTGAGTCCATAAACAGCGTTGCTGTGCAGTGAGCAAAGACAGAGCAGGTTGGGCTCTGGAGAGTGTAACCCCACCTCTGCTGCTCCACTGCCAATTAAAAATAAAGAAGAGAAGTGGAGCTTGTTTGTTTTTCCCTCCTGGACTGGGGATGCCATGCAAGGAAAACCCCTTTCATAGATTGGGGAGTTGCTGTCTTGGGATCCTCCTGGGACACACAGTGACTCCCGCCTGGCCTGGCTCACTGGGACCTGCCAGGAGCCGCCAGGAGCCATGGACAATTCCCATTTCTGCCCCAAACCATCAGCCTGACTCCTTCCACTACCATAAATGTGGTCACCAGTGCATGACGCCCATGTCCTGTCCCAGCTGTGAGCTGTGCTCTCCTCCTGCCACTGCCCTGCCTCTGCCGCTGCCTGCAGGCAGGGAGGTTCAGCTGGAAGCAGGCAGCACTGCAGGGGGTTTAACTTTGATTTAAACAGGTTTTCTCTGGCTTTGCAGAAGGCAGGTTAGAGTGGTGGTTGCTGGTGAGGTGCTGCTTCCTCCAGCGCATTTCTTCTGAGCATTGTCACATCACCTTCCAGTGTCCTCGCTGACAGCTCAGAAAACATGGAGAAACCAGTCAGACACACACTGGTGCTTCATTTTATAATGCTCAGTGCCTGGTCTTGATTAAAGCTCCTTCCCCGTGTTGCTAATGCTGGTAACCCGGGGCTGTCCCAGCGGTGAATTACACAAGTACAGAGCATCATTTACTCTCCCACCTTCACTCACCAGAGCACAGAGCATTTTTCTGTTCCTGAGCTAACCTGCGCATCTGTCATGGCCAGCAGGGGATGATGGATGTGAGCCGGGCAGGGAGGAAGCGCTGCCGGGGCTCCACAGCCCATCCCCACAGCCCTCACCCTCTGCCCACCACAACTTTCATCCCTTCACCTTTTCTTTCCGACTCACTGAGCAGCAACTGTCATGTTTATACTCTCCCCCCCCCAGTCCTGCTCTGCTTCAAGGATTAAGCTTTCATCCTTCATTATGAGCTTCTCCCCCAGGCAACATTTTCCACGAAGAAAAAGGAATTTCTGGGATTTTGCTTTTAAGAGATTATGTTACTAAGCATGTGTGTGTTTGTGCCGAGGTGAGGAGCTTTCCCACACACACGGGTGATCTCACATCCTGGGGCAACCTGGCGAGTGGGATGGTGTGGGGGGACAGGCCCCTGGTGCTGCCTGGCCCTGGCAGCTCCTGCCCTTCCTCCCCTGGCGTTCCTGCATCCTCCTCTCCCGTCAGGGCAGTGCTGGGGGTGGGACATGCACCACGGTGTCCCTGGCCCCCTGGGGCTCCCCTGGGGACCTGGGGGGATCCCACCACCACACTGGGGTGCGGTCACCCCTCTGGGATGAGGGATACAGAATGGGCATCCCTGGGGATCTCGAAAGGAGGGGCCTTGTCGTTGCTCCCTAATTTGGGGGCCACTGCCATGGCCCTGCTTTTGAGCCAGAATTGCCAAATATTGGGAGCCGTCTGCGTGAGGCTGAGTTGTGGCTCCATTAGGGTGGTCCTGGGGGGGTCATGGCCTGGCAGAGCTGGGACCCACCTCCTTTGCCTGTGGGGCAAGCGCTGACCTCACTGTGCTCCTGCCTGTGCTCACACGAAACCTCAGCTACTTGCAGGGAGTTGATGCCACGCCTGGAGGCTCGGCGTTCCGAGGGCTTGGCTGCTCAGCGAGTGTTGAACAAGGTTATGCTTTCATTGGCAGCAGCTCTTGTTATTAAATCCTTTTCAGGAGCTCATCTAAGCCCAACAAATTAACGTAAGGGAAGCACAACAGATAATGTCAACCGACCAAAATAATCCAAGTCTGTAGTTACAACAGGGAAGGCACAAACACAGCCCAGGAGGGATAACTGCAGCACGTTTAGCGTCAGCATCTGGGCTGCTGCTGCTTAGCAAGCACTCCAGTTCTGCTGGGAAATAACCAAGGGAAGGTCAGGTGCAACCTCCGAAAAATCCCAGCCCAGCCAAACCCTCAGAGATGCCGCTGCCGCTGCTCAGGGGACACTCGGGGACACGGCCCTGACACGGGCAGGGGGAGCAGAGGCAGAGCCCCCGCAGAGCTGGGACATCCCCACCCTGCTCACTTCAGCCGCTGCGGCAGCGACGCCTTCACCCCGTGAGTCACGGCTGAGTCAGACCTTGCTCATCCTCCGTGCACTAAATGCTGCTTATTCGAGTGCTCTCGGCGACAACACAAAGATGTGCTCCTGGAGGGACAAGAAGCTTTCCCCCTGCTTAACTGTAGCCAGTATATGCAATAATTAACAATCAAATACGTGACCAGCTTGCTGCTTTGCTGCTGGAGCAGCTGCCGTGATCCTGCTGTTGGGAAACGAAACGATTCCCAGCTTTCCATTGCTTTTTGACAAGTTGTTTTCAACTTAGGAGTCAATAAATAAAACTAGTAGCTTCTGTTGAGCTTAAACTCAGCTGGAAAAGAACATTGAAACACGGCTCTCTTGGAAGCCCAAGCACATGCAGCCTTCAGAGCCCCCACCAAAATACCCTGAGCAGCAGGTCTGTATCACACATGCAGGCACACACTATTGTGGGTATTAAAGAGCCTAAATCTGATTAAAGCCTTTCTATCCCCACCAGTGGTCAATTCCAGAAACCAGCTCACCCAGGAGGCTGAATTCATTTCATCCCCAAAGTCTAATTAAAGCCATTAGTGTATTCCTTGTCTTTCTGATAAGATCAAAGCATTCCAAGAGCCCGGCATTACCTTATTTTCGAGACAATTATACAACATACAGCATCGATTTATTGTGCCTCCAGCTGTACACATTTATCTCTGTCTATCATCGGCTAATCGGTCCCATCAGACACAGCCCGGCCCGGGCTCTCAGCTGACAAGTGCCTGCACTTGCCAGGCCGGGTTTCTTTGTCACCCTCCCCTCACATCAAGGCCCGAGGCGGTGCCCGGTGTCCAGAGCCCGGTGCCCGCGGTGGCGGTGGGACCGGGGCCATGTCCAGGCTGCTGTGGTGGCCGCGGTGACCTGTGCCCCAGCCATGGGGAAATCGGGGTCCCCTCGTCCCCATAGGGCTGCCCCAGGTCCCCTCGTCCCTCCCTGTCCCCGCACAGCCCCAGCTCCAAGCAGGGTGAGTGGCTGCGACACTCGTGGCTGTGACATCCGCGGCTGCGACACCCGTGGCTGCGACGCCCGTGGCTGCGACACCCGTGGCTGCGACACCCGTGGCTGTCCTTGCCTCGGGCACCGCCGGCTCGGCAGCCCCGGGGGCCGAGGGGCAGCGGCACGGGGGGCTCTCCCCAGACATAAACATCTCTCCAGCAGCTCACGGCCCCTGCAAGAGCCGAGCTGTGAATTTTCATCTCTCAGCTAATCAACTCGCCTGCTAGTCCAAACTTGTCAGGAGCTTTATCCCTGCCCTGCCAGCCTCCTCCCGGCCCTCGAGTGACAGAAGACGTTCCCATCCCTCCCCGAGACACATCCAGCTGCTACAAAAACAAACATCCTCCCGCTGGTGATCCCTCCTCGTCAA
Organism: Rhabdornis inornatus; assembly: GCA_013397075.1. Taxonomy (NCBI): domain Eukaryota; kingdom Metazoa; phylum Chordata; class Aves; order Passeriformes; family Rhabdornithidae; genus Rhabdornis; species Rhabdornis inornatus. The sequence goes on along the minus strand of VWZS01000717.1, from coordinate 251,785 downwards.
ACAGTGCTGACCCTGCTTCCCCCGGGACCATCCGCGCCCGTGCCCGGCCGCCGGCACATCCCGAGTCGCCGGCAGGGAAGGACGATGTTCCTGCCTAAGCCACGGGTTTATTAATGGCTGGTTCTGCCTGTTCCTGTGTGACTAAAGATTCATCACCCGGCCGAGGCCGCTCTGCCCGTGAGGCTCCTGCAGACGAGAGGCAGCTGTGCCAGAGCCGGGCTGCCCGAGGAGCCTCTGTCCCCTTGCTGTGCCCGGGAAGGACGCTGGGCTGCCCCAGCCTGGTGCCTCCGGAAGCCTCACCGTGCTCCGGGCAGGCTGCGCTCCAAGGGATTCCCAGGAACCCCCCGGGAACTGCTGCGGGCTGTAGGGGAGACAGTGGGACTGGTCCTGCTCCCTCCTGGCCGGGCCCTGTCCCTGTCTTGGTCTATTTGTCACCGTGGGACCTTGCATTAAACACCCCGAGTGCTGTGCCTGAGCCAAACGTGCCCGTGGGCAGCTGTTCCTCCAGGACACCCCGGAGACCCAGGGGTGTCTGTTCCTCCAGGGCACCCCAGAGACCCCTCTCCTCACCCTCCAGGCACTCAGGGAGGAACAGGGGACCCAGCATGGAGCTGGACCAGGAAATAATGCCAGAAGGATGTACAAGCTGGAAGAAGAGAACTGCAGCCGAAGCACGTGGTGTCTCCACCTCCAAATGTAGCCCTGCGTTTGCTGCTTTCACTGTCTTCATCCCGAGAGACGTGATGGCCCTGAGAGGGATTTTCCCAGGTCCTTTCCCCTGCTCTGCCGTGCTGGGCTGCTCCCCGGCCGGCGCCCCGGGTTATCAGCAGCGGTGGCCGAGGCGGAATTAGCGGGGCAGGGCATGGGGTAAGCAGAGCTCAGCTCCTTGGCATGTTTGCTTGTGCTGAACCTGCAGCATGAAAACTTTTCACAACAACACTCAGCGCTTGAAGCCTTCCTTGGCCGTGTGTACCCCGGGGAAGGGCAGAGCCGGGGCTGGGCTGTGCAAACAAACCGAGTCCGCAGGCACCGGCCCCGAGCTCAGGCTGAACGCACGACAAAGTAAAAGAGCTTTTCCTGGTCGCAGCATTTGGGGGCAGCCACGCTTCCCGGGGGATTCCCTGCGATGGGGGTGCCCGGTGATGGGTGCCCCGCGGTGGGGGTGTCCTGCAGCAGGGATGCGCTGTGGCGGATCTGCCCTCGCTGGGGGTTCCCTGCCCGGTGCGAGCCCAGCGGCGGGATCCCGATTCCCGCCGGCGCTGCCGCTGACCCAGCGCGGTCCCGCAAGGAGCGGCCCCGGCCCGTTCCCGTTCCCGTTCCCGTTCCCTTTCCCCTTCCCATTCCCGTTCCCGGGCGCCGCTCGCCCTCCAGCGGCCCCGCTGCGCCGCGCACGGGACGGGCCCTTCCCGCGCTTCAGTGAGCATTCCTGCCCTGTCCTGAGCATCCCTGCCCTGTCCTGATCCATCCCTGCCCTGTCCTGAGCATCCCTGCCCTGTCCTGATCCATCCCTGCCCTGTCCTGATCCATCCCTGCCCTGTTCTGAGCATCCCTGCCCTGCGCCGAGCATCCCTGCCTTGTCCTGATCCATCCCTGCCCTGTCCTGATCCATCCCTGCCCTGTTCTGAGCATCCCTGCCCTGCGCCGAGCATCCCTGCCTTGTCCTGATCCATCCCTGCCCTGTCCTGAGTCTCCCTTCCTCTCGTCGCCCCGCGCACGCGGAAGCCGAACTGGCACGGATGAGTTCCAGGGGCTGAAGGAACGCCTCGTGCCCAAGGAGCTGCCTCCCTCTGCCCTGCACAGAAAGCTGCGGGCAGGCACCGGACAAGGATCAGGACTGGCTTTGGCTCCAGGCTCCCCCCGGGCCGGGTAACGCCGGGCTCGGCGCTCGGAGCCAGCACGGAGGTGTTTACCCGAGGGTTTGTCAGCATTCCACGCTTGGGCAGGGACCTGCCACCGCTGCTGCTATAAAAAGCCACCGGGGCTGTGGCTGGGCCACAGCAGCTCCTGTGCGGGCAGGGCTCTCACCTCCGGCTGTCCCGGCAGGAAGCAGCACCAGTTCGGTGGCTTTCGGCTGGTACCAGCACCGGCACCACCTCGGGGATGTCATCGAGCCTGGAGAGATGAACAAAGAGCTTCTTCCCAGGCTCTTGCAAAACCTGTTCAGCTGAACGGATGTAAAGATAAGAAAATCAGGTCACTGCTGAGGCTCAGCAGCGGAGGCGCAGGAGACACCCGGAGCAGCCCCAGCCCTCCAGGGCACAGGGGTGACGGTTCCGTGCACGGACACGCTGTGGCACAAAGCAGCTTTTCCTGCAGCCAGGTCTGAATCCTGCCACACACCTGAGCTGCACTCCTCGGCAGCACAGGGAATTCCCATGAGGCTGCATCCTGTCTGAGCCCTCAGCAGGGCACTGGGGAACCTCCGTCCCCAACCCCAGAGTGTCCTGTAATATAAAGTGCCATCCATTCAGTATCGTGACACTGTGGCAAAGAGGAACTCTAGGAAAATTGTTTTTACTTAAAAATACCTAAAAGCCAGAGTTGTCTGGAGCATCCAGAGTGCGCCGTGCCACCTGAAGCACAACTGCCCCAGGCACCGCCCAACTTCCAGCACCAGCAGCTGCAGGTGGGTGGACACGGAGCAGCAATATGCTCTGGCTGCAGCAGCCAAGACTGCTCAGGATCCACTGTACTCCCAAGAAATTCACTTTCTTCTGACATTTCAGAGCTTCCATTAAAGCTCCAGGTTCCAGGTGGGCACAGATGCCCAGTTACCACCAGCAGGATTGTTTCCAGCTGGGCAGCCCCAACCCCAAACACTTCCTTAAGCAATTTGCGCATCTTAAAAATAAAATCCTTTATTGATAATATGAATGTTTAACATGTTTAATGCCATCAGCTATAAAAATGATTAAAGACTTCAGCTTGGTACATTTGGCTTTACAAATTTACAAGTGTTAATGAATTAATACTAGTGTTATATGTTTTGCACTTCATTATACTCCATTAGCCAGTGACAAACTCTGCAACAATGTCTGCTTAGGACACATGTGAGTTAGAGAAGAAATATTTAGTTGCTTCCACACAGAATCTACATCAACAGTTAAATACTAACTCTAAATGTCTTACTGAATTAGTTTGATTCACTTTAATCCCTTGTGCTTAGTTTCTTTCAGAAGTTAGTCTACTAGCAAAAATACATTCTTTTGCATACCCCTTCCCATATTATATTTTAGAAGAAACAGTACTCAGTGCATTTCCTATTAGACTTCATCATAGTATCTCTCTCTCTAGAGCTATTAATAAAGGGGATAATACCAGTCAGATTAATGTAAAAGCAAAGAAACTCATTAAAGCAGTGTATACAAAAGCCTCACTTTTCAATCAGAAGGGATACATGGGCCAAAATCCATCTGCCCATCCATTTCTACATTTACTCTCAGCAAGAGGAAAAAAAACCTGCTGTGGACACTTAGTTAAAAAAGTAATAAATGTGCTTCCAAAAGAGTCGCTGCCCATTTAGCTCTGGCTGCCTCCGGGCCCCTGCTGTTAATACACAAACTGTTCCTCTGGACTAGGAACAACAGCCCATAATACCACTGCCTGAAAGGTCTGTGCAAAGCTCTGAGCCCCTGCCCTGGCTGTGTGGGGTCACCCCAAGAGCCACCCCAAAGCAGCAGAGAGCTCCAAAGCCGCTCTGCATCCCCCCATGGCACCGGGACCTTCCCCAAAGGGATCCTGTGCAATGGAACAGGAAGATGGACACAGGAGAACAGAGGTGTCCCTGGCAGTGGGAGCTCTGTGCAAACACCTCTGCTGCTGAGGGGAGGGCTCAGTGCTGCTCCACACCCAGCAAGCCCAGCTTCTAAATTTAGGATCAGCTCACATGCAGCACCCAAGATCATGAACTCAGTGCTCTCCGCCTGTGCCACTGATCTGTGCCGTTTGTCCTGGATTTCTCAGCACAGTGACTCAGAAAACCACCGTGCTGTGCCCCTTGGTTTTCTTGCAGCAAACATTTCTGCACAGGAATCAGCTGCTTCTCTTGGGTACAAATATCTCTTCACACATAATCTGCCCCAAACCCGGGCAATTCCTCACTGAGGAATTTTTTAAAATCTCAGTGACTTGCCATGTTTTCTTTATATGAGGCAGAAGATCAAGAAGAGATGAGTATTTCCCAAATACACTGTGTGTTTAGTTTGTATGTGTGTGACATACTTACACAGATCTACATCTTCAATTCCACGGCAGCAATGATTTGGTTCCATATCTGCAGCCAAGGAAAGCTAGCCATAGCTAGTGGATAAAATCAGCTCAGTCAGACTTAACTGACACACACGAGGAACAAAATTATTGCTTTTGTTTGAAGTCAAAGATCCCATGCTACACGTGTTGAAAAAACCTGTATTGCATGGATGAGTTACTTTTTCAAGTAATACTAAGATCCTTTTCTCAGAAGTTCTACATACAGCAGTAGAACACTTGAAGAGCTTGAAAACCCAGGTGATCCACCAGAAACCAGAGTTTAGGCATTTAAAGAACACAGGTATCAGGGCAGGAAAGCAGAAAGAACTACATGGACAAGGAATAATGACAGAGAAGTATCTGGATGCTCTCACAACTAAATTTTACCCCAAGAAACTCAAGTGTGCTTCCCCACACAGCTGGGAGCTATGTCCTGAAGGACGTAGCCTGGCTGGCTGCACTGGTCTGGTGGTCACCTTGCAGAATTTGTAGCACATCTGCTAACTTATCTTAGCAAATGGAAAGAATTAAAAGGAAAACCAGTGCTGGTTTCAACATTCAGGACTCAGAAGAATTTGTTTCTGCAGCTAGATGTTTCCCTCCTCACCTTTTCCCGAAAATCACATTCATATTGCAGGCTTAGTTCAGGCACTTTTATAAAATGTTCATCTGGAGTAAAAAGTCTGCAAAAATTATTTCTGCACAATTTAAAAGTAGCATTTCAGTCCCATTAGAGGTTGATAGGTCCCACCACGTGATTATGGTTGCTATCTCTAATGATTTGACTGCTGCCATGAGACATTTGGAGGCTACTGTATAGCTTAGTTAAGGTTTCTTCATAAACAAAAATATTTTCCTACCTATTAAAAAGAAAAAAAAAATACTAAATGTTTTATACAGACAGAATCTGCTACTATGGAAATAAATAACATGGAGTGGAAAAACAGTGTCTTAGCTGCAGGGTAAGCTAAGCTGTGGAATGTCACATTCCCGTTTTCTGGAGACTAGCTGCTGCCTGGCACGAGGATCTCCAGGTCTTTGCCATTTGACACGACAGTGCTGTTAGAGCAGCTGCTCGCCACGTCCATGGGGGCACCCAGGGAGGAGGCCTGGGAGCTTTTGGGGAGAGCAGCAGGAGCAGCAGGTGACTGAGCCAGGCCGGGTTTCTTTGGAGGAATGGGTGGAGGGTTCCCTCTTTCTGCTCTAGGAATGGTTGGTGACTTAATTCCAGGAGACAAGGGGCTGAGCGGGCTGGAGACCTTGACAGGGCTCGGGGAGTGGCCAGGCTCGGCTCTGGGGCTGCCAGCACCGGCCAGGGTTCGGTAGTCCGTGCCAAAGGGGGAGCTGTTCGGGGACACGGGCTTGATGGGGCCCTGCTGGCTGGTGAACCTGGACAGCACCTGTGTGACCGTGTTCCGGGCCAGCTGCTTGGCAGCAGAGTTGTCTGCCAGGGTGGGGGACAGATCCCGGGAGGGGGGGCTCTGCAGGCCACTGGCCTGGTGCTCCTGCTCCGCCTGCGACTGGAACTTGTGCCGAGCCGCGTGGAAGCGCTGGTTGATGCCCACCTGGTAGGAGGATTGGTAGCCAGGGCTGCTGGCCGAGGCTCCCACCAAGCGTTTGGTGAGCACCGGTGAGGAGCAGGGAGAAGGGCTCAGGGAGGAGGCAGCCGTGCTGCTGGGAGACAGGGACACCCCAGCAGGAGGGAGCTGGGACACCAGGTGCACCGGGGACTCTGTTCTTACAGGAGAACTTCCATTCTCCACTGCATTTTCTGAGGCTGCAGCAGATTTCTCCCTGGGAACTTGGCTCTCTGCAGCATTTGTCTCCCCAGCCATCTGCACGTCTGTGTCACAATGCCCGTTGGATTTTGCATAGGAATGAGCAGGTGTAGAGGGGCTGGCAAACATGCCGTGAACAGCTTTGCTGCTGCTGCTGGCTCGCTCTGCCTGCAGGCTCTCGGTCTGGCAGGACACAGACTTCACTGGGGGACTGTCAGTTGTCACCCCCCTGGATGTCACCGAGGGGCTGGGCTGCACAGGCCCACAGGGACTGTGCTCCTGGCAGGAAGCCTCCAGCTCTTTCAGGGCTTTCTTCAGACATTCCACCTCTTCTTTGAGTGCTTTTGTACGGTTTTCTTCTCTGTTCAGCTTAGCTTTCAGCTGTTCTCTTTCAATGTCAAACTCTGAGAGCTGCTTTTCTACTTGTGCTTCCATCTGCAAACTCCGCTTCCTCTTGGCTGCCAGCTCCTCTTCCAGTTTACTCACCTTACTCTTCTCCTTTTCCAATTTCAAGCTCAGCTCTGCTGTCTTCTGGCCCTCTTCAGCTGCTTTGGCAGTGGCTTTCTTGCACTCCACAACCAGCATGGAAGACAGTTGCTTGTGGCGTGCCCTTTCCTCCTCCAACTGGCTCGACAGCTTCTTCTGCTCTTTTTCAAACTTCTTCACTTGGGATTTTTCAAACTCCACCTGGAAGTGAAGTACAAAAAAAGATTTTAAGGGTACCATAAAAACCTCCTGAAAGTAAAAGAAGGGCAACACCCCAAAGAGGAACAGGTTTACTGTGTATCTTGGAGAAATTACACAGTAAAAAATGACAACGGCTAAGAACGTGGTTATTGTCCCAGAAATCTGCAAAACAGTCTGGAACAACTCAGCTTGCACACAGCACCAATTATTACTTACTAGTAGTTTTATCCTGCATGAAATTCGATTGGCCCAGCGAGATACACAGCCAGTCTGCCATGCACTGATGGCACAAGCAAAGCTTCTTTCCACCTCATTTACTACTTTGTCAGTTTGCCTTTTAAAGGCATTTAGGCTTTAAAATGCTGATGTGTTATGTATGCTTAACAAAGGCTACAGAGAGTAACACAAAACTGCGGCTTAAATATTTATTAGCATCTCTGAACAACACCCCCAGGAGATCTCCCATGACTTATTCTGAATTTTGAGTACTGCAGCGAGCTATCAGTTGTAAGTGCAGCCCTGCTGTTCAGAACTCCTCAGGTTTCAGGCTGAAGTCAGATTTCATTGCCCGTGAACACCTTTTACACTGCTCAGCTACCAAACACACGGGGAAGCTGAAGGCTGTTTTCCATGTCAGGATGACAGAAGCTGGGAGTGCCTTGCAGAGGGAGGCTCCTGCTCCCTTGCCCATCCCCACCCAGCCCCGGGGGTGCTGTGGGTGGTGGTACCTGCTGGGTGAGGCGCTCACGTTCCTTCTCCAGCATGTAGGTGACATCGTCGCCCTCGGCCGTGTCCTGGGCGTGCCTCTGCCTCTCCTCCTCCAGGTCCAGGATCACCTGCCCGAGAGCAGCAGCCAGGGACACGTCAGTGCCTGTGACACCACAGAGCCACCAGGGCAGCTCCACACACCCGAGCTCAGCTCACAGAGAAGCAGCTCTTGGGCAAGCTCAGTGTATGATTATCATATTGATAATACACAATCAAATTCAGCGGGTCTGTGGAATTCTTTAGGAAAACCTCACACTGGATCTACGTTCATTTTATTATTAAATATCTAAACTGCACACTTTTCCCCCAGCCTGTGCAATATCCTTGAGAGGCTCCTGTTGTGAAAGGTGCCCTCATTGCAGACTGGCTGGGGCTGGAAGGGATCTCTGGACATCATCCAGCCCAAGCCCCTGGCCAAGGCCTTGTCCTGGAGCAGAATGCACAGACCAGCCCAGGAGGGCTCTGAACACTGGCAGGGAGGGAGAACCCACAGCCCCTGCACAGCCTGTTCCAGTGTTCTGTCACCCTCAAAGCATGTCAGTTTTTCCCTACATTCAGCTGGAAATTCCTGTATTTCAGCTTGTGCCTCCTGTCCCTTGAAGCTCAGAATTTCCTGGCAGGACCATCAGTGCAAGGCCCAGCAGGAGCAGAGGTGCTGCCTGCAGGACACAGGGCACCAAGAGCAGCACAGTCCCTGCTGTGCTCCAGCAGCAATTCCACACAGCCTTCCCCCAGTGCCTGACAGGGACTTGAGGACTCCAGTGAAAAGTTTATTTTAAAGAACATTAATTTGTTCTTCCACTTAAGAACAAGATGAGCTCTTGAAGTGAAACTGCTTCCCATAAGGACCCAGTGAAGGAGCTCCTTCAGCTTTAACACTGAATTACATGAATAATTGAAATGCTATTAACTCAACAAAAAGCCAGAATACAAACTTCCCAAGAGGCTCTGCTGTATCTCATCACCAAAACTAAGCTCTCTCAACACATGCTCACCATGAATTTAGCAGCTCCTCAGTCTTCCTGAAATTTAAGCTTCCAAATACTGTTTAAATACCATCAAGTATACAGGCAGCTTTCACAGAAGTGGACAGGAAGAGGAAAAGGAAAATATCTGATTTTACTCTATGACTTAGTTGGATATTTGGCTGAAAAGTGAAGCACAGCCTTGTTCTTACTTCTAGTGACTTCAGTTTTTGTGGTAGCATGGTCTTCATTGGTGTCAATATATATTAAATGTATGTCTGAGGAATTACAGGTGCTTCATTAAAGAGGCCAAATGGCAAGAAAAATACTTTTGGTCACTCCATACCTCCTTAGGGAAGCACAAGGAAGTGCCTTCCCCTGGAGCAGCTCTCCAACAACCACAGAGAGCAAGTCCCAGGCAGGACAGTGCCAGGTCTGCTGAGAATTCCACCTTCCAGAAACCCCTCTGTGCATTCTGGGAAGCATTACACCTCTCACTGTAAGCTGGCTCCTTTTTGGTGTGTCCTAACAAAAACATCTTGTGTATATTTCAAATTCTGGGATTATAACTAATTAGCTCACCAGCTGCATCATCTGGAGTGAGAAGTTTAAACAAAGGTGCAAAGTCCTTTCAGTTCCCAAACCTCAGGGAACTTAAGTGTTTTTGCTGAAGTTAACATGCTATAAAAATGCAACTGTAAGTTCTGCACATCTTAATTGAGGCAAACCCACCTTTCTGTGTCTGCTTTCTGCAGCAGCTAGTTGGGATAACATTCTTTCCTGCATATTCTTGCAGTGCTTCATCACCACTTTCAAGATAGATAAAGGATTGGAGCATACTGGCTGCTTTTCACCATGATTCCCCTCCTTCAGGGTCTCAAAATCTCTCTGCAAAGCCATCAGAGGGTCACTGATGTTGTATTTCCCATAGCGCTCCTCAATGAATGTGTCCCTGTGCTGGGCCTGCAACACAAAAACAAATCTGCATTTTAATACACCTAAACCAGCTAAAGAACACAGGCTTTGTAGTTAATATTCCCTTTCCCCAGTTTTCCATTTAAAGAGAATTTAACACAGTCTGATTCATATCCTGTTATCTGCTAGAAATAAAGGAAAAAAAAAAAGAAAAAATCTTGCTTAAAAACACAGCATCTCCACAATATTTTCAGTCTACAAACATCCTCATACCACAGCTACCTGCCAGGGCCATGACTGACATTCCACAGCTGTGTGAAAGGAAAGAAGGTAAGTACCAACACTTGCTCAACAAAAGATTTAATCATTTATTGTCACATCAGGAAAGAAGCAGTTGTGTGGTTTCCTTGACTATGTCACCATCAAAGAATTCCATGTTGAGCAATTAAAGAGTTTCATTCTTGCAAGAGCCATAAATCTGTGAATTGTTAATAAAATCTTTAATGCTCTCATCCAGACTAAACAGAGTTTAGTTTCTCAAGAAGCAAGGCAGGAATGATGAGGCTTCCTTTGGTGCTTGTAAGAATTAAGACAGCTCACACGTACTAGGCTCTAAATTTACAGTGTTTAATGGCTGGACTTAATGAGCTCAGAGGTCTCTTCCAGCCCCAGTTATTCCATGAATCAGCCATTCCAGTGGAAATGTTTGTTAGGATACCCACAGGCTTATCCTATCCAATGATGACTGTAAAGGTCTAAAACCAAAACGAAATCTCATAACAGACAGATATGAAAGTATTATCTGCATGTTTACCACCATGATAAGAAACCATATAAAACTAAATATTTATGCAACAAAAGACACAGGAGGAAAACCAGACCTAGACTCAAAGGAGCCCTCAGAGATGTCTTGGCTCAAAGAAATACAACCACTGATTTCCAGTGAAACAGTTCTGGGCTGAATGCTGAGCATTTGTGCAAACCTGTGACACTGATGTGACACTGAGAGCACGAGCCCATGGCCAGCAGAGCTGCTGCACCTTCCAAGAAATAACAGCTGAACATGAGACTTCAGCTTGGTTCCTCTTGATTCCCACTGTCCTGTAAGGCCTGGCTCCCATGACAGCCCACACCTTTTCTTTTCTTTTCTTTTCTTTTCTTTTCTTTTCTTTTCTTTTCTTTTCTTTTCTTTTCTTTTCTTTTCTTTTCTTTTCTTTTCTTTTCTTTTCTTTTCTTTTCTTTTCTTTTCTTTTCTTTTCTTTTCTTTTCTTTTCTTTTCTTTTCTTTTCTTTTCTTTTCTTTTCTTTTCTTTTCTTTTCTTTTCTTTTCTTTTCTTTTCTTTTCTTTTCTTTTCTTTTCTTTTCTTTTCTTTTCTTTTCTTTTCTTTTCTTTTCTTTTCTTTTCTTTTCTTTTCTTTTCTTTTCTTTTCTTTTCTTTTCTTTTCTTTTCTTTTCTTTTCTTTTCTTTTCTTTTCTTTTCTTTTCTTTTCTTTTCTTTTCTTTTCTTTTCTTTTCTTTTCTTTTCTTTTCTTTTCTTTTCTTTTCTTTTCTTTTCTTTTCTTTTCTTTTCTTTTCTTTTCTTTTCTTTTCTTTTCTTTTCTTTTCTTTTCTTTTCTTTTCTTTTCTTTTCTTTTCTTTTCTTTTCTTTTCTTTTCTTTTCTTTTCTTTTCTTTTCTTTTCTTTTCTTTTCTTTTCTTTTCTTTTCTTTTCTTTTCTTTTCTTTTCTTTTCTTTTCTTTTCTTTTCTTTTCTTTTCTTTTCTTTTCTTTTCTTTTCTTTTCTTTTCTTTTCTTTTCTTTTCTTTTCTGCAGTATAAATCACTGCTCTGCTCTGGCACATCCTCAGTGAGGGCTCACAGAGATGAGGTTTTTCCTCTGCACCACTGAAATTCAAGAGTGTACCCCAGGACCTTTATCAAAGTGTGTTTAATTTAGACCAGGCTGTAGCACGTGTGACCCTAAATGTGTTTTTCCTGCCAGAGCACACACACGATGTGGTTTTTTCCCTCGAGCAACGGCTCCAAACAAAGTGTGCTGTCTGCACCTTCTCAGGTGTGCCTCACCTGCTGCTCACAGCTGGGCAGGGCACAGAGCAGGTTCCCCAGGCCAAGGCAGGCACAGCAGCTCTGGCCCCCAGTCCCACACAGCCCCAGCTCTGTGATCTGCTCTGGTACTCAGCTGAACCAAGCTCCCTGCTCGGAATGCAGAGCCAGCCCGTGCCAGCCTCGCTGTGCCCCTCCCAGAAACCCTTCCAGGGAACAGCAATGCCAGACTGTCACCCATTCCCTAAGGGACTGCACAAGGACAGCATTGAGACTGAGCCTGACTCAAATGAAAAGACAGCTCAGAGGCCAGCACTTCTTGGAATGGCTCTTTTGTGATGTCCCAGTATCCAAACCACCAATGCTTCCACAAGAGCAGGAGTCACAGAATCGTGGAACATCCCCACACAGCAGTGCCAGAGCTACACTGGAACAGGGTTAAATAATAAAACTTGGCTTTACTCAAAGAGCTGATGATATTTGCTGGTCCCACCTGCACTCTGAAATGCAGCCATGTGATTAACATGAAATAAACTAGAAAAATTGATTTTTGCTCTTAAAAGGAAAACTGTATGCACTACCTTGACAAGAGGCATAAAAATCCTAACCCAAAATATCTTCTCCGTGACCAAATTAGAGACATCTGTCCTGTGATTCCAGTTTGGAGCTGGATTTTAACCCTGCAGTAAACAAACACAGAGGAACAGCACACACAGATACCCCTCCCTCTCTATCAGCAATATCCATCAGGAACTGTGGATACCTTTGATCAGAGCTTCAGATATTGTTCTAGCTTTACACAATAATGGAAAGGAGAGGAAGGAAAAGATCAGCCCTGGATAATGGGGCAGCCCTGGTTTAATGAATCACAGGAAAAACTACAGGTTTTTTTTTTAGGAACAGGGAATCTTCTGTTTTCCTGAAGTATTTATAAAAATGACTCAATGAAAGCTCCATGTAAGTGTGGAGGGAATTTCTAAGTGACTCAAGCATTAATAAGTCTGTAAATATGAACTGGGATCTCCATCCAGCTGGCCTTGCTGCTTTGACAGATGAGTTTAATCCCAGCTCATCCCAGTGCTGGCCATCCAACACAGACCTGGGAGAGACCCTTCAGGAGGGCACCAGGGCTTCGAGTGTGCAAACAAACCTGGCCTTCACTGCTGGGCAAGTGCTACCAAGTAAGAGCTGCACAAACGGAGGTGAAGGTGATTTTGCAATACTGAAGGTGTGACAAAAGCCATGTTTTCCTCTGCTCCTCACAGCACTGGGCTCTGAACTCTGCTAAATTCAGTGGGGTGGTTTATTTCCTGTTTGGGAAAGAACAAGAAGTTCTTCCTTGCTACTTTGAGCAATTAAGTATTTTCCTGAACTAGCATGACAAACAGATGAGACTATCATAACATTAAGAGCTTTCTCAAGTCCAGCTATTCTTCTTTAGTAGCCAGCAGAACATAAACATTTAATTAAAGTTGTCTAGACTAGGAAAAGTCTTAACCAGGCCATCCTACACTGGCCACACCACATTCACAAAAACAAACCCAGTGCTGTGGTACTGGGGTTTGCACTGTGCACCTGGAAAGGCAAGCAGGGAATTTCCAGGCTGTGACACCTCTGTCCCACGGAGCAGCTCGTGGGGAATGAAGCACAGTGCCATAACTCCAGGTTATTTCATACAGATGTGCAAGTGTCCAGGGTGACTTCTGCCATGGCTTGTGCCATGAGACAGCTCTGCAACTCAACTCCTCTGTCACTGGAGGTCATCCAAAAATCTTCAGCATTTCTGATTTTGTCCTGTCTGAACTGGATTCTACCTTAAATACAGCTGTTGTTCAACTTTCAGAACAGAAGGAACTTGATGAGGGAAGAGGAACACTCTATTCGTGAGCCCAAACTGAAAAAAAAATCAAGCCAGACCTCAGACCCAGCACAGAAAACACAAATTCACAGAAAATCAAGCTTCAATAAAAAGGAAATAAGGTTACAAAATGCAGTGTTAGTTAAGGAGTGGAAAATTTCATCTGACCACCAGAGATGACACACATCCATCAGCAATGGTGCTTTGAAAGAAGACGCAATTCTGTGCAATTACATCTTCTAATGTAGCACCTCCACCTCTGTCATCTCAAACATGCACAACTGGGAACTGCCCACCAAAATACTCAAATTCCAGAAGCAATTCAATGGATCATTCAGCAATTTTCAAGACTATTAAACTGACCTCTCCCAACAAGAAAAGAAGGTAACACATAAGCTTGGGGTGTTTTTAAAAACAAGAAGGAACTATACATGTGAACTACCTTTCAAAATAAAATTCCAGAAGAGTGGAAAAATTAGGCATAAGGAGAGAGGGTTCCATGTGACACTGGCTGGCTTTGAGCTCAAGTTTGGGTAATGGACCACTGCTAGTCTGTTTGGGAAGAGAGAATTCTGATTTCACGGGGCAGAAGCAGTATCTGACCCAACTGAGAAGATGTTTCCTGTGCAGGGAGGCAAAGCGAAGGCTTTGCTTTGTTAGGAAAAAGATACTGTTTCCTCTTGGGATTTCTAGGCTGTTTTGGGATGAATGTTTCCCATAGCCTATTTCTGTATTTTTTTTAAATAAAATATTTCCTTCTCCTGAAACCTTGTTTATGTGACAGAATATTCTCTCTCTCTTCAGTAATCTTTACAACTTGTTTTACTGGAACATCAGACAGGGAATTTCCAAGACTTATTTCAAGAGTTTTTTGGACATCAAGTAGAGCATTTCTCTTCCCTGTAATTTCAGATTTCAGGTTTTAACCTTCAGTACAAGACAAACACACTCTTAATTAACTATAGCTACTGAGTTTGCAGTTCTCCAGTAATAATTTGCACAGAAGTTCCTCCTTCATGTAGCAGAGAGTGGAATAAGCTTTAAATAGCTCCTTACTGCCTTGAACTTCCTTATTAGCTTCTCTCCCCAGAGACAGAAGTTGGGAATAAAGACAGGCTGAGGTCACAGCAAGCACTGAGAGAAGGGAAATGGGGGTGGGGACCACTTGCTTTGCCCAAAAATAAAAGCCAAGATGCTGGAGTGGGATTTCCAGTGTAGCAGCAGCTCCAGCTCTGCAGCAATGCCAGGCACAGAGCCACCCAGCAAATCGTTCAAAAGCAGCATCTGCCTTACCTGCCATCATCAGACCAAGCGAGCAGAGCTGACAAACGAGAGCTGCCCACATCTGCCCAGGCCAGCCCTGTTACCAGCTTCGAGAAACACTGCAGGTTTTCTCAGGAAATGTCCAGCAGCACAAAATTGCAACTTCTTTCCCTGGGAACTCGTGGGGAAAGGCTGGCAGTGCCCAGCCCCAGCAGCCTGGGGTGCTGCTCCAGGGCTGGGAACTGCACTTTGGTCCCCCAAACCCAGGGAACCCAGCAACACCCAGCAGCAACGTCCAGGAACGCAGAGCAGGAGCCCCACGAGCATGGAAATCATCCCCACACCTCTCTGCTGCTCTCAGCACACACCTGGGCTGGGAAGCTGAGGAGAGGCAGTTTTTGAGATATGGCAAACCCTGCTGCCCCAAGCAAGAAATAAACAAACCATTCCCCAAGCTTGCAAGAAAAGCTGTAAGGGATGGCTGCATTCCAGCAGGACAGCACCCATGGGAACACTGCTCCATGCAAGCTGCTTGCTAAGTGATGCCTGAGCCCAATCTGCCCCATCTGTGAAAGATTTAACAGCAGGAAGGTTTTGTATTACTGAACTTTTTATTTAAACAAGGGGTAGACTTCAGTTTTTGAAACTGTACTGTAAACCTAATTTTTAAACCCACCAAGAAACAGCACCAAGGTTTGCATTAATATTGCTTTAGAATGAATCACTGAACTCAGAAGCAGAGAGATGAATACCAGCTCCCAGTCATTAACACAAAATAGTTTCTATTCCAGTGTAAATTGCCTGAGGCCTTATTAACATAAAAGAATAAGCTAGAAAGCTGCTTCCTGTTTTCTAAAAGTAAACAGAACTCCAGTTCTAATGTATGGAAAACTCTCTTTAAAGGAACAGGGGGGAGGGAACAAAGTGCTCTAACACAGCAATGGAGATCCATTTAAACATGGAATTGTTTCCAGTCGTGGTGGGCTGTTGCAGAAAGCAAACCTGTGGCTCATGCAATAAGAACTGAGAGTCTAACTCTCAGATTATGCAACTCTCTGACAGCATCTGGGTTTTTTGGATGATATAAACACAATTATAACTACAGGAAAAGGAGCACAATAAGAAGTGAGGCTTAAAATCTGTTCCAAGGAGAACACTGAGATTTATGTAGTGGACAGGAAGCTACTTTCAGACAAACAAGAAAAACCAAAAAAAAAGTCTTTTTTTTTTTTCAAGGAGGTTTTAAAACAGAGGAAGCAAACTGAAGCACTGGGAAAGACTACTCTGAATACAGTCAGTTTGTCAGACAGCAAGGAAGAAAGAGGGAAGACCTGGGGACAGAGGGTGAAGAGAGGGAGAAAAGAGAAGCAAGTTCAACAAGCAGGGCCTGAGCCTGGCTCAGCTCGATTGTGACACAGAGAGAAACGGGGCCAGTGCCAGGCAATAAGTGCCTGATACCAGCAGGGAGACGAAAACTATTTTAAGCTTTGTCATCTGCACGCATGGATTCTCTCTGCTAAATGCCAGATGCAAAATGTTTGTCTCTAAGCGTGCAGGAATATCAATTATTGCAGACTGTACTAGATCAGATGACATGTTTACAAATTAAGGAACTCCTCCTCTGCAAGTGCCTGTCCTTCCCTATAATGTACCAAAGGATTTGACTCAAACATCCAGAGCTCAGAATCATTTAAATCTGAAACAGGAGTAAAATTAACCCATGAAGGGAAATGTGTTTTTGTTGCTAAGGGGGAAGCAAACAGGCAGTTTAAAGCCAGATTTCCAACCACTGACATCTACATGTTCAACAGAACTGCTGGAGAAAATCACTGCTGTGGTTTAGGATTATGCAATCCCCTAAGAAAGTTCAGAGGATTGAGCTCCACCTGCTCCCACCATATACCCACATTTAACATAAAACCATGCCTGTTCCAAGGAAATGCAGCTGCTGAGGCAGGACACACTGTCCCTAAGAGCCAGGGAGCAGTGAGCCCATGTCACACAGCTCCTCTGTTTGAGCAAAGCAGCTTCCCCCAGCCCGGGGTGTCCCAACTCCTCTCCGTGAAATCACTACTCCATTTGTCCAATGTATGCAAGTGCAAATCTTTAATTCAGTCTTAGAAGTTGTTTTTTCTTCAGGGCAGCACTTTTATGCATCAAAACGTGAGTAAACAGATTAGCAAGGTTTCCTTTAATTAGTCACACACAAAGTCGTTCAGCCAGCGAGGCACTGGTAAAGCTGTTACCACAGTTACTATCAGCAAACAAGGAGAAAAACAGAGTAAGGCCAGAACTTCTCTAGCTGTATACTCCAAATAAATGGACAAAGCAAAGCTGGAAGCTCTCTGCTGCTGAAGCTTTGCCCAGCCCCCAGCTGAAGCAGTTCCATGACTTTTCCTTCCACGGAAAGGGCAGCAGAGCTGCTGCCAGCAGGAAGGCAGGCCTGGGCTGCAGCACCTCTGAGGACGAGCTTTGGGAGCCAGGAGCAGCACAGCTGGAGACCCACAACATCCCCCAGTGCTGCAGGAGCAGCACACATTCCAGGGGGGACAATTCTTCCCTGAGGTCACTCTCAAAGAGCCAGACTGGGTTTGAAGCTTTCACTGCCCTTTCCCACCAGCTCCAGCTGGAAATTCTGAGATGAAACTGCAGCACATCCCTGCCAGAGGAAGGGGAACACAGCCCTAACCTTTGATTAGCTCAGTATTTTATACTCCATAATTATCAAGCATAGGTTACAATTTCATTTAATTTCTTCTCAGTTAGGAGTGCTTGACAAATCATGTCAAAGGGTATTCTTATTGTATTAATCTCCTCACACAAGAGGGAACTGCAGGTTAAATTTCAACAGGAAAGATAACTGCTTCCAATACTGGAAGGTAGGCAATAAAGAGCCTCTGGAATGGAGATGCTACATTTCTTCCCATTGGTCTCACTGCACACATTTCACACTGAAATACTGAAGGGAGGCTTCTTTTGGTAACACATTCTGACCACACACAGTGAAAAAAACTGATCTCAGGACAGAGCAAAAACTTGCAAGCATGTTTCAAAACAGAAAACAAACCTTCCACCTGATCAATAGTTTCGAGGGGGTAACAATATTCCTCAAAAAAAAAAAAAAAGGATTATCTAAATACAAAAACAACTAACAACAAACATAAGCATCTCCTGTTCTGGAGAAGGATATGCCTCACTCCCCTAAAAGATGCTTGGAATCAAGCTGGAGAAGCTTTTGCTGGAAAAGCAAGCCCCTGCAGCTCTCAGGCCTGCCATTCTCTGTTGAAATAGCTGCAAGTTTATACATTATGAGCAGTGACAGGTCAGCTTGAAAAAGCCTTTAAGATTCAACCCTGCCACAACTAATTTCTTCCAGAATTGACCCCTGCCATCATTTATACCACTGTGTTTTTGACTTCACTGAGGCTGAGTGCCAACCAGGCATCCTTCAAAGAGCAACAGAATTACACACACACAATATATTTTCTAGAATAATTTCCAGGCTCAGTATTAACACAGCAGCACAGCCCTGACCCAGAGCTCACACCACACCAGCCACTTTTCCTGCACCTGCAAGAAGAGGCTCCAGCACCACCCCTGCCTTGTCCCATGCCAGGCTCCCACAGCACCACGACCTCAGCTGCACTGACAGCGACTGAATCTGGCTTTTTGGAGCAGTTTTAGCTGGCATCTGCCTCACTGGAAGGTTACACTAATGCTGGTGCCAGCAAAGGGAAAGAACAAGAGCTCAGCACTCAGGGCTGCTGCTCCCAGCAGTGCCAGCTTACGGTGGCTTAGCCAAGACAAAGCCACGGATGCTTTAGACTTAGTGTGACCTTATTGCCACTGAAAGGCTAATCTGTGATCCCTCTTGGAGAGAAGAGTTTCTGCTTTAAGCAGCCCTCCTTGCTAAAGGAGGAAAAAACCTACACAGGAATTCTGGTAGACCTTTTGCACAGCAGAAACACACGGTTCTTTATCAGAAAGAAGAAAAAACACACACAACACTGCACTTCAATACCAACACACTTGCAGCCAGCTTCCAACAACGAATTCCAAGACCAAAATCATATACAGCATTTATTATGTAATCCTGCTGATATTAAAATGGGATTGTGAACCAGTAATAAATCTTTACCTCTGAATAGAAGCACTCTGCAGAACTTACAGCAGTATTGTTGTCATGTTTGTTTCTTATCCTGGTACTTAAAACCTACCTTTAAAGCCTCTATGACAAGATCTCTTGCTTCTAATTCTCCCTCGAGAATGCTAAACAGCGTCAGTAGCTCTGGTTTGCTGAGTTTTTCCAGATTCATCCTGAAAACCTGAAAAATAATGAAGCGTAATTTAGTAGGTATTTCTTTGAACATTGAGACCAGTATTTGAAGCTATGACGTATAATCTCCATTAAACTTCAGATTCCAGTTTTTTGGACTGCAAATTGCCCTGAGGGGGGATAATTTTCTCTCCATCTTTCAGGACCAGCTGTAGAAGATGCATTTGTCACCTTCTCCCAAGGGACAGGAACATATGCACACCCACATGGTGCTGGTGGAATGTGCAGCCTAACAGGACTGGACAATATTCACCAAGAAGCAGCCAAAGTTAACAGGAGAAGGAAAAAACAAGGATATTTAAAAGTCATATTGATTACACATCTGCCTCACACAGCTGCAAACATCACTGAGAGCTGGGATGAATGAAGGCCAAACTGGGCCACCCACAGCAGCTCAGCAGTGCTGGGGATGTTCCAGTGCTGGGATACAGTTCCTGGGAATGCCATTATCCTCCCTGAGGGAACAGGCCCAAAGCACTCCACAACAATCAATGCCACTGAAAAGACACACTTCATTACTATTCTTTCAAATTCTTTCAATATCAGCATCATTTATTAAATACAATTTCACTGCCTACATAAAAGATCATCATCTGAACTGCACATAAAGAAGCTTTATAGTCCCTTGCATCTTTGCTGAGACACTCAACACTGTCCAGTAATAAGCCTTTTTATTACATTATTTTGTTAAAAATGGAATAATTTCAGACTAAAGCCTTGTCTCTGATGCAAATACACCCACTGATACAGTCCTGTGCTCTGCACAACCATCAAATACACTTTCCAGAGTAGAAGTCATGTCCATCTTTCTCCACACTCTGTGTCAAGCAGAAAATGCTACAGCATGAAGAAGCTACTCAGAGATATCCAACTCCAGTGGCAAGTGATAAAGAGTTAAACTAGCCCCTACTGGGGAAGCGTAGCCAGCTAAAACATTCAGCTAAGCTTAGTCTGTCTGAAGTCACTGCTCCTCTACAACTGATTTGCATAACTGTGCCTTGGAGAGTTATACACAAAAGCAAGTTCTGTCTTGTTTGTGCCAGAGCAGTTTTCCAGTCACTGGGAACAGAAAGTTCTGTAGTGTTCATGCAGCCAGGGAAATCAGAAATCTACTGTGTGCCCCTCTGCTAGGCAGGGAAGTGTCTCATCACACACTCCCATTCCTGCCTCACACGCTGTTTTCCATGAAATTCCATAAAGCAGAACGTTTCTCACAGGCTCTCTGGCTCACCCTCCTGCTGTCATGGGCTGCTCAAGGAAACACCAGTGGAGAGGACCACGCCTGGCTGCTCCAAAACCAAACTGAACTGGACACCACAGACCTGTCAGTATCTTAGAAAAATGGGAGGAGAGGGCAACAGAAGCAGCAAAGAAATGCTAAAACATAAAGAAGTAGCCACACAGTGAGAAAAGACACAGCCTGGTTCTAGTCTTTGATATTTGACGTTTGTGTTGGTGCTTATGTCAAAGCTGCAGCACCTCCCTGGGCAGCCTTCACATGTGGAATATCCAAACATCTGCTTAGGACATGCATGGCTTGATTCCAAAACCATCTCAGTCCTTGCTCAGACTAAATTTACAGGTTCTAAGACTGGATCAATACCAACGGGAAACAACTTTTATTGCCAGATACTGACCAAGTTACAGCAGTGTTGGGGCATTATAAACCAGAATGAAAAAGGAGAAGCTTCCTTGGAGATCTTAGAACAAAGAGTATCATATATTTCTGTTACTCCAGTGTTGAACATGGACTTTCAACATGACTGCATCCATGCTTTTCCCTTAAAAAGAGATGAAGTGCAAATGTGCAGCTGCATGTCCCCAAGAGCTACCAAACAGCTCAGCCTCATAGCAAGGACAGCTACCAGCTGCAGTTTGGTGTTTTAAAGATATTAGTCAGGGCAGCAATAATTTCTACTCTATATTCTAACTACTCCCATTGTGACTGGCACTTCCCAGTGCTATAGGAATAAGCCATGCTATTCTTACCGTGCCTCTGTAGTCTTTAATGAGCTTAATAACAAACAAGCCCTGTCCTAAAATATACAGGGAAAATACTTCAGAGAAATAAAAAGCAGGAGCCAGTTTGCACAGCAATCATTTATCCAACAACAAGAGGTAACATTAAAGGTACAGAAGTGGTACAGCCTCAGCTTCCTCTTGTGCAAGCTGTGCAAGAGAAGATCTCCACCTGCTTTGTTTGCATCAGTTACTCCACACTGCTGAGGGAACAGCCTGGGAGCAAACGCAGCAAATGAAGTCACTGCTCTAGAAAACCCCACCAAAAGGTGCCTGTATTCTCCCGTGATCTGCAGGGAACTTTCAGAGCACCCCAGGCAGATGTCAGTCATGCTGAATGGATCACAATCCCAAGCACTGCCTTTAAGGGCCACTCTACACTTGGGAGCCGAAAACTGGGGGGGAAAAAAAGCCCCATTCATTTGATGTTATTATTTTACAGGAACAAGAAGCACCTCTGGATCAAAGAGCCAATAAGCATTCATTTGAGCTCCTTTCCCCCAATCTAAATCCAAATCCATTCCCAGCCCTCCAGGCTCCTGAGATGACCTTTCCAAGGCTGCTTTCAAGCTACACATCCCTGTGCCTTCCCTCATCCCACTTCCTATCAAAAGATCACACCAACTCTAATAAATTACCCAGTTCTCCCCTTGCAAACAGCCCCATTCTACCAAAGGCATCTGGGCACTTCAGCTGGGGAACCTGACCCTCTACTTCCAAACATTTAACCAAGAGACAGCTTCCCAGCATCAGAAACAAGATCCAGCAACTCCCAGGGCAAGCTACCCCTTTACATCCAGGGAATTACACTGAGTGCACTCACACAGATCAAAACCACAAAGACCTTGTTGTTTAGTCTGATGATATAAATATTTTCCCTGAGTCTGAGATACACCACCATTTTTGGACAATAAGCCAGAGTTTAGAGCATAAACAGAGATATTCACTTTGTGCTTGCCTAAAGGTGAGCGTCCCTTCAGCTGTGGGCCACCAGAGTGTCCTCGACAGACCCACAGCCACCCTCCAAGCAGATAAAGCTTTTCCAAGAAAGTTATTTCCCAGTATTTCACTGGAAAGAGCCATCAAGAGCAGTTTGAGTGTAGGTCCCAGCATGCAGGGAGTTATCTTTGGCATGTGCCACTTGAAGAACACAAGAGACAAGCTCGCAGCCCTGGCAGCTCCTCCGCGCCCTCCGTCACGGCCGGGCGCTCGTGAACCCGTGCCAGGCTACACTGCACTGCTCTCACACACACACAGGGGCACGAACCGAGCGAGACAGCGCTGCCAGCACAGCACAGCACAGCACAGCACAGCACAGCACAGCACAGCACAGCACAGCACAGCACAGCCTCACCCACCAGGCACTGCCTGCTTCACCCAGGCACTGCCTTCAGCACGGGCAGCAGCCAGGGCAGAGCCGAATGCACAGCCCGGGGCATGGCGAGGGCAGCTTGGCACCTGGAAACTGCAAAATCCTCTGCGAGCCCTCGGCTCAAAACTCTTCTGCTTTTTAAAAAACAACATGAAGAACGAAGCTATGTTGTTCCTTCTTCCTCTGAAGGAGGGTATTTCCTAAACCTACACCAATACAACAGTGCTACAATGTCAGTAATCCTGAATCAGCTTAATTGTCTTTCCTGTGTTCCTGAAGAGGAACTGGTATTTTCCAGGAGCCAGCACAGGCAGCCATGCAATCGCATTCATGGGAGAACCTAAATGACCAGTTCGAGAAGTCCTGACAGACAAGTTCCCAAAATGCTTCTGCGTGTATCGGGCGGTGTTTGAGTTGTTTCGATAATTACATATGTTTATGTAATAAAAAAAAAGCTAACATAGCCTTAATAACTGTGTGTGTATCCAGAATGCTACCTGGCACTGCATCAGAACTGTGGAGAACTAGGTTAAAATGAGAAGTGTTTATACTTCCTTCACCTTTGTATCTCAGCCCGAAAGGAGAAAGGGCATTACCCACAAAAAACCCCCATCCTCACCCCATCAGTTTCTGAAGTAATACTCAGAAGGAAGCAAATTAGAAGAATTTTGAGCGTGGATGTTGTTTGGGTCCTTGAAGCAACTGGAGCACCCTGAGAGAGAACTGAAACCATCGCGGGCTGCTCTGACCTTCACCCCCCGGCCCTCCTGCCCCCCGATCGCTGCTGGCCCGGCCCGGCCCGGCACGGCGAGCCCCGCGGGTCAGCGGGGCCGGGACAGCGGGGCCGGGACAGCGCCAGCGGCACGGCCGGGGCTGCGGGCACCGGCACCGGCTCCGTCCGAAACCGGTATAACGTCCGAGAGCAGCACTGCCAGGGACCAGCACCGGCTCTGTCCGACACCGGCACGGCTCCGGCTCTGCCCGACACCGGCACCGCCCGGGCACCGGCTCCGG
>VWZS01000717.1:179392-226298 GCA_013397075.1 Rhabdornis inornatus | reverse complement strand
TTCTTCTTTCATTTTTTCTTTCTTTTTTTTTTTTATTTTTTTTTTTAATTTTTAAATTTTCTGAAAATTTTTAATTTTTTTTTTTTTCCCACGTAACTTATTATACGAGGGGCATGTGATATCTGGGTGCGTGTGTGCTATGTCCCTCATCAACACCGTCACATCCAGGCGCGCCCCAGCACGGACAGACGGCGTGTCCCCCAGCACATTGTCACCAGGATTGGGTGACACTGGCGCTCACCCGCACCCTCCGCAGCGCCGGGGGCAGCAGCAGCTGCGCTGCAGAGGCTGCAGCACCGCCCTCAGCTGCAGCAGTTCCTGCAACGCCGCCCAGGCTGGGTGCAGCTGCGGCTGTGGGGGACGTTTACAGCCATGCTGGGGTGTCTGTGCCTGTGCTGGAAGCTGGTGGGAACAAAGTTTCTGTGTTAATGCCAAAGGCTCCGAGCACGCCCAAAGCTCAGCGGCACCCGGCCTGGGAACGGTGCAGACTTATCCGTGGTCGCCTGCGCTGGCTGAGGTGTGTTGCGGCAGGACCAGGAAAGCTGTGGTTTGTTACTGGCTCTGCTGACAGGACCATAAAGATTTGGGACCTTGCTAGTGGCAAATTGAAATTGTCTTTGAAGGGACACATCAGCGTGTACGAGGGGTGTCAGTGCAAGAAGCCCACACCTCTTTTCTTGTGCGGAAGACACACAGGTGAAACGCTGGGATCCCGAATACAACGAGACATTGCCACGGCCGACTGTGCTGCCCATGGCTGAGACCTGCATCCAACAATCGATGTGCTGGTGACGTGCAGCACAGATCCCAGAGCACGAGTTTGGGGTGGAAGGACAAAAGCCAGGGTGCACACACTGCCAGGACACACAAATGCAGCAGCAACTGTGAAGTGCCAAGCTGCAGAAACACAAATTATTGGAGGCAGTCACGGTACCACCACACAGCTCTGGGACTTGGTGGCAGGAAAAACTCGTGTGATTTTAACAAATCACAAGAAATCCGTAAGAGCAGCAGTGCTACATCCAAGACATTACACATTTGCATCTGGCTCTCCAGATAATATCAGGCAGTGGAAATTCCCAGACGGAAAGTTCCTTCAGAACCTCTCTGGTCACAGTGCTGTTACAAACACGCTGGCTCTAAGTTCCAACGGTGTTCTGGTCTCAGGAGCTGATAATGGCACTGTGCACCTTTGGGACTGGAGAATTTCCAGAGTCCCTGCAGCTGTACAGCCAGGCTCTTTGGACAGTGAATCAGGAATATTTGCTTGTGTTTTTGACCAGTCAGAAAGCAGATTGCTAATGGCTGGAGCTGATAAAAACATAAAAGTACACAAAGAAGATGATACTGTGACTGAAGAAACCCATCCTGCCAGCTGGAAACCAGAAATTATCAAGAGAAAGTGATTTTAGTGCAGCAACATACTACTTCTGTAATATGTTTTATAATACATTTTATTTCTCTTTAAGGATAATAAAAAAAAAAAAGGAACAGAGCTGCAGTGGCCGAGTAGGGAAGGGAAAACTCCGTGGCACTGTCCCGCACCTCTGCTCCCCCCTAAAACACTTGTGGCTGAAAAAGAGGAGGGGAAAAGGCAATAGAAAACAAACCCTAAAAACTGCACAGCACAAGGGGAAAAAATACCAAAAGACAATCGTAGAAAATGCTAGAAAGGCACAAAGCACCCGTGGCTCTCCTGTTCTGGAATCTGCTTCACATGGGAACTTGCAAATTGCTGTTAGCTGCACTCAGCAGAAATCACAGGCCAGCTTTGGCAGTTTTAGCAGACCTGATTTCATAAAGCCTTTCTTTTATAATTCTTCTACCTGTCTATGACAGGATCAGCTCGAAGAGGTTGGAAAAGACCTCAGAAATCACCGAGTCCAGCCTGGGGCATTTCAAGAAAATTCCCTGGCACGTCCGGAGAGCAGAAATCAGGTGGAATGAAGAACCCATTCCCCCTGGGAAAACAAAGGACTCAGTGTCTCCCTACGAGACAAAAGCGCTCGCTGGTAGCCACAGTCCTTGCGTGAACAAACGGAGCAGGACACACAGAGACACTCATGGAAAAGGGAAGGAAGAAGGGGAACTATTTTAAGAAGTGAAGCCAATAAAACCCTGTGGAAGGAGAGAGCCCGGGCTCGTGCACGAAGGTGTCCCACAAAATCTCACGGCAGCAGGGAGCCATCAGAGGGGCTGTGGGGCTGCTCTGGGGAGCAGAGGGGGGATTCAGCTCTGGGCCACCGCTGGGCTGCTCCTGAGCCTGGGGCTGCCACAGCCCAGCCCTGCCGCCCCAGCAGCCCTGCTCCTGCCTCACCCTGGCTGGCCAGCCGGGGAAACATCACCCTCACAGCACGAAGCCATGTCGAGGTGAATTTATTATCCCGCTGCACGCAGGCTGCTGAGCAGTCCTGCCAGGGCTCCCGTGCACGTTCCCATTTGTTTGTGCCACATGAAAGATGTTTGTTCTTCACCTCGCAGCTCCCAGCCCAGCTCAGACCCCCCTCAGCAGGGCAGGGAGGGCTCAGGAGCAGCACCAGCAGCAGGCTGGGTGTCTGCTGGGCTCCTGCCGAGTGCAAACTCCAGAGACACGGGGAAGCTGCCGAGCTGGGTGCCTGGGCTGCGTTTTTAAGGAAGGACAACTGCCACTCCTGAGTGATTGAGGCCACACAGAGAAAGGCACTGGTGGGCTGGGCTGGGCACAAAGCTCAGGAAAACGCTTGGAAGATGTCCAGCAGATTTTATGGCACAGAAAGAGCCCTGTGAGCAGTGCTGTGATGTACCACACCGCAGTGGGAGGCTGCCTTTGATCCCAGTACAGGTAAACACCCCAGAACAATCTGCTTTTGCATCAGGGTGAGGAGCTGCACCCTCAGATGTGGATGGTTCCTGCTGCACTCACAGCCGTGAGAGGGGTTTGTGCAGTGAGGGCAGCTCGGGCCGGGCTGGAGGAGGGAGGGATGGCAGGAGAAAGCCTCAGGTGTGCCTGCAGAACAGCAAACAGCTGCCAGGGACAGAGAGCCAGCTGTGCAACGGGGACAGGGGCCAGCAGAGCAGCCTGCAGAGCCTGCCTGTGCTCTTCTTCGGGGTGTCTGGGTGAAGACTCAGAGCCCACGAGGGAAAAAGCTCACATGAATTGTCTCTTCTGGGCTGTGCCAGGATGGAAGTGCCCCTGTGGCATTGCCAAACAGCTGGTATATTAACACATCTAATTGTGATTACCCTGTGCTTCTCCTGTCTTTCTGCTTTTCACCTGTTGTCTCTTCTTTAATCCTTGAAATAAAATTTTAAGGCAGACATCCCATAATGACACCCATGAAAAATGGTGGCAACTCATATCACAGGTCTGTCTCTACTTCCTACACTCCATTTTCACCCCTACTAGGACCCGGGGTTGAAGGCCTTGGCAGGGCAGGGATGGGCTGGAGAGGAGGGGGATGCTCCAGGAAGGCCCCGGGTGTGTGCGGGGAGGAGGTGGCTGGGAATGAGCAGGGAGGAGGTGGCTGGGAATGAGCAGGGAGGAGGTGGCTGGGAATGAGCAGGGAGGAGGTGGTTGCTGTCCGGGCTGTCTGCAGGAGGGTTGCTCGCTCTGAGCTCACTCTGTCTGCGGCTGGAGAAAAGGGGAAGGGGGCTCGTGGAGTGCCACAAATGAAGGAAGTTGTGGGAAAAAAGCTGACTTAACTCACCACATCCTGCGAGTACAGGACGTGCAGCTTGCCACGGGGATGTGCCAGCTGGCACAGCATCTCATCTTCCTGGAAAAAATGGGCTTTGAGGGGAACGGGTGTAGGGACACAGATCCACACTAAGCGGTGACGGGCAATGGGGGAGCCATCGCTGCGGTGAGCACCCGTTCCCAGAACAGTTCCGTTCCCAGGACAATTCCGTTCCCAGGACACACACACCGTCCCCACCACCTGCACTTGTGCGTTGGCTGTAAGGGCTCCGTCGTGCTGTGCAGTCCCAGGCAGCGGTGCAGCCCGGCTGTGCCCAGGTGTGCCCAGCTGTGCGGCCCGGGTGTGCCCAGGTGTGCCCAGGTGTGCGGCCCGGGTTTGCGGCCCCAGCGCTCCGCGCCCCGCGGCTCCGGTGCCGTTGCCGGCTCCGGTGCCGTTGCCGGTGCTGCCCCGCCGGTGCCGGTGCCGTCCCCCGGTCCCGGTGCCGTTCCCAGCTCCGGTGCCGCCGCCGCGCCCCCGCGCGTCCGCAGCGCCGCAGCTCAGGCTCGGCTCCGCTGCTCGGGAGCGGCTCCGACCGCGCCGGGGCTGTTTTCCCAACTCACAGAGCACACCTGAGCCGGGGCTGTTTTCCCGGCTCACAGAGCACACCTGAGCCGGGGCTGTTTTCCCAGTTCACAGAGCACACCTGAGCCGGGGCTGTTTTCCCAACTCACAGAGCACACCTGAGCCGGGGCTGTTCCCCCAACTCACAGAGCACACCTGAGCCGGGGCTGTTTTCCCGGCTCACAGAGCACACCTGAGCTGGGGCTGTTTTCCCGGTTCACAGAGCACACCTGAGCCGGGGCTGTTTTCCCAACTCACAGAGCACACCTGAGCCGGGGCTGTTTCCCCAACTCACAGAGCACACCTGAGCCGGGGCTGTTTTCACAGTTCACAGAGCACACCTGAGCCGGCGCTGTTCCCCCAACTCACAGAGCACACCTGAGCCGGGGCTGTTTTCCCGGCTCACAGAGCACACCTGAGCCGGGGCTGTTTTCCCGGCTCACAGAGCACACCTGACACGTTCCCATCTCCACAGGGTTGTGGTTCCCGCATTCCCGGGCTGGCACGGCCGGATCCGCTCCTGGTCATCCCTGCTGGAACATTCCTGGTGCTGCCCAGCCCCGTTCCTGGCAGAAAGGAGAGCTTTGTGCACAGAGAGCTCTGCGTGAGCCTCATTGCCTGGGGATGAATCGAGTCTGGAAAGGTCCTGGATGCACGAGTCACATCGGGGAACATCTGGCACCAAAAGCTTCTCTGTTCAGAGCTTGGTGAGGACACCTGATGAACCCAGAGCAAACATCTGAAGGGACTGAGAGTCCTAAACCTCCTAGGTGGTCTCAGCGGTGGCAAATAAACAACTGCAGCCTTGAAAATTAGTGCAACTGAGTGAAAAAAAGTTTCGTAGCTGACACCATACAGAAAAAATACATTAAAGATGAAGAATATATTCAGTTGCCCGCTGGTCTGCATTGAGGGGGCAATAAATCATCTGCACAGGAGCAGGAGGAGGCTTTCCGGGTCTGGAAGTCATCTCCTTCAGCCTCTTTGGTCACTTTATACTTTTCATTTTTTAACATGCAATAGAGGTACTGGCACAGACTGCCCAGAGAAACCGTGGCTGCCCCATCCCTGGAAATGTTCAAGGCTGGGTTGGATGGGGCTTGGAGCAGCCTGGGATGTGGAAAGTGTCCCTGCCCATGGCAGGCGTGGAAAGAGGTGACCTTTGGGGTCCCTTGCAGCCCAGGCTGTGATTCTGTCATTGCCAGGGGTGTCAGACACAGGCAGAAAAATCAGGTACCCTGAGAGTGTGTGCAGGGTGGATTCCTGGTGGAAGGAAACAACAGAGACGTGCCAAGGAGAGGAAAGGTGCAGATGGCTCCAGGCTCACACAGGTGAGGACGAGCACAGGTGAGAGCAGCAGGTTCTGGCTCCTGTGTCCGTTCTGTCACCTGGCCCAGGTGACAGCAGCAGGTTCTGGCTCCTGTGTCTGGTCTGTCACCTGTGACACGAGCCCCAGGTGACAGCAGCAGGTTCCTGGGGCTGCAGAGCTGGAGGGCTCAGCTCCTTGGGAAGCCAAAGGAGGAACTGGGATGGGCAGGGTCTTGTCCTGCTGGTGAGGATCAAAACCAAAAAACTCCCAGGAGGGAACCAAGTGGTGAGAGCGAGATTTCTCCTGAAGTATCACAGGCAAGAGAGATAAACCACAACACAAACAATTAGGAAGAAGCACATCTGTCATGTTCTTGATGCTGTCGGAATGAGAATCCATCTGGGAAAAGAGCCAGCCCTGCCTCCCTGGGAATTATGTATTTTTTCTTTTTAAATATTGTATGACATCCATCTCTAGAGCTGTGTGTTGTTTGTGCTGGCATGTGGGTGTGTATTTCTGAAGGCTCCCCATATTAACACAAGATCTATAGTCTCATTTTAGAAAATTTTCGGCTATAAAAATATATTCTGGGTTTGGCTGAGTGTTTTTTCCTTCCCCCCTGAAACTCCAGAGCTGTGTAAAATAGCTTCATAAAACTTGTAGGGCTTTTAAAAGTAGAAGTTACTGCCTTGCCTTGCTTTTCAAAATGCACTCTTGATTTTAAATGTTGGGATATTGTTTGCTTTTAAACTAGTGAATGCTGAAAAGATGCTCTAAATTCGTTTTTTATTTTGTTGCTTACTGAGAAAAATCCAATTATACCAAAGGGAAATGGGAATAAAGCATTTCATAAAAATATATGGTATATAAGCAAAAAAAGCCTCAGTCTTCCAAAAGGAGTGTGTAAGGAAAGGGCAGAATTCTTTCAGCATTATCCCCTGAGGAAATGCCCTCCCGTGGGAGCACGGCGGTGCCAAAGGAGTGTGAGCCCTTCCCCAGCACGGGCGGGGCTGCTCCTCCCTGCTGCTGGCCCCGGGCCAGTCCTGCAGCCCGGGACCTGCTGGCCCCTGGCTCTGCCAGAGCCTGGCTGCTGCCTGCCAGCCCGGGACGGGACAGGACAGGGGACAGGACAGGGGGACAGGACAGGGGGACAGGACAGGGGGACAGGACAGAGGGACAGGACAGAGGGACGGGACAGGGGACAGGACAGAGGGACAGGACAGGGGGACAGGGGGACAGGACAGAGGGACGGAACAGGGGGACAGCTCAATGCCACTGCAGGCTCCACCCGAGCTCCTGCAGCTGCTCCCGAGCTCTGCTCCCACCTTGTGGCAAAGGGACTCCGAGCCCTCCGGGCCGGGCTGGGCTCCTCACACCCCCTCCCTTCAGTTACCTTGGGCACTGCTGGACTGAGAGTATTCCAGCAGCTCCAGTGCAAGGACTTGGGGAAAACCCTTCTCCCAATCAGGCAATTTGTAATTTCAATTGCCAAGTGTTTCCCTCCCATTCCTTGGCACTCTAGCACCATCTGAATTGGCTTTCTCAGCACTTCAGAAAGCCTTGTGTTACATTATGTAAGATTTAACAGCCATCACTTCTCCAAAAGTAATACAGAAAAGTGTTTTTTATGACACAAGAGGGAGATTTCTCATTTGGGAAGCTGATTCTTTCTTATTTTCAAATGACTGCTTTGGTGCAACTTCAACCTAATAACTAATTTTGTCTATGAAAAAATGAGAAGAAATTTTGTTGATATTTTGATAAATGGAAATGCCTGCTGAGAGGAAATTTAATTTACCTTTTTATCTTTATATGTGCATATCATACACATTTATGTGTCATATTTAGATCTAAGGACCCCTCAGCTGCTGCTGTATTCAGAGAAGCACAGGATGGGGAAGGTTGGAAGTGACCGGGGGGGGTCACCTGGTCCAGCCCCATTTGTGCCATTCTGGAGCTGAACTGGTCACTAAGCTCCAGTCAGGGCTCGTTTGTCCCAGCTTTGCCCTGCACATGCTGTCCCACATGGAGCTGACAGGGAATTCCTCACCCAGGAACCATCCCAGGCTTTCTGATCTCTTCAGGTGATTTCCTTTTCTGCCCATGACCATTTATCCATCCATTAATTCACCCACCGGCCTCTCCCATGGATGTAACGTCCCTTGCTGGGGGCAGTGGGGTCCCTGCATGGACCCCACAGCCTCTGCTGCTCAGCACGTGGCACTGGGCTCCCTGGGCAGGCAGCTTTTTTCTCCTAAAACATTAATTACAGGCAGTGAGAAGAAAAGTTGCTTTGCTCTCCCGAAGCTGTTCAGCAATTTCCCAGGAAAAGGCTCTCTGGGAGTGCAGGGCTGGTGACGACTTTCCCGACGGTGACTGAGGGCTCTGATAAGGAGCAGGAGTTTGTTTCTACCTCACTTACCCTGCTGGGCTCTTTCTCTGCAGCATTTAATACTGGCCAGAGCAGTATTAAATGCTGTAACAGAAGTGGAAAACAGAAATAAACTTGGAAATTACCATCACCTAAGAGCACAAGCTGTGCTCTGTTTGAATTTCCCTGCATCCTGTGTGTTGGGGAATTGTTTTCTGTGATGGACAACTGCTTACCAAAGCTGGGACCCTGAGTGATTTCTGTGCCTCTGCAGTTGTGAGAGCAGAGAGGACAGAAGTGAAAACCAGGACAAGAAATGGGAAGGGCAAGTTCTCCCTGAGCTGATTGAGCAGTGATCTGGCTGATGAATGTTTCCCAATTATGTCTCTGAGTGGAAAAGGGGGAATGCCACAATGTGGGGCTCACACAGCTTCACGGCTGCACGTGTCAATTAGTCCTCATTTTTGAGCAGTGCATTACTGCATGACACCTGTTCTTGCCATCACTCCTGGGCTGTCTTTCTTCACAAGCTGCTTTATTCTGTTTTATTTCTCCCTCATGGAAACTCACTCATTATTTTCCATCAGTGTGTGAAGCCTTGGAGCATTTCTCCCTGCATTTAAAGCAGGAGAAGCCTCCCTGTGTGGCATTCCTGGGCAGGGCTGGCTCTGGCAGCCCCCCAGAGCAGCTCTGGGGTTCAGGATGGGCTGGCTTGGTCAAACCCACTGTAAGGAGCAAAGTGTTTTAAACAGCAGCTGGGCCTTCCATGAGCACTGGGAATCCCAGGAGGCTCAGAGGGATTCCTGTTTTTCCAGGGAATGTGACAGATACCAGCCAGTGCTAGCACTGAAAGAGGAGCAGGAGCCACCCAGAGCACGCGCCCTGCTTGGATTATTTCTGAGCTGGCAGAGGGGGAATGGAAGATAAGGAGGAAGATGTGAAAGCAACATTTTAAAGGCCACAGGCAATGAGGCAAGTCAGGAGGAATAACAAGAGCCCTGTCTGCATCAGGACTTCACTTACAAATAACTTCTGGAAGGTGGCTCTGAGATCACTGTGATTTCATACCCGATTAAACCGTGCTGCAGAGTCCTGGAGGCAGCTTATAAACACGATTTCTGCTCTGTACTGCTCACACTCATGATACTCCAAGCACATTTGCTAATAACGTTTCCTCTGGAGAAGTGCTCCCAGCGCACCCAGGCTGAGTCACCCTGCTGTGGGCAGTGGGGTGGGGGCACAGGGGTGCCCCAGACCCTCTGTCCCCCAGCCCAGCTGGCACAGGATGGAGCCCTGCACCCCCACACCACGGCATGAGCAAAGGGATTTTCCAGGCTGCACTTTGGGTCTCCAAAATTCAATGTTCTCAGCAAGAGGAAAGGCTGTTGGGGGTGTGGGGCTGCTCAATAAACCCCAAAAGCTCCTGCAGGGACCCCAGTGCCCCTGTGGGGAGTGACACCTGAGCCCCAGGGCACAGAGGGGACCTGGCCTGATGCTGTCCTGCACGTCAGGCTTGCTCACATTTAGCAGATTACTTTGGAATTTGCATTCAGGCAATGGGAGTTGAAACAGCGACATAAACTTGATCAGTCTCGTGTGTAAGGTGATTTACATAATTCCTATTTGCATGGGGCTCCTGTTTAATTTTTCCACCCCTTGTATAATCAAATATCCCTACTTCCGGATGAAATGTTCAGAGGATTTCAAGTTTAGAGGATTAACCTGCCTGCAAGAAGTGAGAATTTTAACAGCTTGTTATCTCCAAAATACAGTTCCAGGATAACCTGCAGGCTGGAGAAACTCAGCTGTGTCCATCCCTCAGGGAATGCCATCGCTTCCAGGGTTCGGGAAGGAAGTTCCATATCCAGGACTCCCTTTCCTTTTCTCCCCCTCTGCTATTGCCGGGGCCACTGAAATAGGGCTGATGTTGGGCACAGAAAGCTCCTGTGTGTCCACACGGAGCTGCCAGGTTTGATGTCCAAGGCTCCCAGTTCCCACAGGGGTGCAGCATTGCTCCTTGTGCCCGGGGATGGAGCCGGGCTGCTGCTGCAGGGATGGGCTCCCAGCATCCTGCATCCCAGGAGAGCAGCTGGAAAGAGGAGCAGCTTTGTACCAGTCTGAATAAGCCCGGTCTGCAGGAGCAACGCGCACCAAATTATTGCATTTAATTTAGGGAACTGGGACAGCAGGGGCTCTGTGGCTCTTTGGAGGGCACAGAAGAGGTGTGCCATCCCTGCCTGCCTCAGTTTCCCCACACCAGGTACCAGGATGGCAGCGCTGGCAGTGCGAGAGCAAGGGCATTGCCAATGTTAATTAATATCAGCTTGCCAAATGAGCTCTCAGACAGCAGATTCACACCCATATAACCCCCCGCCCACAGATGGATCCATCAGCAGCGTGACTCAAGGAAGCATCTGGCTCATGGCTTGCTCAAGGAGAGGGAATTCTCCAGGTGGGCAGTGCCTTCCTGCTGCCAGGTGAGTGAGGGACCCGCCCGTGTCACTGCCACCCCCGGGGGATGCTCCATCCTCATCCCCCGAGTGCTGAATGACTCTTTGTCTGACAGGAATGAATATTTAACACAGGCTCCCTCACACCTGGACAGCCCAGCCTGCCTTTCCTCGTGGGCAGAAAAGCCTGCATTGATCTGCTGCTAAAAATAGGAGCCCAGGTTTGGAGCAGCAGCACCAGCTCTGCCAGCCAGGCTGCGAGAGGTTCCTCGCATCTGTTGCCTGGCAGAGACCCAAAGTATTTTTCTGGTACAAGGGGCTTTTTTTCATGCATCACCAAAGAACAGAGCTGCTATTTTTAGCTCTAATAAGCATATTTAATTTCCTACTGCCTCGTTTCTGCTGTTTTGTGCAAGTAGCATTTCTGAGCATGACCTGGGGGGCAGGTGAGGATCTCGTCTGCATCCCCCGAGTGTCCAAACTGATGCTGCTCCCCTCAGCACCCCCAAACCCTGGGGTTCCATAAGAACAATGCACCGGGGCTGCCCCAAGTGCAACCCCGAGGCTCCCACCTGCACTGGGGACTGTGGGGTCCTCTGGGCACCCCTCACACCCCCCAGTGCCCCTGTTACTACCTGGGCCAGCAAAGGGCTCCATTACACAGAAAATTAATCAACACAACATCAAGGGTCCCTCACTGGCATTCCAAGGTGGCCCCACTGTGCCATAAATCCCAAAGTGCCACTGCCACTGCTCAGGGACACCCTGGGCTGTGCCTGCCATCAGCACCTGCCCCAATGGACACTCAAAGCAGGTCCAAATTCCCTGATTTTGGTTACAAGGGGAGGGGGTGCGAATGCTGAGCTGTGTTTTGTGAGCAGCGACATAAAAACACTCGGCGTGCCCATAGCTCACTGTGCAGCCCGGGCTGCAAACACACCCCTAACAAGACAAATAAAGAAAATGGGCTGCTCCTACCCCGTCCTCATCCCCCCGATCGATACAGCTCATCAGCTTTGTGACACAATCGTGTCCTCTGCTACCCGGCGCAGAACCTCTGAGTAATGGCTTGCCAATGCCAAGTAATTAGAATGATGTCCTGCAAGTGAAGCAGAAACAAGCAAGTAAACGGATTTAAAGCAGTTTAATGGGGCTGAGTTTCCTTGAGTTCAGCACCATTCCAATGTTCTGTCAGCCCAAACCTGTGCTTTGTGAGATTCGCTTGTTGGCTCTCAGCAGCTGCCCCTCTCCTCCAGCCCTGTGCTCACTGTACCCTCACCCTGGAGAGCTTTCCAGAAGGGTGGCAGAGCCCTGGAGCAGGGAGTGTCCCTGTGTGGGACCCCCAAACCCACCCGGGTGTCCCTGTGCCCCTGCTCCAGGTGTCCCTGCCCGGCCAGGGCGTTGGGCTGGGTCCTGTGCAGAGCTCCCTCCCAGCCCAGCCCACCCACACTGACATTTCCCCAGCAGTTCTCCTGTCCCCCACCCCTCTCTGCACTGTCCCCATCCCCAGACATCTCTGCCACCACGCTGGTGACAAGCCCAGCTCCTGCAGGCTGATAACTCCAAGTCTTCTGTGGATTACTACCCGGCAGGGCTTAAGTGCTTGCTGCAGATATAAGCCTTGCCATGGCTGATTTTATTTAGCATTGTGTATTTCCAAATAAAGCAGAAAGTGAACAAATAAACTGGGTGACAGAGCCATAAACCATGTGCCTGCTCATTCACTTGAAGAAAAGCCTGCTTCAACTAATTAACCTGTGCAAGCCTTGTGCTGTTCATAAACAAGCCAGGAATTAATAGTGGGTTTTTTTTCAAACAGCCAGCATATGCCAGTAAATCTTTATTGGGCAGCAAAACAGAAATAATTCCCCTTTCTAGGGTAGGTCCTGCAACAACAGTGAGAGCTTGAGCTCTTAAATGAGAGTAAAATATTAGAACAAGTTTATTTTGTGCTTTTGCTGCCTGTACTGAGCACATCTGGGAGCTGCTGGAGTGAAGGTTGTGTGAGGGGGAGCTGCAGCTTCCCCAGCACTGGGGATGACAGAAACAAGCACCAAAACACGGTTTTCTGCACCAAATCTCACAGCTGCAGAGGGAGGATGGATTACAGAGCACAGCAGCTGAGAGGAGCAGAGAGGAGCCTGAGCAGAGAGAAAATGAAGCTGTGGGGATGGGGAGGAGAAGTGCAGGGACCCTCTAGGAAAACAAACAGGGGGATGCTGGCAGGGGAGGTGCTGGGGCAGGGACTGTCCCCGCCCTCACAGCAGGGTCTGAGGCTCTGCTGTCAGACCAGCCCTGCCTGCTCACTGCTCACACACATCATGGGAAAACAGACAGGGGGCAGAAACACAAATCAAGGAGTAACACTTCTGAAGGAGAAATTATAAATTGCAATTTAATCACATAATCACTTTGACACTCTCAAGCAAGCTAATTTCTTCCCTTGCCTCATTTCACCCACTTGGCAAGATGAATCTTGATGAATAATGTCCTATGAATATTTAATTTTTTGATCAATTTGAATTTTTTTTTCTCTTATTCCTACCTGCTGGAAAAAAATCAGTTCTCTCCTCTTTTCCTCTCACAAACAGACAGAGAACAACAGCCTCTTCTTCAACTTCCATCTTCCCCTGTTTCCATCCTTTTTTCCTCCCCTTTGAGAGGTTTTTGGCCAAGCAATGATCATTGTCATCACCTGTTGCCCATCCCCTGCCAGCTGGGAAACTGGGGCCAACCAGAGAATTTCCTCAGACCAGGAAAACTTTGCAGACAGGCAAGGAAATTGTTAATCTCAAATGGTTTAAAAGCAATCAAAATATAATCATATTGTTTGTGCAGGAATTTGGTGGCTGAGGAGAGGGGAATGATGATTAATGAGCATTGGCAGCAGCCCCTGGCAGGTGGGTGATGGGTTCTGCCATCCAAGGGACCCTCGGGGTCACCTCCAGCATCTCCTTGTCCTTTACAACCACAGGTAATGGTGTGGAGACCTCCGCCCCTGCAGGCTGCCAGGAATTATCAGGATGTGCCTGCTTGAGAGCAGCCAACCTCTCCTGGAGCCCAGGGGAGGATAAATGGTCCACACGGATCCCTGTCTACTTTATTTGTTGTTTTTCTTTGTTTCTCCCAACTGTTCAATCCATTTCTGCCCAAAATTGCCAAATTAGGGAAGTGTTTTCCAAGTTAACACTGATTTAAGCTGGAAATCAATGCCCGTGGCTTCACAGCACAATCCATCCCCCCGTGCTGCTCCCAGCGAGCTGCAGGGATAACCAGACCGTGCTGAGGATGAGAAATACAAAACCAACTTTAGCCTGAAATCCACTGGATTTGGGGAAAGGGGGAAGCACCTGAGAGCAGCAGCCAGGGCTGCAGGATTCCCCCTCCAGGCTGCTCCAGCAGCACAAACCCTTCCCTCGAATCCATCACCCAATATTCAAATCTGCCAGCTGTTGGAGCACGTGCTGTTGGTGTGAGCTGTTCATCAAAACTGACACATCCAAGAAATCCTGCTCCATGGGGTGAGGAGGGAGAAAAGCCTGACTGCAGGGGCACAGAGGGTTTGGAGGCACTGGGAGTGCACTGGGTGCTGCAGGGAGAGGAGGAGGAGGAGGAGGAGGAGGAANGAGGAAGAGCAGGAGGAGGAGGAGGAGGAGGAGGAGGAGGGCAGCAGTGCTGGGGGAGCTGCACAGGCTGCAGTGCTGTGACTGCTCCTGCCCCAAATTCCCATTTCCCCTGTGCAGTTTGTTAGCTCACACTCCCATTTCCCCTGTGCAGTTTGTTAGCTCACACTCCCTCCCTCATGCAATGACATTCCTTAGAGCCCGTCCTTGCCCCGAAGCTCTCACAGGGTGAAGGGATCCTGTGCACCCAGCAAATGCTCCAGACCAAACTTCCCACGGTGCCAGAGACCAGCCCTGCTGTTTGTGAGTGCAGCTGTTGGGAAGCAATTCCAGGTAAGCCAATGGATTCTGAATTATGGATAATTAAGTGACTTGGCACATGAAACAGGGGAGCCTCACCTCCACACATCCCTCGAGCCTCAGGGCCCTCCTGTCAGTGGGCTGGAGATTCCTGGCTGCTTCCTCCCCTCTGTCCATCCCTGTGTCTCCCAGGCAGCAGCACCGATGCAAACCTGCCCTGTGCCCTCAGCATCCCACCTAAGGCAGCTGCCAGCTTCCCTTCTCCCCCAGTCACCCCACAGTTCCTGTCTCTGAGCCCTACCCCACGACCTCTGCCTCCAACACCTTTCTGCAAAGCTTACACTAACATGGAGTTAGCCCTGCACAGACTTACAGGGCAAAAAATACTTCCCATCCATGAAAGCCCCAGCACAATTCCCTCTGTGTGTCATTTTAAAGCCCCATCAGCACAGTTCCTGTGCTGTGCTGCTGCACAGAGCCACGTCTCTCTGAAGTCAGCTCCACTCTGGTGCCCTGGCTGTGCTCTCCATGCCCCATTATGTCTGTCTGAAACGTTTTTCTTCATTTGCAGGGGCAGTGGTGCTGCCTAACAAGGGACCCCTGCTAATGAGAGCCACTTCATTATGAGCTGGGCTCTGCTGCAGACTGTGGCTCCACACCACCACAGACCTGAATCCTACCACAGGGATTTTAATTTGGGATTAACCGATGGGGAAATGAGATCACTGGTTACATCAGGCACCCTCCAGCCCCTGCTCCCTCTGCTCTGGTGCCTTGGCTGCAGCAGGAGCAGGGACTGAGCACAGCCCAGGGCTGCCAGGGCTCCAGGAGGGTTTGACAACATCCTCAGCCTCAGGCTGGGGTTTTCAGGTGTCCTGTGCATGCCAGGAGCTGGACTGGGTGATCCTTGTGGGTCCCTTCCAGCCCAGGATATTCTATGATCTTTATGCTTAGGTCAAAATTAATTTCTGGTCCTGTTTAAACCAATCTCCTGGTGTATCCATCACTGTTTGTGTGTGCAGCCCTGCAGATGAATGCACACACACGAACACACACCTTATCTTGTAAATTCCTGCTTTCTGCTTGCATTTCTAGGGCAACACTTAATGGAAGATGAAACATAATAGAAGCCCCAGCTGGGGAAGCCAGGATACAACCCAGGCCCCAGAAAGTCAATTACTCTGTAGGAGAGGGTGACGATAACTAAGGAGATTTGCATGGAAATAACTGATCTCCTGATACAAAGGATCACACAGGCTGTGCTGGCAGGCAGAGCTGAAGGGAAAGGTAAAGGCAGAGGATCAAAATCCACCAGGCATGGCTGTGGTAATCAGCATTTCTTTGTTCCTTTGTTGGACACGGCCGGGCAGAGACTGAACTGGTGGAGATCTGGCTGCATTCTTGCAAAAGCCATTCATTGAAAATTAATGACAGCTTAAGTTTTCAATTAAATTTTAATTTAAACTCTGTGACTGGTGCAAATCAGCATAGTGCCACTTGTGTCAGTGATTTATCTTAGCTGAGGGTTTGGCCCCACATCTCGAGTGAAAGCTCTGCCAAAATAAGCTGCAGCAGAGATCCTCCAGCCAGATTCCAAAATGCGCTAAAGCCCTGAAAGGTGTAGATGGGCAACAAATCAATGCAGCCTGGCACCTCTGAAAACTCCAGTGGGGCCTGGCTGGGTGTCCTGATGTGCAAAGTGCTGCCCCACATATAAATTTCCCATAAAGGAAAGAAATCCTGCCATCCCCAAAGCCTCTTTTCTTTCCCAGGTGGGGTCTGTTCATGGCTCTGCTCAGAGAGCCCCAGAATGGTTTGGTCTGAAGGGACCTTAAATCCCACCCAGAGCCACCCCTGCCATGGCAGGGACACCTCCCAGTGTCCCAGGCTGCTCCAAGCCCAGTGTCCAGCCTGGCCTGGACCCTTCCTAAGGTGTCCTTTGGTGGAACAAGTGTGGATCTGTTCCATGGCACAGCCTCTCCTGGGCTCACCTGTGTGCTCTCAGGTGAGCTGGGGGCCACCTCCCCCTGGTGCCACCAGCACATGGGGACATGGGGACAGCCATGGGCACATTCCTGGTGCCTTCATTCCAGAGGAGGGCTTTGATTTGGGCTCGCTGCCTCTTTGCATCCCATTGAATAGATCTGTGGCAGGAAGTCTAATAAGTTAGGAAGTTTAACACACTCTTTTTTCATACTTAATGTAGTCATTTCTCAATCTGCCATTCTCAAGAAGTTCTTTTTTTTCTCCTTGCTGTTGAAATCTATCTGGATTGAATCATTGAATCATTATTCCTGACGTTCCACAAGTCTCGTTCTGAATATTTTTAGAATTAAAAAATGAGATTTCTGCTCATTGGGACTTTTTTGTTTATAAATTTTGCATAAATCTGCAATACAAAAGCAGCAAAAAGAATTCAACTGAATCTTTTCAAGAACAGGATCAGCTTGTGATGTGCAGAGCAAAACCACTGGGTTTAACATGCTGAGGGGTTGGAAGAGAATGAAGCAATTAAGGGGAAGGAGGGATGTGGAAATGAGGGTCACTTGCACTTTACAGAAAACCAGACCAACTCTGAGTTATCTCTTAAGCTGTGAGGGCTTGGAAAATCCAAGGACAGCAAGGCAAAGGTTCTCTCACGTATTGACTGGCAGCAATACTGAGGGTGAGGAAAGAAACACAGGAAAGACACAGGAAAAAAACACAGGAAAGAAACAGGAAAGACACAGGAAAGAAACAGGAAAGACACAGGAAAGACACAGGAAAGAAACAGGAAAGAAACAGGAAAGAAACAGGAAAGAAACAGGAAAGAAACAGGAAAGAAACAGGAAAGAAACAGGAAAGAAACAGGAAAGAAACACCTCTTACTGCAGCTTCGGCCCTGGAAGTTCACGGCTTTGTGCATTAGGCTGGAATAGCTGGTTCCAGCTCATCTGGTGATGCTTGGGCTGCAGTGATGGAGGGATAAAGCTGTGGCCAGAACAGTTCAGGAGAGGTGAGCCAGCGTCCCCAGCCCAGCACCAGCCCTGGCTGGACGGGTTTGACTCACAGCCACAGCCTCAATAACATTAACAGAGCACCTCGAAGTGCAAGGCTGTGATCAGGGCAATTTGTTGGGCTCATTTGCACAGTTTGGAGAAAAACACATCGTGGGTTTGTTCTCAGTGATGTTTGGGAAACTTCAGAGCGAGTGGCAGTGATGGATGGGCCCGAAGGAGCAGAGCCAGAGCCTTGCAGCTGGGCTGGGAGATGGGAACTGTCAGCAGGAAAGGCATTTCTGCAATCCCCCTCCTCCCCTGGCTGTCTGCAAAGGCATTTCTGCAATCCCCCTCCTCCTCTGGCTGTCTGCAAAGGCATTTCTGCAACCCCCCTCCTCCTCTGGCTGTCTGCAAAGGCATTTCTGCAATCCCCCTCCTCCTCTGGGGCTCTGCCAGTGGAACTGCCATGGGAAGCACTGGGATGCTCCTCTGTGCACAGCACAGCTCTGGTCCCCCCTGTGACCTGTGCCTCTCCAGGCACCTGAAGTGTCTTTCCTTTCTGTGTGTGTGGCCACGAGGGATTCTGGCCAAGCCTGGGACAGTGCTTGTCCACACAGACAAATTACAAGGTTCAAATATTTTGAATATTTTAAAATCCAACCTCTTCTCCAGCACCAACTTTTCCTATGGCCACTGCAAACAGCCAGTGGCCCAGGGAGGCTCCTCTGCCTCTTGGCCATGCTCAGCCTCTGGAAGGAACATCCTCAGAGAAGGGTTAAACCAATCCCAGCTAAATTCACTGGCCCTCTATTAACAAGTGTATCAAATCTAAATAATCAGCATTTTCCTGTCTCAGCCGTGCCCAGGGAGGTGCAGGGGTGGCAGGAGCTCAGCAGAGCCATATGCTGCTCTGATTAATGACAGCAGGCAGGGGCAGGCAGAGCAAGCGAGGGACCAACGTGCAGGTCCCAGAGCAGGGAGCTGTGACCTGCCTGGGGCTGGCTGTCCCTGGGGAAAGGAGCTGGGCCCAGCACAGGGCTGGGCTGGGCTCGGGGGCTGCGGTGGCCACAAGCCCGCAGGAGCCAGCGAGTCCCCAGGGGCAGCCTGTGACCTCAGCCTGCTCCTTGGAAATGGAGCTGCTGTGAGTTCTCCTGACTCACAGACCCTGAATTCGGCCCTGCCAGGTCCCTGCCAGGCTTTAAGGTGGGAGCAGGGTGGGATGGGCAGCTCTGGGCACTGTCCTGGGCAGGGGCAGCGTGGTGGCCACAGCCAGAGCTCCCCTCCCACCGTGGCTGGGGAGTGCTGCAGGTCTGGGGCTCGGGCAGAGCTGGGCTGTCAGGAGGGACAGGGAGGCACAGGCAGGAGCTCTGCTCGTTTCTGAGCAGGGCTGTCAGCACGGTCACCCCACACCGTGACAAAGCCAGGGACAGCGTGGGACAGTGCAAATGTCCCTGTCCTGCTCAGGGACACACACACAAAGGTCTGCACAAGGGGAATGGCTTTAAGCTGAAAGAGAGGAGATTTAGATGGGATATTGGGAATAAATCCTTCCCTGGGAGGGTGTGTAGCCCTGGCACAGGGTGCCCAGAGCAGCTGTGGCTGCCCCTGGATCCCTGGCAGTGCCCAAGGCCAGGCTGGACATTGGGGCTGGAGCAGCCTGGGACAGTGGGAGGTGTCCCACCATGCCAGGGGTGGCTCTGGATGGGATTTAAGGTCCCTTCCAAGCCAAACTGTTCTGTGGTTCTGTGACTCAGGGTCACTCCTGCAGAGATTTTCTGTTTTGGAGGAAAGTCCCTTCCCTCCTCACTGCTCCCACTGGGGACATGGACAGGCTTTACTAACGTGGGGTTCTGAGAAGGAGCTTAAAGCTTTTAGTGCTGCCACATCTCTGAACACAGCAGATGAGATAGAAAAGTCATTTTCCATCTGTCTGCAAAGGACTGTTAAGTTCTCATCCATACGTAAAGCAGAGCCAGCAGGGATTGTTACAGGAGCAGCGACAGCGCTCTACAAATGTTAATATGGTTTTTAATTGGGAGGAATAATAGCTTGCTGCTGCATGCTTGGCAGACCAGGCTCTGCAGCTACTTCATCCTATCCCTTTTTTAAAACAGAAAGGGAAAACTGCAATTCTGCATTTCAGTCAGGATTTATTTAAAGCAGCTGAGGTGCTGAGCTGACAGTGACAGGGTCCCTCATCCCCCTGGTGACCCTGGGGATGGCAGAGCCACCACTCCCACTGCAGTGGA
This sequence comes from Rhabdornis inornatus, assembly GCA_013397075.1. Lineage (NCBI taxonomy): Eukaryota > Metazoa > Chordata > Aves > Passeriformes > Rhabdornithidae > Rhabdornis > Rhabdornis inornatus. The sequence goes on along the minus strand of VWZS01000717.1, from coordinate 206,741 downwards.
GGGGGACAGGGCTTAGAATCACGGAGTGGCTGCATTGGGAGGGACCTTAAAGCTCACCTCTGTCCCTCTGCCATGGGCAGGGGCAGCTTCCACCAGCCCAGGGTACTCCGAGCTCCTCCAGCCTGGGCTGGGCTCATTTCAGGCTGGAGCTTGGTGCATCACCAAATTCTGCTGAAGTTAATGAGGGCCTGTGTACCCAGTGAGATCAGGAAAATAATCAGAATTAACTTTTAAATTAATTAGTCAAATTGCATTAAATAGCTTTGTAAACACTTTTGTTTAAAATTAAGGTGGGCTAACTTGATTTTGTTTGCTTCACTTTAATTGCAAATAGCAGCATCTAAATGGAAGCTTAAAGAAATTTAACCAAACTTACACCTTGATTAGACCCTAGATCTCCCTAAGTGCTCAGAGCAGTGTGAGACTCCTGAGCTGCCTGTGTGGGGTGGGATCCCCATCGTGGGGAACCTCCCAGTGGGGAAGGGACCGCTCTGACCAAGCCCCTGAGTCCCCATGGGCTTGATCTTTGCATTCCAGCCCCTCTGTTTACACCTTCCCTGGGCTTTTGGTCCTCACTGGCAGCTTTGGCCCACGGCAGGGCATGGCCAGGAGCTGGGGGGGCAGACAGAGGGTCCTGGTGCTGGCAGGGAGCCCCTGCCTGCCCCCAGCCCTCTGAGACACTCTGACCTTCAGGGCTTTAACTCCTGCTTCGTCTGCGTGGGGAAAACAGGCAAAGTGAGAAATGTCCCCGCGGCCATGGAGACACTGGGGTGATCGTGGTGATGGATGGTGCTGGCAAACACCGGGGAGTGTTTGGCAATCGTGGCCATGGATGGTGCTGGCAAACGCCGGGGAGTGTTTGGCAATCGTGGCCATGGATGGTGCTGGCAAACACCAGGGAGTGTTTGGTGCTGGTTGCTGATGGTAAATTTAAAAAAAGAGGAGTGTTTCCTGCCCAGCTCTGGCGCTGCCCCTTGGCTCAGGAATTCTCTGTGTCCCCACTGGAAGGGTCTGGGCTGTCCTTGGGAAAGGAGGGGCTCTGGGATTGGGAATGGGAATGGGGGGCCCTGACCAGAGCCTGTCCTTGGCTCTCCCCTGGCACACCCAGGCAAGGCTGGTCCCAGGGGCAAAGGGAAGTGTGGAAAAAGGGAATTTGGGCAGTGGGCTGGGCAGAGCCAGCCGAGCCCAGCCCATGGTGCCCCCCTGGCTCCTGTCCCACCCCTGCACCCTGGGACCCCAGCAGGGGAAAGGGCAGGTTTGGAGAACTGAGGAGTTGTCTGGAAAATGATGTCAGCTGTCAATGTCAATGAAAATGAAAATGATGTCAGCTGGGACAGGATTGTCAAGGGCAGGGGGAGGTAATTCCTGCCCAGCCTCACTCCCTGTGCAGAAAGAAAAGGGCAGCCATGCTGCTCTCCCCCCTTTTTGGAAGAATTACAATGCAGTTGAAGTATTTTTAGTAAGGCCTTAATTAAATCATAAAAAATATTTCAGGCTGATGTTCATCAGCAAGTAAATTCAGGCAACAGGACAAGAAAAGCAGCTGTGAATTATTTTTCTGAGTAATGATATTTGGATCTCTGTGCAACAGAAAGTGGGGGAAAAATGTAAATTATACAGAAAATGCATTCAGGAAGGTTTTAATGTTATTACAAATCTTCATTATAATGTATGATCAAGCATGTCAGTGAAAATCTTAGGACCCGGGGGTAACATATCGATTCTGGAGGACATTAAAATTTCTATTTGATGCTTAAGCAAAATCTAATCTGACTTCTGATTTTGCAAAATATTTTAGGGTAATTAGACATGTTTGTGCTTTATTGATTCTTAAAATGAACATAAGTATGTGGAGAATTGCTAACACTCTGGATTAAAGAACAAAAGACTCCTTGCTTTGCAAAAGTTCCTGTAATTAAATCACTTTCTGCAAATGTGACCCTCATTATCCTGGATGGAAATGAATGCAGGAGCAGGTAAGGGAGTTGAAAACCATAATGATCATAAAAGTGAAGTTTTACTATTTAAATGAAAGTTTGTTTTCTCACAGTTTTCCCACAGGCTTTGGGGTGAATCACTCATCTGTGAACTTCTGCTGCCTTTCCTCAGGTGTTTGGGGAGAAGGAGGCCAGAGCTTCATGCAGGAAACCACGAGAGCTGTGCAGGGCTCCTGTGCAGGGCTGGGCAGCAGAAACACCCCGGACATCCCTGAGCATCCTCAGGCTGCAGCACCTCCCTCCCTGTCCCCTAACCCATCCACCCCGAGGATCCTCATGCCCAGCAGCTCCTCCCTGTCCCCAGCCCCGGGATGCAGCTCCAGAGGCTGCAGATCCAGCCGTGCCGTGCCGGGGATGCCTCGGGGGGCACAGAGTGCCCTTGGGAGGAGCCAAGGGGCTGTGAAGTCTGCTCCAAACGCACCGAAGGACATTTGCAGCCAGGAGTGCAGCTGCCTGGAACAGATGGCTGGGTAACATTCGCTCAGAGCCCGCAGGTCCCCAGCAGGGCTCTCTGTCACCGTTTACTGCTCTCGCTTTTCCCCAGCCACGCACACACGCGTGAGCCCCAGCACTGCAGCTCAGATGGAGCCATAAATAAGCAATAAGCAGAGATAAGTGTCTGATTTATTGGGGAGCTGAAAGGCAAAGACCAGCAGTAGCAAGGTCACATCCATGGTTAAGCCCGTCCCCGACACAGCTCGCTCCTCTCTCCTCCCGTTCTGCCCCTGCCAGGTCTGGGAAGCACCAGGACGGAATTTTTGTGTGTGCTGGAGTGTTTGTGTGCGTCCCTCTGTACGCTGAAGCAGCTCCCTTGCTCCCAGTGCAGGCGTTTTTGCTGCTGCAGTGCCAGGGCAGCAGAGCCCCGTGGGATGGTGGCCCACGGCCGGCGGCTCCTGGCTCTCTGTAGCGTGGCAACAAGTGCTAAGCAACACGGAGCTCGCCAGCCCGCCCGGCTCCGGCTTCCCTCTGCTCCGGGAGCACGGATGTGAGAGCTGGGCCCTGCACAGGCGCTGCCGCTCTGCGGGGCTGGCAGCATCATCCCTCGGCAGCGCCCGCCCCGGGCGGCTGCTCATTCCGGACAGGAACATCCCTGCTCTGGCGGGCAGGGTGGCAGCCCGGGGAGCCCACTTTAACCCACATTGCTGTGCCCCGGCGCTTTGCCACGATCACAGTTTGTGATTTTGCACCTGGTGGGATCCCGGCCTCCCTCCCAGGGCTGCTTTGGCAGGGGGGTGTCTCTGTGTGCTGGGTTTGTCCCCTGGCTGTCCCCAGGCTCTGCCCATTCCCAAGGGACAGAGCTGATTCCATGCAGCCCCGTGCCAAGGCACTGCCCCTGCCCCTGGATCACGGAATCTTGGAATGGCTTTTGTTGGAAACCTTAAAGCTCATCTCATTCCACCCCCTGCCCTGGGCAGGGACCTCCTCCACTGTCCCAGGTCACTCCAAACCCCATCCAGCCTGGACTTGGGCACTTCCAGGGATCCAGAGACAGCCCCAGTTCCTCTGGGCACCCTGTGCCAGACCCTCAGCACTCTCCCAGGGAAGAATTTCTTCCTGATATCTGATCTAAACCTGCTCCCTTTCAGTTTGAGCCATTCCCCGTTGTCCCATCACTCACACAAAGTCCCTCCCTGGCTCTTGGAGCCCCGCCAGGTCTGGAATTGCTGGAATTGCTGGAATTGCTGGAATTGCTGGAATTGCTGGAATTGCTGGAATTGCTGGAATTGCTGGAATTGCTGTGCCAGGGCTGCTCCTGCCAGGGCTGTTCCAGGAGCACGGACACGTCCCCACAGAGCCCTGGGCTGCACCTGGGTCAGGATTTCACTGCAGGGCAAGAGCCAGGACGAGCTGCCACGGGCCAGGAGCTGTCCTGGGAGAAGCCGTGCCTGAACATCACCTGGGGGCACAGGCTGCTGTGTCCTGTCTGTCTGCTCTCTGCCATCACCCCCAGCACTAAATAAATCCAGGTGGCCAAAGAGAGAGGGCTGGAAGTGATTCCAGCTTCCCTGTGACACGCTGGATTTTCTGTCACTTGGCACTAAATAAGCCACGGCAGATTTAAAAGCACCGCAATTGCCGAAAAAATAACCTTAATAAAGTGGGTATAAATAACTGTACAGCAGCATTTCTGCATATTGGAATTGTTTATGCAGGTAAAATTTAATAGCAGAGGTGTGACTGCATTTATAACAGAGTAATCAGTGTGTAATTCCACAAACCCAGTGTGTTTGCTCACAGGAGACAACCCTAATGTCTTTTAAAAAGTCGTTAGATTTAAGTAATAGCCAGCACCCAAGCACTCGATCAGGCAGATAGAGAACAAATCAACTTTTATTGCCAGGCAAAAACTAGAAAACCTAATTCCTTGGAAGCTAATAAAAATTTTATAATTTTTTTTTGGAGTCAAATAAGCACAGGGTTTATTACTTCGTAGACGTCTTCATAAAACCTGGAGCAAACCTAATCTAGATGAAAACAACAGCTGTGAGGCACAATATATTTGACCAAGATGGATGCCTCAGAGGTATGATATTCATTAGCTCAGTAATTCCAAATGGTAAACAAGGTTTAATTAATTTTGATTTCGAGCTACAATGGTTGGCTGGCCACGCAGGGGTGTACAGAACGTACAGCAAGTGTTGATGGAGAAAGCTCTGTGCTCTCCTGACATCTCTGCTGGGACACGTTTTGGGAACAGAAGAGGACAAGGGTTGGAATTGTTCCCTGGGAAGGTGCCCGGAGCAGCTGTGGGTGCCCCTGGATCCCTGGCAGTGCCCAAGGCCGGGCTGGAGCAGCCTGGGACAGTGGAATTCACTCCCCAAGGACAATCCCTAGAAAGGAGCTTACACCCCACACCTGGCTCTGCATGCAGGGCCTGCTCTGCACATCCCTGAGCCCCCTCCACAAACAGCACCTGGCTTTGAGGTGCAGAACTGCCCCCAGCCAGCCCCAACCACAGCACGAGGGGCATTTCCTTGTCTCTGAGTGTGTGGGTGCCTCCCCTCGTGGGTGCCCTGGTGCTCCAAGCTGTGCTTGGAGAGCTTTGGACCGAGGGAAGCCACCCCAAAGCGAGCCTGGACACTCAGAGATTTCCTTCCCTGAGCACCTCTGGGCAGGACAAGCGTCCATGGAGCTGCTTGGACAAGAACCTGCTGTTCAGAAAGGAGAAGGAGACCCCAGAGTGCCTCGCAGTGCCTGGAGGGTCTCCAGGTGCCCCAGCCCTGCAGCACAGAGCTGCTCCAGCCAAAACAGAGGACAGGAACCACGGATAGGACATTGAAGCACCACAGTAAACAATCTGCTGAAGAATTTCAGAGTTAATGACACGAGCAGTGCCTTTATCCCTTCCCAGTGTCCTGAGGGAGGATGGGACACTCTGCCCCCTGCTCCAAGGGGCAGTGCAAGTGTTTGCTGTCACCCCTGAGTGACACCAGGACATGCACTTGTCTTGTATTTGTGAACTGGAAACGTATTTAATTCAGGCTTGAGGCAAAGTCATGGCTCACAGCCCTTTAGTGCACTGCTGAATTTGAAACCAGCTTGCAAAACTGCTCCCAAAATAACCCTGCGAGCCTCTGTTATCCAGAGAAATGTACAAAATAGTTTTGTTCAAAGACAGAGGTGCAAAGAATTTAAATGTCAACACTCTGCCTGGAGGGAGAGGATGGGTTTGGGGACTATTTCCACTGAGTCAGGGCTGGATGCCCAGACAGCAGAGGGGTGGCAAATCCTTGTCTTGGGGAGATGTGCCTGTCTCCACAGCAGGGTGGTGGTAGCACTGTGAGGAAAGCTTTCAGAATTAATAAAACCCCCACCCCAGCACCTTTTCCATGGGTTCCCACAGCCACCACTGCACAAATGCACTCACCTGCCCCGAGGCTGAGGGGGCTGCTGGTCCCTGGCTCAGGCAGAGCAGCTCTCCCAGGCTCAGCAGGGACCTGCAGCAGTTATGGAGATACAGGAATTTATACACAGGGAAGCTTTGTTGATAAATAACCCGGGCTGGAAATATGCTTTAATGAAGCACAACGACAATTAGCTTTATTCACATTTTCCCCCTCAAAACAGAGACAAATACATGCACTTAAAGAATGATGATGTTTTGAGTAATCACAGCTAAATAAATAGAAACTTTGTATACTTTATGCAAAAGACTTTGCTGGCTGCAATATTTCAAGTTTCATTTAAAAATAAATTATTGGAATGAAGCCTCTACCCCAAATCCATAACTTTGCATTTTCAAGGGCTGTGGCCATAATGTAACAATGAATATATGAAAATATCTGTGCTCTGCAGACCGTGATCCTACAGTTGCTGTGTCTAACACAGTCTGCCAGAACACACCAGCAGAGGAACTGAAAGCACTGAAAAGAAAACTGATTCTCTTGCAAGCCCCTCTTTGTCTGTTTCTTCCTTTGCCTATTAATAGCCCACTGTGCAATTAATTAAACACAGCTCAGGTACAATCCTTGTGCCCTGCAGAAGAGAGCTGATGGAGTCCTGCAGGCATTTCCAGCCTGGAGGGAACATTTCTCCTCCTGGGGGTTCTGCAGGGACCTGGGCAGACTGGAGAGCCCAACAGCACCAAAGAACAGCCAGGACAAAAACTGTTTGCTTAAAATATTCAGGTCAGTCTTGATGAATAATGAATGCATCCATAGAAATGGGGCTCAACCACACACAAAGCAGTGGTTAAATTAATCAGGTAATTTAATGGCAAGGAGTAATTTGACATCTTGTGTCTCACGGGTGCTACTTCCCCAGCTTTCCTCCAAGCAGCCTGGCTTATTCTCATTGCTGCAGGCTGGCCTTTCTTAGTGCAAGGCTTTTAATTATGCAGGCTGGACTTCTTTAATGTGAGCCTTTTAATTATCCTTAGATCAATACTTCTCATCAGCTCAGAGGAAAACCTTCCCCTCCTGCTGTGAGCTGGGGAGTTTTGGGAGCACACTCTGTGTTAAACATCTCCCCTCACGTGGGGGAATGGGACAGAAACTGTCCTGAGATTTGGGGTCCCAGGGTGTCACCATCCTGAGCTCTGGGGTCCCAGGGTGTCACTGTCCTGAGATTTGGGGTCCCAGGGTGTCACCATCCTGAGATTTGGGGCCCCAGGGTGTCACTGTGCTGAGCTCTGGGGTACCTGGGTGTCACCATCCTGCCCTTTGAGCAGTGGGGTGTCACATCCCGTGTTTGGAGCACTGGGGTGTCCCTGTCCCATGGTTTGGAAGAGCCCCTGGCCAGCCTGGGGGTACCACAGAGCCCTCAGCACCTCAGTGCCCTTCCAGGACAGACCTGCAGGACTTGGCTGCATCCTCCAGCCTGGATCAGATGGGAAAAACTCAGCCCAGAAGAGCAGCTCCTGCTGTTGTCCTGCTGGAGCACAGGGAGAATTAACAACGTTATTTTTCATGTTGAGGGTGAGTTCAATTATTTACAAAACTCCCAACCAGACTCTCAGCCTGGCCTGGGCTTTTTTCTCCCTCCTGTTCTCCTTTCCATCTCCACCCTGAGAACAGAAGCCCCTTCCCACAGGGACTCTGCTGCAGCATGCCCATGGCCAGCACGCCCTGTGCCCCTGTGCCCAGCCCTGGCTGCTCTGTCCCCTCCTCTCCCCTCCAGGGCACCCCTGGCTCCGTGCTGGCATCGGGAGTGATCCGAGCTAATGACTTTGGCCTTGGGCAAACACCTCCTTCGCTTGGTTATTTTTGTTTTTTTGGAGCCTTTCAGCCCAGGGTGCTTGTTGCTTCTCCAGCATCAACAACATTAACAAGCTCTGACATCTCATAAATTTCCCTTGGTGAAACAAAAGAGAAGCAAATAGAAAAACAAGTTTCATCAGTACAGGGAGTTTGCTGCTTCGAAATTTTTCCTTCCTTTTCCATGTATTGGATTTCATTGTGAGCAGCCCCTTTCATCCTGCTGGTGTCTCTCTGCTGCAGCCAAACTGCCTGGGACAGCACCAGCCACAACACACTGCTTTTGGATTTGGGTAGAAAACGCTGAGATAAAGTGAGATCTGATTAAGAAAAATAGAAATAGATCCAACGCAAGCCCAACTACAAAAACGTAACAAGTTCAGAAATAAGAGAAAGGAGATTAATCCTGTTAATCTTTTCTTTCAGTTTAAAGCCATTCATTGTCCCATCATAATGATCAAATGATTTATAAAATGTTTTAGGCTGGAAAAGACCTTAAAGATCATGGAGTCCAACCATTAACCCCACGGTCCCCAGCCCACCTGTAAGCCATGTCCCAGGTGAGCAGCTGAACAAGCATCACTGCAGGGCCACTGCCACTCACGTGCCTCAGTTTCACCTTTTAAAATCATGCATAGTGATAACTTGTAATAAAAATCCTTGGTAATGCTTTATTTAGAAATTGGGCAGTTAAAAACTGGGATTGATCATCACTGTCACAGGAGCTTGTTCAAACAGTCTCTGCCATGGCAGCCCCGGGCCCTCTCCTCGCTTTCCTGCTTTTTGCCAGTGCCCAAAATACAAATTGGCTTTCTTAGGAAATGAGAAATCTGCTGCCTGGGAGCTGCAGTTTGTGCTCAGGATGCAGCAGCTGCCTCCCCTTCCATCAGAGCTGCAGAGGATGGAGCAGCCACGAGCCATTGTCTCCTTTCCCTGCAATTGATTTTCTTCAAGCACGCATCCCAGAGCTCCCCAGAGCTCCCCAGAGCACTGGAGCAGGGCTCTCCTGTAACTCTTTGTGCTGGGGGTTGATGTGGCACTGCAGCAGGTCAGGCACAAGCCCAGGATCTCTCTGAGCTCCTGGCTTTTCCAGAAACACGTTTTTATCCACATCTGCCCCAGGGCAAAGGCTGCTAAACCAGCAAGGGCACAAACCCCAGCGTTGATGGCGGAGGCCAAAATGGACTTTGCCAAACCCTGCCACCCCTTACACTCATCCCCAGGCTGGTGTTCTCCCAGGTACTGCTCCACTGTTAGGACAAGACATAAATTATCATTAAAATGATGCTTCTGGGAGGCAATGTGAGGTGGAAGAGAAAACTGATTTTCCAAGGATAAAGTTATTCAGCAACAACACCGGACATGTGAAATGGAATTTGGGACTCAGCATCCACTGCTTTATAATGAGACAGAGAATTTTCCTTATGGATCCCGTTCTTGGGGCCCTGGAGCTCCTGACTGTGTCCTCTGCTTTACTGCCACAACATAAATATCAGGAGTTATGGCTGCAGCAAGCACACTGCTCACTGCTGAGCTGGTTTGAATTGAACATGAGTTGAATATCAGCATCCCATCGTGCCTCAGCAGCTGTCAGGAGGCAGCTGTGTTTATCCTGTTCTGCTTTCTGCCTTCAGCCCTTGACCCCAGACACATCCCTGGCCCTGGTGCAGAGGGGAGCGAGAGGGGTTTTCCAATTAAACCTCTTTGCAATAACAGGCAGCAGTCAGAAGGGCAAGGGGGACATTTTCACATTTTTGGAGAATATTTGGGAGCTGCTTTACCATCACCCAGAAGTGAACATCCCACGGAGGGTGATGGCACAGAGCTGCTGCCCTTTGGGAAGAGCTGGGCTGAGTGCCCTGGCAGCAGCCCCAGGAGCAGCAGAGGGTGAGGGACAGGCACAGGGCACAGCAGAGAGGTCCTGGGGGGACACAAGGAACGGTGGCAGCTCTGCCCTGGCTCTCACAACCACTGGCTGGCTTTGCCAAGAGGACATAAATTGATACAAACCAAAAAGATTTGAGAATGAACTCTGTGTCAGGCAGCTCTGGCATTATTAAGCTTATCTTGGGAGCAGACAGAAAACTAAGAGACAGAATGTCAATTAATTTGAGTGCAAGAATTCCCTGGGCTGGTGGCTCAAGGGAGGCAGGAGAAGCTGCAGTGTCAGGAGGAAATGGATTTCTCTGCACAGACCCACAAACCTGAAACCCTTCTCATTTCTGTTTGTTTAAAGATTCTGCTCAGTGTAGAACAATTTGGGCTGGATGAATGCTGCCTTGCAGCAGTAATTGATGCCCTAATGGAGAAGAAAACTCCACCTGAACAAAGGCAGTATGGGGTGAGGAGTTCTGGGAAGTGAACAGACTCATCCATCAGGACTGGGACCCGGTCCCAGCACAGCCATCTCCTCTTGTCCCTCCCCACAGCATCAGGGCCATTTGTGCTGCAAGGAGGGGACACCTGGGGCTGGCACAGCCCCCACACTGTGCTGTGAGAAAAGTGCTTGCCTTGACTTTGAGTTTGATTTATTGCAGATCTTGGGCTTGGGCCATGGAGGAGCTGACAAATAATGCACAGCTCAGTGCCTGGCCTGCAGGTAATTGATCAGCTGGGAATCTCACACGTCGAGGATGAGCTCATTTCATGCACCCCCGACCTGTCCCCGTGTGCCACAGCAGGCCCAGAAATGCTGTTTGCATCTGGGAAGTCCATCACCAGTGACAGGAGCCGGCAGAGCCATTGTCATTGTGTGCAAGAGAGCAGAGAGGCTCCTCTGCTCTGATTTCTTTCCTGCTCAAACACTGAATTTGGTGCCTCCAACAACCCCCAGGTATCACGGTTTTGCTTTTCCCCTGCAGGGCAGGCACAGCCTGGCTGATGCCACAGGGTCCCTTTGCTGGTCCAGCCTCCCAGGAGCACAGGGCAGGGAAGAGGATGAGGATGGCACCGGGCTGCTGTCCCTGGCACAGCTGCAGGCTGACCCAGAGCCCTCTGAACCCTGCGTGGAGCAAAGTCCTCTCCATTCCTCACAGCCAGCCTGGAAACCCTCAGGGCAACACCTAACACCTCCTTCTTCACTCTCACTCTCTGTACAACAGGCATTCATGCAGCTTTTCTCTGGAGGATCATTCTGAGCAGCCACATTATATATTTACACTTAACACACTCCTGGAGGAACTCGCTGTACTCACAACATGTCCCCGGAATAGAGGGACAGAGGAACAGAGGGATAGAGGAACAGAGGAATAGAGGAATAGAGTAATAAAGGAATAGAGGAATAGAGGAATAGAGGAATAAAGGAATAGAGGAATAGAGGAGCTTTCCCTGAACACTGCTCAGAACAAGCACGACCACAAAGGGTCACATCTGTGAGGGGCAAGAGGGAAAGGGGCTCTGGTGCCACCTGCCTGGCCAGGTCACAGCCAGGGAAAGCAGCCCCATGGCAAAGCCAGGACTGCACAAGCTCAGGGCACTGGCCATGCTGTGAGAGCTGTGCCAGCAATCTCTGTACAGGGCAGCACTGCAGGGTCCCCAGATTCCAGCAATTCCAGCAATTCCAGCAGTTCCAGCAATTCCAGCGTACCTGGGGTGCTCTGTGGGGCTCAGGAGCCCTGGCACACCAATCCCCTGGGGATGGGATATTCCTTCCAGCCCCAGCTCCTGCCAAGCAGCTGTCACAGCACAAAACTCTTCAAAGATCTCTTGTGGCCTGAGCCATCTCTTTTGGTATTTGCACAAATGTAGGGCAAATGGAAATTAAGGGAGAGTGGGGCTGGCTCTTTCTCCACCCCTCCGTGGTTCTGTGTGGAAGGAAATCTGTAGCTGATGGCCACAAGGCTCAGGGAAAGGCTCCTGCAGATGTGTCAGGACAATCCTGACAAAAAGCCACATGGAACACGTGCCATCCCACACACTGCTCCCCAGGCACAGCCTGCTCTCCAGCAGCATTCTCTCCTCTTGATTTCAAAGCTGCTTTTCTCTTGCTACAGTGAAGTACTGAGAGCTTTTACTCCTGTAAAACACTCCTGTTCCTTGTTTAGGCCCTCCATGGCTGGTGGAAAAAAATTTAATTAAAAGCTGTTCTGCTTTTATGTCCAACATGCTTCAACTGGCAATACATCTTTTTGATGCTGGAATTGCCTGCTTGGTATTTCTTACACCCTGTAAGCAGCTGGTGCAAGGCAGCACTTGAATTAGAGTGGGGAGCTGGATGGAAACTGCCTGGTGTGGCCACAAAATCCTCTGCAGCCCTGGTTGTGCTGCTAATTATAGCAGTGGCTGGATTCCAGCTGCCGTCCTGGGAAAACAAGACTGTAGGTCTGGAGATCAGGGGAAGGTGCTAACCCAAGCCAGCACCTCCTCACGAGGGGCTCTGCCACCCACAACTCATTTTGTGACACTGGGAATTGTCTCAAGTAGAGGATTGTTCCCTGCAGAGCCAGAGGAGAGATTTCATGGATCAGGAGGAAATCTCCTCCCAGATTTCCATCCCCTTGGTCTCAGCCTTGAGGTGTACAGGAGGTGTTTGCCCCATGCCCCCTGGGTCAGCACGGTGTGACCCCAGAGCTGAGCCCAGCCTGGGGTGACACAGGGGCACAGCTGGGTCACGCCTTTGCCCTTGGGTTGGGAAAACCTGCTCAGCCCTGGCTGGAGTGGTTTGTGCTGCCTGGGGATCCCTGCCCAGGGATGGTAACTCCCTGAGAGAGGCACACACACAAACTCACCGGGTTTGGCAGAACAGCAGGAGCTGGGCGTGGAGGAGAAGGGAAATAAGAGGAACAAGTGGCTGCTGGAGCTCCTGGGCTGCAGAACCACCCGGGGCAGCTTTTCCAGCTGCTCTTTTGCAGGGAAGGTGGCTCTATCCCCCGTGTCCTTATGGAGAACCAGGAGGGGTTTTGGGGTTTCCTTTGGGATTTGCTTGTGGCTGCTTTGACTTCTGAGCCAGGGCTATCCTCTGAGTAGGCAAGGCCCAGCAAATCCTGAGCACAGCCAAAGAAATTGCAATTTTTCCTCTCTTTTATCAAGTGAAATGTTAATAGTAAGCTGCAAAATGGATTCTTTGTCCTTTTATCAAATCAGCCTGCACAGCCTCAAAGCTCCTTCCCGTTTCTGGATACGTGGGATTTTCCAGGAGCCCCAAAATCCACCCACCCATCAAATGCCCTTACAGGTCAAAACATTGTCAGGCTGTGTACAGGAATACAGACATTTAATATGAGAAACTACTTAATAAATTCAGAGCAACACTTAGTGACATTTCCCACAAGACTTTAGTGCTGTTTACAAATTCTGAAGAACACCCCGAGTCGTTTCTGGCACGGTTTATGATTTATTTCAAAGAAAAATGGGTCAGAGTGTGTGGGTCTGTGTTTAATGCAGAAAGGGATTTGGAAATGAAAAGTCAACTGGCATGAAAGATTGCTGGGCAAATGTAAAAGCAGCAAAGCGTGTGGGTGGTCTCTGAGCATGTAATGGGATATTTGTAAGGAAAAGAAACATGCAGGAATCCAAGCTTTAATAAAACAGTTCCTTTTTACCCAATCAATAACATAATTGTGATTTTCCAAGGCAAATTGCCTCTAAACTCCCTTTTCTCGAGGAAAGAGTGGCACGAATGGGCCAAGGATGAGAAATGGCTGCAGGAGGAGCCGTGCACAGGTGTGGGTGACCCTTCCCTGCTCCCAGGGTGGGGTCCTGCTCCCAGCAGGAGCAGCAGGATCCCGCAGAGCAGCTCTGGCTCATGCCAGGGATGGATAACACCCAGACAGAGCAGGGCTGGAGGATTTTCTGCTCCATCTCAGCTGCCCACACGTGGCTTTAATGCCTTTGCCAAAGGATGCTCTGGAGCAGCCCAGGAGCTCTGTGGGACAGGACAGGGCTCACCAGGGAAAGGCTTTGCAGGAGATAAAAGCAGCACTGCAGTGGAATTTGGGGTGCAGCAAGGTGGTGGAGGAGGTTACAGGGACCGAGGGGAGCTGGCACCAGAGCTCAGGGTGGGAAGAACCTCCCCCAGGGACAGAACAGCAGTGGCAGGACAGGAAAATCACAGATTCCAAATGCAGATAAGAGCAGGGAGTTATTCCTATCTGAGAAGACTTCCCACTAATTGTGCCTCCTGAATGTGCCCAGTAACAAATCATGGGGTGATCGAGGCTGGAGAAGATCTCTGAGCCCAAGCTGCACACCAGCAGTGCTGCCTTCCCCACAACCCACGTCCCCACATCCACACTCCTGAACTTCAGGGATGGTGCCTCCACCACTTCCCTGGGCAGCCTGGTCCAATGCCTGACCACCCTCTCAGGGAAGAAATTTCCCTTATATCCAATCTAAACTTATGGAAGCCCGAGTTACATTCTGAGTTGCATCCTCAGAAGTTCCAGGGCATCACACTGAAAATGAATTAATCATTATTCTACTCCCTCACATGGAGCTAAGACCCACCTTGTGTTTCAATACTCAGAGAGCATCAGCATAATTTGTTTTTCAAAATTCAGAAGAAACACTTGAAGAAGAAAGGCTCACAGGATATCTGTGCATCACCATTCCCCAGCAGCTCTGGCTGCTCAGTGCAGAGCAGACAATTTAATTGCTGTGGATTAGAGCAGAGTGTCAGCACTGAGCACAGCGTTGGCTCAGCCTCATTACTGGGCTCTGTCCCTCTTTTTGCCTCACAAGGGTGATTTCCTCCACGCCTTTATTAAGATGCACATCAGCTCCCAGTGGAGAAGATTATTCATTCATGGAGGGGTCTGTTCATTTCTAACTTTCAGGAAATAAAACAATTTCAGTAGGAAGAAAATGTAATAGCTGTCAGATGTTCTGGACTTGAGTCAAGCAATGAAAACCAGCACAAAGATTGATGCTGCTGTTGGGATGGAATCACAGAATCATGGAATCGTAGTCCAAACCTGTGTGATGGCAGGAAATCCTCCCCTGCACCCATTTTCCTGACATTTCTCCCCTGGGAGGGTGGCTGGATGTGCCCTGCGTGCCATGGAGCAAACCCTTCTGCAGAGGGACTCAGCCTTCAGGACAGTTCAGAGGCAGAAATTGCCTTCAGCTCTTCTTTTCTGCGAAGGAAAAAGGAAGACAGTTTGAAAGGCTCTGCCATTATCCTCCAGGACAATGACACAACAATTAAAATCACTCTACACAATCCATTTGCCTTCCAGATTTGGGAGTCTATAATAGAGAGAATAACAATTGCCAGGACCCTTTTCTTCTCCCCCCAGAAGAACCTCACAAGTGACAGAGACTTGAGAGCTCAGAGCTGGCTCTCAGGGAGAAGATAAAATGCTGCTCAGAATATAGATTTTGGTGCCAGCTGGGAATTACAGCCCTGATCCATCCTCCTCTGTCACTGCAGTCTGTGTTGCTCTGTGGGCTAAATGGAACTGAATACAGTTACTTTCCCTGTCTTGGGGGAAAAAATGACATTCCATTTTGTCTCCAAAAAATACACATTATTTAACTTATAAAATATTTAATCTGTGTAATTAATCCTCTCATGACAGCGCTTTGCACATTTTTCTGGCAATCCATACTTTGAATGGCCTATAGTTACAGCTAACTTTGTTTCCTTTTTCTCATGAAATTAATCAAAGGCTTGTATTCTAAATTATTCAGGAACTGAATGAAGCCTGCTTTCTATGGCTTGCAGCAAGAAAACTCCTATTCCTTTCATGTGCCAGCGAAACAGAAATTCCATTTTTCCAAGGGGGAAAGGAGTGGGAAGGAGAGGCGACCCTCAGGCTGTGGTGTGGTGTGACACTGCTGTGTCCTGTGCTGTGTCACTGCTGTGCCAGGTGACACCTGTGGTGTCCTGGTGTCACCTGTGCTGTGTCACTGCTATGTCCTGGTGTCACCTGCGGTGTGTGTGCAGGAATTGCTGAAGGAGCTGCTGAAGGAACTGCTGCAGGAGCTGCTGCGGGAACTGCTGCAGGAATTGCTGCGGGAACTGCTGCAGGAATTGCTGCAGGAACTGCTGCAGGAATTGCTGCAGGAACTGATGCAGGAATTGCTGCAGGAGCTGCTGCAGGAACTGATGCAGGAATTGCTGCAGGAACTGCTGGAGGAGCTGCTGCAGGAATTGTTGCAGGAATTGCTGCGGGAGCTGCTGCAGGAACTGATGCAGGAATTGCTGCAGGAGCTGCTGCAGGAACTGCTGCAGGAATTGCTGCAGGAACTGATGCAGGAATTGCTGCAGGAGCTGCTGCAGACAGGTGGAGCTGGATGCCCAGCTCAGAGATCTAAACCTGCCAGAGCTTCAGCTCATTTGCTGTACATCCTCTACATAATTCATAGCCCACAGACTGCTGAAAATCAGGAACAATAAATAAATAAAGGAGCACAATCAGTATTTTTGGGCTGGATTTCACACGCCAAAACACATCTAAAAGAAAACCATGGTTTCCCTCTGCTGAATTTGGCCAAGATCTGCCCAAGGGCAGAGCTGGACCCCACTCAGGAGGACACAGCTGCCTTTTCCTTTCCTTTGGGAAGGATGCGTTTCGGTGCGTGTGCAGTGCTCGGAGGGCTGGGACTGAGGGGCATGGAAAGGATCTGGGAGCTGGGGGCGTGTGCCTGCTCTGAGCCCCCCGAGCCTGCAGAGCTGCCGGGGAGGGTCCCTGGTGGACGCTGCTCCGTGCAGGATGTGCCTCTGCCCGGCTGGCACGGCGCCGGCAGCCCCGGGCAGTGCTGCCCCAGCAACAGCCCAGTCTGTGCCTCTGTGCCTTTCGACGAGCCTGAGAGCAGACAACGGGAGTGCCCGGGCTCTGACACCTCAGAGCTAAGCTGTGAGCTGAGCCCTCACACCACAGCAGGGCTCCCCAGCTCCTCCCAACAGGGATCCCCGAAAATCCAGCCCTGGCTGAATGCAACTCCCTGCCAAGAACTGAGAAAAAACTCGCTTTTCTGGTTCCTGCATCATTTTAAGAGACAAAATTCTTAATATTCCCCCCGCTCAGCAATACCCTGCAGAGGGGCAGCTTTGAGGAGGAGCTGCCTTGTTCCCAGGTCAGAGGTGGCAGAGGTGCCAAGGGTGCCAGTGGTGGCAGAGGTGGCAGTGGTGGCACTCCTGTGGACAGTGCTGTCAATGCTGTCGGGTGCCAGCTCCTGTGGACAGTGTTTAGCTGCAGGATGATTTTCCCAGTTAGCTGCAGGATATTTTCCCAGTTAGCTGCAGGATGATTTTCCCAGTTAGCTGCAGGATGTTTTCCCAGTGCCAGAGGCAGCAGGTGTGTGCTGAGCCCTTTGCTGCTGCCCACCCTGGAGCTCTGGGCACCACTGCTCCTCCCTTGCTGTGTGTTTTGGCTCCTACGAGCCCGGAATATTTGCAAAGCATTCAGCATTTGTTGAAATACTCTCTCTGGATCAAAGCTCAATATTTCTTGGCTTCTCTACATTTTCTGAGCTGCCTTCTGCTCACTGTTATGTATTTGCCTTTCTCTCCCAGGTTGTTAATGGATCTGAACAGCTTTTGTTTATTGGTTGGGCTTCTCTTCCCAGAGAAGGGAACAGAGCTGGGAAGGGGCTCAGCCCGGAGAAAAGGGGGATCAGGGGCAATTTCTGGCTCTGCACAACTCCCTGACAGGAGGGGACAGCCGGGGGGATTTGGGATCTCATCCCAGGGAACGGGGACAGGAGGAGAGGGAACGGGCTCAGGCTGGGCCAGGGGAGGGCAGGCTGAATATTCGGGGAAAAGTTTTGAGGAAAAATTACATGATCTTGCCAGAAGCTGCGAGTTCTTATTGAATTTAGAGCCAATAATGCATCAAGTGGCTTGGGATGTTATTAATAAGATAATGGGCACGAAGGAGGAGGAAGCAATAACCCCACAGCCTGCCCACTCCTGTCCTGTG
Source organism: Rhabdornis inornatus (assembly GCA_013397075.1). Classification (NCBI taxonomy): domain Eukaryota; kingdom Metazoa; phylum Chordata; class Aves; order Passeriformes; family Rhabdornithidae; genus Rhabdornis; species Rhabdornis inornatus. The sequence goes on along the minus strand of VWZS01000717.1, from coordinate 189,185 downwards.
GGGCTGTTCACGGCTCCAGGCAGTGCCAATCACTCCTGGGGACCTGCCTTCCACACCAGGAGAACCAACACACTGCACACCACCAGCAGAGCTCAGCTGCTCCTGTCACTGTCCTGCCCCTGCTGCTGGAACCCACAAACATCCCACTGCCTTCCCTCCAGCCCGGGGGAACAGTGGCACAGCAAAGGCACAATCATTTTGGGCCAAAATGCACTGAAAAAATAATGGGACATCCTGCCAGTGCTGGGAGGGATATACAGCAGCTTCTCCTGATGCTGTTACTCCCTGGGCTACTGGGGATATATAAATACATAAATATGTAAAAATATGAATACATAACCCTAGAATGGCTTGGGTTGGAAGGGGCCTCAAAACTCATCTCATTTCTTCCCCCTGCCCTGGGCAGGGACACCTTCCACTCTTCCACAGTGCTCCAAGCCCATCCAGCCTGGCCTTGGGCACTGCCAGGGATCCAAAACCTATAAAATACACGTATTTTCTCTCTCTCTCAGCCTAGCCACCAATTGTCATCCATCCTTCAGGTGTTCTCTGGGTCTCAGCTGCTTTTCAGGGAAATCAGTTCCTCATATTCAGAGCATTTAAAGTCCCTTGTGCACCCCTTCCTTGGTACCTCCATCCCAGCAGTGTCTCACAAACAAGTTCAGTGTCTGGGGTTTATTCACTGGGCGGATGCTCAGCCTTTAGAAGCTTTTCCGTGATCTATTTTCAAAGATTTGAAACCTCCTCCATTTTTTTTTCCGCTTGCCTTTTATAAAAATCTCTGTATTTGCAAGACCTGTTCATGGTCAACAGATTTAGCAGTATCTCTATAAAAATAACAGGGAATTTCTGCTGGCCTACACAGCACCAGGGAAAGGAAAATAACTTGAAAAGTATTAGAACATGCTTTAATAAGCTGAGGTCTCCTGCCTGTGACCCTGAAAGTGTGTTTATCTTTGGGCTTGTCTTCAGCAATCGTTATTCCACCACCATTTTAGGATAAGCATGAATGCATGAATTTACAGCTGCAAATCCCTTTTGACTGCATGTAATCCAGTGGTTTTCCAGGACAAAAGGTTTGAAATGCTGCACCTGTCCTGCTCTAGCACAGAGGGGATTATGTTCTTATATAATTATTGTATGATTGTGTCTAATTGGATTTCCAATGCCATTTATTTCATCATGAGGCTAACCTGGAAGTAACCTCCAACAGAATTCATTAATTCTAATGAGTTATTAAATTTGTGATTAATAAACACCAAAGGGAAGAGAGGCAAAATACCTACTGCCCCCTCTGAAAGGAGTGCTAGGCATCAGTGATGGATCTTCTCCCCAGATCATCCTTGCAGACCTCACATATCTCTCCATAACCACAAGGAGTTGGTCTGTCATCAAAGCACCTCTAATTTATCAAATTATTGCTTTCCTGCAGCCTTCCAGATCTCCCAGGATAAACTCTGGTCTCCTCCAGGTTTCTCTGCACTCCCACTGCATCACGGAGATTTTCTTCACTTGTGACAATGAGGGGATGCAGAAAACATCCCCGAGCTCTGGCAAGTGTGCAATTGCACAGCAGCAGAGGGATGTTGGTGATCCTGGCAGACGAGGAGGAGAGGGGGGCTCTGGCAGCTGGAGCTGCAGCAAACAACCTGTGTGGGATGTGCATTCCCTGGGAAAATCTCACCCCACACACTGCCCAGCCTGGGGCTGCTGGGTGGGGCCGCCTGGTGTGTGTTGTACCATAAAAACAGTAATGGGCAACCCCAAAACCCTAAAAACCTAAAAACCTAAAAACCTAAAAACATAAAAACCTAAAAACCTAAACCCCAGCTCCCTCAGTGCGTGGAAAGGGGCTCAGTGGAGGAGCTGGGCCCTGAGAGCAGCAGGTTGTGCAGTGGCAGAGGGAAGCAGGAGGGAGCTCCTGCTGCCAGCTCCAGGCTGGGAATGTTGGACTGGATGATCATGGAGGTGTCTCCACCCGAAACGATTCCATGAGTCTGGCACAGTCACAGTGCCATTTTGGGGGTGGATACTGTCCCATCAAAGCTCAGTGGTTTCACCTGCTCTGTAAAAGGCAGCTCTAGCTACCACAGTCATCTGTAATTAAAATGTGTGATCCTCCCCAATGCATGAGTTGTTTTTTTAGGCGAATCCATATTCTCCAGTTGTCAGCCCTTCCCATTTCTGGCTCCTCTGGCAGATCAAACACAGCAGTGCAGTCTGTGATCAGTGCTGGGGAAGCTTCAGATGCTTTAGATCTCTGTTCTGCACTCAGGTTTATTTATTTATGCATGATGATGTCTTTTCCTGGCAAGCTCTTGACCCTCCTGTTTCATGGCTCGCAGCAAAACTTCCCCAACAATGAGAGCTTTTATTTAAACATCTCACCTTGAGGGGTGCTGAGATCAAACTCTTGATCCCACATCTCTATGGGCTCTGACTGTCTCTGCTGCTGCATCATGTGATTTTTCATATTTCTTCCCAGAAAGGGGCTGTTCATGGTCAGACTCAGCTCCACGGCTCCACATTCTCATCCCTGCTGCTGCTGCAGCTCCTGCCTCAGATTTTTAACCAGGGTTAACACAGACCATGGGGCTGTGATGGAATCCTCCCACAATGGGAGCTGCATGCACGGTATAGATGACAAAAGGAACCAGAGAAAGAGATGCAGGACATGGGGGGACACTGGGGGCTTCCCACAGCACCCAAAACTGAGCTGTGGGCAGCTGGAAGGGCTCTGGAAGGAGCAGCAAGGCTGCACCCTTGTAGGTCCCTCCAGCTGAAATCTTCTCTCTCCTTTCTTCTCTCTTCTCTCTCCTCTCTTCTCTCTCCTCTCTCCTCTCTCCTCTCTCCTCTCTTCTCTCTTCTCTCTTCTCTCTCCTCTCTCCTCTCCTCTCTCCTCTCTCCTCTCTCCTCTCTCCTCTCTCCTCTCTTCTCTCTCCTCTCTCCTCTCCTCTCTCCTCTCTCCTCTCTCCTCTCTCCTTTCTTCTCTCTCCTCTCTTCTCTCTTCTCTCTCCTCTTCTCTCTTCTCTCTTCTCTCTTCTCTCTCCTCTCCTCCCTTCTCTCTTCTCCTCTCTTCTCTCTCCTCTTCTCTCTTTTCTCTTCAGGCAGACAGGGACAGCAGCTCACAGCCTCAGCTGCAGGAGCCTGGGGGATGTTCTCCCTTTTTAAAAAAGAATCTGGTTGCGACTTTGGATTCTTACAGAAAGAAGAAATCGAGGGAGATGCTCTGCAGACGCAGCAGCCCAGCCTGGCAGTGCCCACCCTGCTGGTTCACAGCAGCTCTTGTGCTCCAGCCACTCCTATTTCCCACCCCGTAGCTGATCCCCACTAGCAGTGAACCAGAGATGCAATTGGCATTGCCCAGATATCATGTGTACCAATTCACAGCTGTAAAAGCCAAGAAGTGACAAAGGCAGAGCCCAGCACAGCATCCCCAGCTTTGTGCCCTGACAGCAGATTTGTTTTATGTGCTGGGATTTCTGACAACCACACAGAACTGGAGTTTCAGTGTAATTTAAAATGTAGCAGTGGCTCCCAGCATGGCACAGGGCTGTGGTTCGTTATCAGAAGGATCAAGAGCAATTCTCGTTGTCCTTTCCCTGCAGGCTCCCCACACAAACACGGAGCTGCTGGAGGCTGGGGAGGTTGTGACAGTCACACCGTGAGTGACAGAGCACAACTGCCCCTTACTCACCTGCCTGGAGGGCCCTGACCCCAGGTGAGGTTACCTGGATGGCAGGAGCCCTCCTGCCCTGCACACAAGGCAAGGGACACAGGAGCTGCTGCTCGACAGCATGGACACATTTTCCACACAGCTCCCATCCAGGAATGTTTGGGGAAGATTAACACTGGCACCGTGTCAGAGAGGAGTTTCATGGCTTTGTGAATATCCACTTGCTCCACGACAGTTCCTGTGAATATTCACTTGCTCCATACAATTACTGTGAATATTCACTTGCTCCATAAAATTATTATGAATATTCACTTGCTCCATACAATTACTGTGAATATTCACTTGCTCCATACAATTATTATGAATATTCACTTGCTCCATGACAGTTCCTGTGAATATTCACTTGCTCCATGACAGTTCCTGTGAATGTTCATTTGCTCCATGACAGTTTTCCTTGGAGTCTCAGAGCAGCAGTGGCCAGAGCTGGGCTGTGCCCTGCAGCCCTTCTGGCTCCAAAAGCAGGGGAACAACTCGGGGGGAAACTCCAGCATTCAGCAAGTTTATGGGCAATGCAATTTATTTTATGATCAAATTACATCAGGGTAATGCTGCCTTTTGCATCAGACAATTCAGTTCTAGTAATTGCTGCCCTGGGGGTCTCTTCTCCTCTCTGTACACGCAGCCCATTTATAACACTGATGGCAGCAATGTGTGAGCAGAGGGGGGATAACAGACCTTAAATAGCAGCAACATCTTGCTGGAGGACAGACAGAGCTTTGTCTTTGTGTTTCCAAGACTTGCTGAGCCTTCTGAGGTGTGTGCCTGTCCCAGGGAGCTGTGCAGTGATCCCAGGGGCTGTGAAATAATCCCAGGGAGCTGTGCAATGATCCCAGGGAGCTGTGCAATGATCCCAGGGGCTGTGAAATAATCCCAGGGAGCTGTGAAATAATCCCAGGGGATGTGCAATGATCCCAAGGAGCTGTGCAGTGATCCCAGGGAGATGTGCAGTGATCCCAGGGAGCTGTGCAGTGATCCCAGGGAGCTGTGAAATAATCCCAGGGAGCTGTGCAGTGATCCCTGGCAGTGGGGCAGCCCCGGGGCTGAGGTTTGCATTTGGGAGGTCAAATGCCTGGTCAGCCACAAATTAACCCTTCAGTTCTCCCCTCTCCTCTCTCTGACAGGAAGATCACAGAGTCCCAGACTGCTTTGGGTTGGGAGGGACCTGAAAGCTCCTCTCACTGTGGGCAGGGACACCTTCCCCCACCCCCGGGCTCTCCAGCCTGGCCTTGCACACTTCCAGAGATCCAGGGGCAGCCACAGCTTCCCTGGGCACCCTGTGCCATCCAGAGATGGCATCTGGCTCCCTCAGAGTGCCCAGGGCCTGCAGCTGGTGCCCAGGGAGCTGTGCCAGGTGAAGGTCACAGATTTGGGAGGGAACAGGAACTGATCTGTCAATGATCTCCCAATGGGGAGGAATGGGAATAAATGACACTGGGTAATGCATCCTGAAAGATTGTCCTCTGGTTTGGGGACAGTCACACCACAGCTGTGATGGAAGCAGGTCCTGATCTATTTAAACTCTTTTGCTTTGGGTTTCAAAAGGACAAGAATTTCTTGGGGGGGAAAGCAACAGCAAACTTTCAACCAGCTGTATAATTTCCTGTAAATATTCCACAGCCCCTGGGATCCCAGTGAACACTTGGTGTGGAGCACTGTGGATCGTCTTCCCAGTGTGCTGAGGCCAGCAAGTGGCTAAAGAAGTCCTGGAGGATGCCTGGATGATTCCAAAGAGGAAAGGCAGCCCTTCCAAGCTGGCACCGAGCTCCTGGCAGTGCTGAGAGCTGGGCTGGAGCAGCCTTTGAACCCTGACTCAGATCAGCCCTGAGAAGAAGAATTTTTGATTTATTTTTTCTTTGCTGGAGCCCAGGTTAATGCGAGGCTGCCTCGTGCCCTTACGCTGCAGAGTGACAGAAATCCACTGCCAGCCACAAGGGATTGATTTCCCTTTAACACTTCGTTCCTCAGCAATAACATCAATCAGCAAGACAAAAAGAGGAATAGGAAACAGCTCCCAGCAATGCTGAACGGACTCCAGTGCTCACATGCTGCAACCTTGGCTCTGCCCAGCAAGGTTACAGCTGCAGGAGCTGCACCATGAGCTCAGGGCTTTCCCCCCTTATCCTTGAAGTAACTTAAAGAGGTTGAGGTGTTTCCATAAAATCCCAGAGTGGGGAGCAGCTGGAAGGGCTGGGAGGGACTGGGAGGGACTGGGAGCAATCCTGGAGCCATCCTGGAGCCATCCTGGATCCATCCTGGATCCACCCTGGAGCCACCCTGGAGCCACCCTGGATCCACCCTGGATCCATCCTGGATCCACCCTGGAGCCACCCTGGATCCACCCTGGATCCACCCTGGATCCATCCCGGATCCACCCTGGGTCCATCCTGGCGCTGCCAGAGGGGCTGGGGACACGCTGGGACACTGGCTGTGGCTGTGTCCCCTCCTGCCAGGCTCACCCTGGGCTGTGCAGGGTCCCTGCACCTCAGACCCGCCCCAGCCTGCTGAGAGGCAGCCCCACGGGATTTTGGCATTCTGGAGCCAAAGAGCTGCAAGGGTTGTTCAAGGATTACAGAGTTCCTGGCAGCAAAAGTGAAAAGACTCCACTGATTGTTTCCCAGGTGCTGGAGACCTGAACCTGCCTGAAGTGACATTAAAAGGGGCAGGAAACAGGGACTGCTGAAAACAAAAACTGCTGAAACAAAAAATAGACTTTTACAGCTGAAAATTTCCATTTCTTGTCACATATGTAGACTCATACACTTTTTCTATGGAATTATTGATCTGCATCCACTCTTAAATGTATTTCTCATTTCTTTTCTCCTCTCTGCTAACCAGCCATTCTTGATAAATCTGTTCTGAGTGTACAGGCACCTACCCCTGGCTGTTCACACAGTGTGTGCACACACAGACCACAGAACCACAGAATATTCTGAGTTTAAAGGAACCCACAGGAATCCCCAAGCCCTGCAGCTGCACAGAACAATCCTGGGATCCCACCCTGTGCCTGAGCTCCCCTGTGCTCACATCCGTGTGTTTGGTCTCATCCACTCAGTCTGAAAGAGATTTCCTGAATAAAATGTCAGTCTGCTTATGAAGATGAAGCTAAATATAAATCGAATACCTTGGGAATGTGAGGTTTTGGGGTCCAGCCGTGTCTGAAGCAGGGAAAGCCCAGCCCTGCTGCTCCGTGTCCTGTTGGATCCCTGCCTGGACACAGCACAGGGACCTGCAGGCAGAGCAGAACAATCCCAGTTTGCACAGAATGTCACATGTACCTGGGAGGGTGGGTGGGAGCAGTGGGACTTCAATCCCAGCTTCTATCAAGTGCAGTTGATGTGGAAACAACATTTTCATCGTGCCTGGTGTCTCAGAGCCTGTGCTGAGGGGGGCTCTGATTTCAGGAGCTCAAGCAGCCTGAAACCTGCCAGTTTTTAAATTTATTATTGATTGCTTTCCTGTCTCCAGGGATTGCTGCAAAAGAGCCAGACTAAACCCCTTGTTTATGATGCATGGCATTTCCAGCACAGGATGCTGATGGAAGAGGATTTGGGGATGGCAATTATTCAGCAAGAACACAGCACTGTTTAACTGATCATCAGTTTGAACATAAAGTCCTCTAATCCCTGAGGATTGGGATGTGCCACAGATCATCTCCCAGCGCTGGGAATGCGTGGCCTCGTTACTGAAGAAAGGAACCAAGGCACAGAAAGGCTGGGGGGAAATCCTGGAGTGTCCTGGAGTGTCCTGGAGTGTCCTGGGCAGCCCCTCAGCAGGACAGGGACCTGGGGAAAGAATTATGTCCTAACTTCTGCAGAGAGCACACACAGATCCAGAGCTGGTTTGGATGGCAGCACCTCACCCCAGGCTGCCTCTGCTGGGGTTTTGGGGCTGGAGGGAGAGCCTAGGGACAGGAATTGTGCTGGAGCTTTGCTGTCCCCACGGACAGCCAGGTCCTGCAGGGCTGGAGCTGCTCCAGGCACAGCCCTGGGACATTTGCCTTTGGCTTGGGACAGAGTTTCCCCATCCCTGGAGGTGTTGGACGGGGTTTGGAGCAGCCTGGGACAGTGGAAGGGGCCCCTGGGCATGGCAGGGGTGGAACAGGATGGGCTGTGAGGCCCCTCCCAACCCAAACCAGTCTGTGATCCTATGAAACACACAGCAGTGTTTTAAACTGCCTAATTAAATCTTTAATTTAGAATTAGTAACAGATTAGTACCATCTCTATCTGCAGATAGATGGCCTGAGCAAAGCAGTGCTGACAGCATTTAGGATCCTGTGCCACACCACTCCCAAACAAGATCTATTCCACCAATGGTTAATTAAGTTCTCAGCTGAGCATTCCTTGTAATCATTCCTGGTTATTTGGTGAGATCAGATTTACAAATTATGAAACCCTGCTAATAATTACTCCAAGTGGACATTAATCAGCATTGACTAATCATGAGATTCTCCCTACACCCCCTGGCTTATCCAGAGAACTTCTGCTGTTGATGGATACAGAAATGAGAGTCACATGAATCAGTAATATTTGAGCTTATGGAAAAGGATTGCCCGAGTCAGAAGGAGTGAATTAGCTGGTAATTCCAGAATTCCAGTAATTCCAGAATTCCAGTAATTCCAGAAAAGTGCAATGTACAGTTCCACTGGCAGGAGGTGCCTTGTGCTGTGCCAGGCTCCTGCTGCCCTGCACCAAGCCCATGGCACAGGGAGCTCAGCCCTGGGGGCTCCCAGGGGTCCCCCAGCAGCACTGGGGCCTCTTCTTCAGCTGCAGGATGAGCTTAGAAAAAACCACTCAAGCTCCTTTAACAGCAAAGGAGCTGGCAGAGCTTCTTCAAGTTCCACTGATTTTTATTTTTTATTTTTCCTTTAATGGGTGCTGGGAGGACTCGAGGCCCCCTGAGCCGAGGTCAGAGCAGACAGGGATCCAGCCCCGTGCCCTGGGCTCCAGGAGGGCTCCTGCTTTTCCAGGAGCTCCATCCCTTCAGAAGGTGCTGTGCCCTGCTCCTGCCAGCAGCAACAAAACATCCCCCTGCAGCTGAACCTCAACAAATGGAACAAGCACCTTCTACTGCGAGCTGCAAAACCTGAATTCCAAATCCATCCTTTCTATTTTTGTCATGATTTCAAAGTCTTCACATGATGGAATTTGGGGTGGCTTTCTTTTTCTCTCTATTTAGAAAGCTGCAAAATGTTTCAGCACACTTTGAGCACATCCTCCTGTTAACTTCTTATGCACATGTTTAATTTCTGTGGCGTTTTTCATTCAGTCTCTGAGACTGATGCACAGGTCTCTGCAATCCTTTTCATCTTGGCTCGTGGCACACGTGGAAATGGGGCTGCAAACACAACATGTTATGGCAAAGTTTCCCTTTCTGCTCCTGGAATGAATTACATTGCAGGGATCTATATTTGGAGCTCTCCATCCTGTGCCTTTTGATGTTTTATACATTTGTCTGAGCTGCCTGTCTGCCGGTTGAGCTGGCTTGGAGTTATCAAAATTTTATCATTTTTCCAGTAGAAAAACACTTTCTCCAGCCCCCCTCTCCCCCCCTCCACCCAGTTCCAGCATTTTCCTCGCAGCCTGCAGAGCCCCAGCCCGTGCTGGGTGTGCTGGGTCTGCTGCTGCCCTGTCCCAGCTGCGGAGGGCAGAGGGAAGAGCAGCTCTGGCAGGGTTAGGGGAGGCTCTGCTGATGCTCTGGGCTCCACCCAGGGGTCTCCATCTCCTCCCATCGCCCCCGGGCGTGCTGGCTCAGAGGGGAGGGTGCTGGAAACTGCTGAATTCCTCGTGTTCTCCTCCTCCCGCACTTGTACTTGATCCAAATAATTCCAGCTGGTTAGAGCAGCTCAGCCAGAGGGAATTCAAGTGGAGTGCTCACCTGGATGGACACAGGACCCTGAGGCTGTGGCTCTGTTCATCCAGGCTGGGTTGGGGTGAAACAGCTGATCCCAGACCCTGATCCCAGTGACCCCAGACCCTGACCCCAGACCCTGACCCGAGACCCTGACCCCAGACCCTGATCCCAGTGATCCTAGACCCTGACCCCAGACCCTGACCCC
>VWZS01000717.1:163389-175680 GCA_013397075.1 Rhabdornis inornatus | reverse complement strand
ATCACCCCCACATCATCTTCATCACCCCCACACCTGCCATCACCCCCACAGGCAGTGCTGGAAAGGCTCACACCAGTGCCTCAATGGCTGAACAATTAACGACAGAAAAACAACCACAAACAATGTATTGACCAAAAACATCTAAGTTACTTGTGTAAATTATTGGCAATAAATAATCTGACAAACCGCCATGAAGTCCTTTGCTCATTTCACGGAATCACAGAATACCCTGAGCTGGAAGGGATCCACAAGGATCGTCCAAACCCAGCTCCAGGCCCTGCACAGGCCACCCCAGAGTCCCAGGCAGTGCCCCCAGGCAGTGCAGCCCTCGCCAAGCCCAGCACAGAGCAGTGCTGCAGTGCCCAGGGGTGGCCAGGAGCACAGAACGCCCCGAAAGGACTCCCTGAGGGGCAGGGGTTGGTGTTGCTGCCTCTGCCCCATCCCTGCGGGATCTCATTCCCTTTCTGTTCCTCATCCCCTCCCCACCCTCTGCTGCAGCTCATTTCCCTCTGCTCCAAAACTGCCTCCAGTCTCCTCTGGGAATATTCAGCACAGCTCAAGAGGAATCGAGATCTGGCCCTGCCTCATTGGCTTCACACCATTTCAGAGAGGACTTGGAGCAGCCTGAAGTTGTTGTGGCAGTGGAGGAGCTGAGCTGGTCTTTGTATTTACATTGCATTATTCTGCTTGAGATAAAGCCTAGCTTAAAATCCCTTAACTCTTTTTGACAACAAATTAGTTTCAGATCAAGGGCTCCTGCTCTGTCTCAAAATATGACTTTCACTTCCAAATTATTCATCTTGCCAGAAGCTGTTGCTAACCAAAAAAAAAAAGGGAAATTTTTAATGGTTTGTATAATGTCTTGTTCACTTTCACTTTTCATCATAGAAAATTCTCTTTGTCACTCCATGCCAGAGAGTAAACTCTTCTATCACCTTAATTTAGCACGGCAGCCCAGGCTTTTGGGTAGAAACGTGTGTGGGTGTTTAGTGTGACCTCACAAGGCAGCATCCCTCCCACCCCAGCTGCAGGCAGGGCAGGGACCCATGGCCATCCACAGCCTCAGCAGCAACGGCCCAGTTTAGGGCAAAAGTCTCCAAAATCAGGAATTTCAGTCAGGACATTGGGACAGGTTTGGCAGAGAGTGTTCTCAGTGCTTTAACTGGAGAGAGAAAAGCACTGAAAGCCCCAGGAGCTGCTCACGTCCTGCAGCCCGGGGTGGGCAGGATGCTCTGAGCATGGAGCCTTCCTCCTCCTCCTCCTCCTCACCACATTCCCCCTGGGAACAGCACATCCCGAGAAGGAATATTACACAATTCAGGAGAATGAGGGTATTTCCCCATTTTAATTGTTTGCTGCTTGGCTAGTTCTTGATTAACTTTTTTGCAGAGTTGCTATTTGTTTTTCTTGGCAATATATTGGCTTCTGGAGGCTTTTAATCAAGTGCAATTGATTGTGATTACCTCTAGCTGCTGTCCAGCCTATTCCAGGTGCCCAAAGCAGGGCTTGCCTTGCTCTGAGTGTGTGGAGACTCCTTCATCCCCTGCTTCAAACCCAGCCAAGCCTGGCTTTTGGGACAAGGCACAGCAGCAGAAATGCAGGCATTTATTCCACAAATTCCTCCACTCCTGCCAGAGCCCACATCGCCATCCCAGCTCCCCTCTCCACTCCTTAGGGCAGTTTGGGGTGGAAGCTCCTGCTTGCTGAACTCGGACATTCCAGCAGGTGTTGTGGCTGCAGCTGGAGCAACGCTGGGACGAATCTTCTGCTGATTAATGATTAATTGTATCCAGTGGAAAATCATTCCACAGGCACAACAGCCAGCACTCAGTGTTTCCAAATGTTAGTTTCTTCTATAAATGGGTGTCAGCAAAAAGCAGATGGCAAAGATAATTCCCTGTCTGCTGCAAGCCCTCACCACTGTGTGTGCCTGTGCTGCTCTCTGTGTCTGCAGCTCTCAGCCTGACAGGCTGGCATTTATGGGAATTCTGTCTGCTGCTTTTTTACACACCTCTTCTTCTGTGGTTTGCCTCGAGCTGGGGAAGGTCCCTGTGAGGCTGGGAGAAAGGGGTTAAATTTGGGGTTCTGCTCAGAGCAGCAGGCTCAGCTCTTTCTGCCCCGGCACACACTGGAGGAGGGCACTGGGGCTTTATGGCTTCTAAATCCCTTCCTTTGGCCCCCTGAGCAAGGCAAGGTTCCAGCTGTTACCAGGGAGCACCTGAGGCACAGAAGCCACCTGTGGCTCCCTGAGGTTCCTCCCTCCTGTGCCTTGCAGTGCCCAGGAGGAAGATTGGAGAGGCAGCAGCTCTTTTACAACGACCAAGCGTCCTCTTGGACTTTTTTTGATCGTTCTTGAGTGAAGAAGCCCCTGGAGTCAGCCCAAGCTCCCCCCAGGTCTCTGAGGGATTTCCCCTGTGGATCTCAGCATCCCCCTGCACTGCAGCTGCTCCCTTGTCCCTGCTGTCCCTTGGGTCAGCTCTTCTCCTGGTTTACTGTTCCACTGCGGGTTCCTTGCTTCAATTATGACTTGATTGCTTTTTGTGCTTGCTCTGCCCTGCAGACTGCTCTCCACCAGAGCATGTACCACACAAACGTTCCTGTAATCCAAGACAAAGTGGTTCCTGAGAGCTGCTCCTTGGCCCCTTTGAGACAGAGATCATTGGAAAAGCCCGAGCACCTCAACACTCCAGCTGTCAGCATGTCACAGGGACTTGAGACATGTCAGCTCCTTATCAGCTGGTGAGACAAGAAATCAGCTGGCTGGAGGCTTCTGGAAAAGCAGGAGGAATAACAATCCAATTTTCCTGCACAGCACCCAGAGAAGATTCTGTGTTCAGCTGCTCCAGTGCAGCTTCCTCGCTGTGCTTTCTGTGACAGTTCATTAAAGATCATCTGCCATCTGTCCCTGTGCTCCAGGAGGGGCTGGTTCTGCTCCAGGAGGGGCTGGTTCTGCTGCTCCAGGAGGGGCTGGTTCTGCTCCAGGAGGGGCTGGTTCTGCTGCTCCAGGAGGGGCTGGTTCTGCTCCAGGAGGGGCTGGTTCTGCTGCTCCAGGAGGGGCTGGTTCTGCTCCAGGAGGGGCTGGTTCTGCTGCTCCAGGAGGGGCTGGTTCTGCTCCAGGAGGGGCTGGTTCTGCTGCTCCAGGAGGGGCTGGTTCTGCTCCAGGAGGGGCTGGTTCTGCTGCTCCAGGAGGGGCTGGTTCTGCTCCAGGAGGGGCTGGTTCTGCTGCTCCAGGAGGGGCTGGTTCTGCTCCAGGAGGGGCTGGTTCTGCTGCTCCAGGAGGGGCTGGTTCTGCTCCAGGAGGGGCTGGTTCTGCTGCTCCAGGAGGGGCTGGTTCTGCTCCAGGAGGGGCTGGTTCTGCTGCTCCAGGAGGGGCTGGTTCTGCTCCAGGAGGGGCTGGTTCTGCTGCTCCAGGAGGGGCTGGTTCTGCTCCAGGAGGGGCTGGTTCTGCTGCTCCAGGAGGGGCTGGTTCTGCTCCAGGAGGGGCTGGTTCTGCTGCTCCAGGAGGGGCTGGTTCTGCTCCAGGAGGGGCTGGTTCTGCTCCAGGGCTGGTTCTGCTCCAGGGCTGGTTCTGCTCCAGGGGCTCTGTCCATGCAGCTCCCACCAGCCCCAGCACAGCACCGGTAGCCCGCAGTGGGAGCTGCTGGCCCTGGGGAGCCCAGCTGGGCTCAGGCAGAGGGACAATCCCTGCAGGGCTGCAGAGCCACCCGCAGAACTCCCCCCACGGCATTTTCCAGGATGGTGACCATTCCCTGTTCAGCACTCTGCAGTGTTTCTTTGGAATGCAGAGACCTGCTGATTTAATCTGCCCGTGGAAAACCCTCTGGGTGCCTGGTGCTCAGCAGCTGCTGCTGGGTTCAAATGGACATTTAGCAGGACCTGGGGCTCGTGGGATCTCTCCAGGCATTCCCAGGGCCAGGCCTGAGCTAGTCACTGTGGGCACGCAGGTTTGGGGCTGACACCCCACACAGCTCCTGCTGCTCCCTCCTCAAGGCATCCCTCACTGGAGAGAAACCCAAAAAGTCACAGGGGGTCAAAGCAGCAACACTGAGAAATGTGTTTTCCTCTTCAAGAAAAAACATCTTGCCATTGAAAAGAAAAGCAGAGCCCATCAGGGATGTGTGGAGCAGACGTGGTGGCAGACACATGGTCACTTCATTTCTTACCCCAGACTCCAGGAAACACAGGGCTTGTGAAAACGTTTGGAAACGTGAAAAGAAAACCTCCACAAACATCAAAGTTTCTGTTCAAACCTGTTTGCTTTGGTACTCCAGCTGCAACTTTCCATGGTACAAAATCATATCCTCCATGAAATTCAGATCTGAGTGCTCCTGAACATTTAACTCAAAGTCAAAACTCAAAGCCTTCAAGTTCATGGATATCACAAGGACAGAGAAACGTCTCTCATGCTCAGAGTCAATGAGTGTATAAATCTCTGTGAGGCCAAATCGTCAGTGTAGGACGTCCCTCACTACTGTAACACCAACAGAAATCTATTTTTGTACAGCCTGAGGTCTTGGAGACAATCCAGGGGCAGCTCTTACAATCCTTGCTGACTCCAGGCTGACTCACACCCTTAACTCACACATGCCATTGTCTTTATTCAGATTTCCCACTTACACTGCAGGCATCTGACATTGCCTAATTACAGCTTTTTTTTTTTTTCCCCAGCCTATATTCCTTTTGTTTCTCCCTTTTATATTTAGTACATTTATAAAGGGGTAGAGCAGGCATTAATGAAGATGTTTGGATTTCAAAAGTCTTTGGTAGCACTGGAGAGGGATGGAAAAATTCAACCCACAGAGTGAGCAGAGCTTTTACCAAGCCCTGCCTGGTCCTGCCACGTCAGAGCCACGAGAGCCTGGCCTGGTGGCACCAGGGCCAGGAGCCAGCACAGCCTCAGGGACGGCCACTGCCTGCAGGAAAGGGCCACGACAGCTCCTTAGAGAAGAAATGGCAGAAAAGGAATTTTTACATCAGAATTTGCCTCCAGCCAGGATCTCCTGAGGGGCTTTGCCAAGGCTGTCCCAGTGCAGCTGCCCAGGGAACCAGGGCAGGATGGGCAGGCTGAGCCCAGCCCAGGGACAGGGACATGGGCTGGGATGGGATAATGGGATGGGATAATGGGATGGGATGATGGGATGATGGGATAATGGGATAATGGGATAATGGGATGGGATAATGGGATGGGATAATGGGATAATGGGATGGGATTTGGGATGGGATTTGGGATGGGATGGGATGGGATAATGGGATGGGATGGGATAATGGGATGGGCTGTGAGGGAATCACTCTCCTTCCCTTGCCAGTGACAGAGGGACTGAAGCACCAAACCAGGGCACCCCTGGCTTGCCTTGCCTTGCCTTGCCTTGCCCTGCAGCACCAGCAGTGGGGCTGGGAGCTGTGTCCTCCCCTCTGAGCCAGCACAGCCCCCCTGGCTGCAGCACCCTGTCCTCTGCCAGCCCCAGGCAGATGCAGATGGAAATTCTCATCCTGCCAGATTTTATGCGAGATGTTTTATTTATACACTCTTCCTCCCTGATTATACCCTGCCTGAAATAGAGCAACACTTTTTATCTCCACCAGTGCTCACCAGTCCTGTGCACTGGTTAATTTGCCCGGGGATGGTGAAAGAAAATGGAAGGGATAAAGATGTCCATGGCCATGGCTGGGGTCTGCAGGCAGGTAAGGTGTCACCTGTCACCTGTCACCTGTCACCTGTCACCTGCAGCTGTACAAGTGTCCCCAGGACAGGAAGAGAACGAGCAATCCCTGCTGCAAAGGAGAAGGATCAGATGGGCACAGGAGGACCTCGGTGAGAGGAGAGCCCAGCTCAGCCCAGCCCAGCCCAGCTCAGCCCAGCCCAGTCCAGCCCAGCTCAGCCCAGCCCAGCCCAGTCCAGCCCAGTCCAGCCCAGTCCAGCTCAGCTCAGCTCAGCTCAGCCCAGCCCAGTCCAGCCCAGCCCAGCCCAGCTGAGCCCCTGGGCTGACCAGTGCCTCAGAATTTCCAGAAATTAAGTACAGAAATGAAGCTGGTGCTGGCAGAGCACTGATCCCAGCTGGGAGCCCTGCCTGGACACCTCTGGGAGCTCAGCTCAGCTCAGTCCTGGCTCAGGGGGCACGGGCAGGGCAGGGCAGGGCAGGGCAGGGGGTCCCTCATCCCTTCATTTTACCAGACGTTATCTCCATTAATTCTGCCTCCTTCCCTGCGGCTGCCTGGTGGAAGCACAGAAATCGAGAGCGCTCAGAGTGGAGGGGGAGATGCAGAAAGGGCTGAGGGAGGGTGGCAGGAACGCCAGGACAATGGATTTTCCAGCGGAGGCCCGGCAGAGCTGGGCTGTGACACCCCAGAGCTGCCCTGGCTCACAGATCCCAGCAGATCCTCCGCAGTTATCAGAGTGATGAGCAATAATGGTCGCTGATGCCTTTGGAGCTGCATTCACAGCCTGGCCTGCAGCCCGAGCACACAAGTGGCAGAGCTGGCGGGGGCTGCTGGAGCAGTGTGAGGGTGCACAGAGCTCTGATGGGATGTTCTGCACTGACACCCAGGTGCACAACGCTGCCAACTCCCACTGACATCTCCCTGACTCTTCCCACACACTTGTTTCATACAAGGCTGGGAACTGGGGAGCAGAAGCTGTGGAGATGAACAGAAAGCTTCAAAGAATAAAATTTTGATGAAAACCAGAAATGAAATGGTATGAAAAGGAAAATATTCTTTCTGTTTCAAAGAAATGATGCATTTTCCAGAAAATACCATTGGCATTTCTGAACCCAAATACCTACAGATGAAGAAAGAAATGCATTGAAAAGTCACCAGAAACACAGGCAGATAACAAAGACAGTTTTACCCTTCCTTCCCTTGTCTGTTTTATTTCACAGGGAGAGAGGAAAAGAAAACTGTATGGAAGACAACTGGAAAAGTCAACACTCAGCAAAGAATTCAAATGGTGCAACCAGTGTGGCTTTCAGGATAATAAATGGCTCATTTCACTTATCAGCTGCACTTTTTATTATTAGTAGTATTATTTTTTAAGACTGGCTTCAGAATCTTTATTCAGTTGGTTGGATCTATTGATGTCTCTAGTGCCAAATCAATATTCTTTCCTGGAGAACATGGAGTAAAAATCCATATTCCTGCTCAGCTGTAGAACCAGGGCAGCCTGGAGCTGGTGTGCCCGAGTGGCTGCTCGGTGTTAAAGCTGTCAGGAGTGGATAAAATAAATAAAATAAATTACATAAAATACAGAATATCCCATTTCCTGCCCTGGTCTGCACTCAGCCCCTCCTGGCACTGAGCAGTGCAGGTGCAGAGCACTCAGGTGAGACCCCAGGGCAAGGCTGGGACTCCTCCTGGCCAGCAGAGCCCCCAGCCCAGAGGGCACAGCCAGGAGAGGAGGGCTCGGGGGATGGATGGAACACTGCAGAGCTCTGTTCAGAGATATTGCAGAGTATTTCAGAGGAGGGGCTGTCCCCGAGGGGCTCCTGCCCTGTCCCAGTCCCCCCAGTGAGGGGGAGCCCAGAGCAGTGCTCTGCTCCCCTCACCCTGCCCCTGCTCCTCCGGGCAGGAGCCTCTGCTTGGTGCTGGGATTTTGGGTGGTTCTTCCCCCTTTTGTTTTTTTTAAAGGAAGAGAAGAGAATCCGAATAGTTCTACCATGTTTGTAGAGCACACAGAGACTCCTGTGAGACAGTCAGAGCCCAAGAAGCGAAACAGGAATGAGATAAAACTTTGGCTTAGCCTTATTTTTCCTACATTACAACAGAATTATAGATGAACTTTCTTTCTGTTTGAACTCTCTCTTTGAATCCAGCTGTCTTTCTGTTTCTCTGGATTCCCTCAGGGCTGGCCTCTCCATTTCCATCCCTTATTCCAAGCCAGGCCTGGAATCTGCTTTGCTGCAGAGATCACAACCAGGAGCCTTTGATTCTGCTCTTGCCTGGCTGCTCCTGCTCTCATGAGCAGATCCTGGCTCCTCTTTGAAGAGCTGGGCAGCTCCACACAGTTCCAATAAACAGAGTTCATCAGAACACAAACAGGGAACTGGGCAATTAAAACTCATTAGACCTGCCCCTGTGAAGGGCTGGTCCTTGCTCAGGAGAGCAGGACCCTCCATGCACCGACTTCCCAGTTTTATCAACGATGAAAAACCAGAACTGCTCATGAGACAAACACCATTTATAAGGACTTTTGTTTTTCTCACGTCTCCAAACAGTTTCTAACATGGTTGAGTTGATAGGAGGCATTTTTAAGAAATTTCTTATCTAGCCAGAGAATTAGGAAAGGAAATGTTAGTTGGAACAAAGTGTTCCCTTCAGTGCAAGGGCTCTCCTGTCCCAGCTGCTCTGCTCTCAAACACACGGAGAGATGGAAATTCTTTTATATTGCCAAAGCTGCTGTACAAGTGTACACATTTACAACTTGTGTTGCGATCAGATTGATTACAGAGTTTAAACCAATTTACATGGAAATGAAAGCTGACCCCGTTCACCCCTTTTTATGACCATTACAACAACGGCCTGCTCTGGGTTTTCATTGGTGTTCAAGCACTTTGAATGAGTTTGTTGCTGTGCATTTCAGTGGATTTGTATCTTCCTCTCCTTGGCTTTACTATGCCAGGTTTTTTTCTTTTTTTTTTCCTCGTTTTTCTTCCCATTTAATTTATCTGTAGGAATGTTAACCCCACCCTACAGTACCCATCCTACAAAGCCAAAGGATGCAAACCCCAGCACCCTCCCTCCTTCCCTGTCCCGCGAGCAGCTTTTGTGAGGAGCATGTCAATAATTGATCTTAAAAGGATTTCTGCCTATCTCAGTCATGCTTTCCCTGCCACATTCACTCCAACATATGTCTGCAATCTACTGGGGAGCACAAGCGGATCAGGGTCCACATGACTGCACTTGGGAGCTAAAAATAACCTGCTCAAGTGAATACATTCAGTTCTTTATGCAAAACGCCTCGTGTTAAGTCTCTGTTTGCACTGCTGATAAAATGTGTGTTGAAATATCCATGGCCTTGATGTCTCATATTAACAGAAAAGGGCTTTGGCAGCCAAAAATCCCACCCACCACGAAGGCTTAAATAGCAGGCACATTAATCTGCTCAATTCCTCCATTCTCAGCTGTTTTGAAGGTCAGGTGTTTGCCTGCTACACCTGAACAGCTTCCAGCCCACAAAACAAAGAAGAGTTAAAATTACAGAGTTTGGGCTTAGAGAGAAGTGTCTCTGAGCAGCCACTGAAATCCAAGAGGAAATTTCAATTAGCTCCTGCTTGTTAATCCTGGGTGTTTGCTTTGTGCTAATGTGGGAGCCCTGAGAACACGAAATAACCTCAGTGCCTGTGTCTGTGTCTGTCTGTGTCTGTGTGTGTCTGTGTCTGTGTGTCTGTCTGTGTCTGTCTGTGCCTCTGTCTGTGTGTCTGTCTGTGTCTGTCTGTGCCTGCACTGGGAGCTGATGGAGCTGCTGAGGAACAAAACCTCTGCCAGGGCAGGACAGCACCTTGGTGAAGAGATTTTCCCTAATATCCAATCTAAGCCTTGTTCCCTGGGAGAAAAGATCGACCCCAGCTCTGCACAGCTCCTTTCCTTGTGGCTCCCAATGTGCTCAGATAAATACATTTATTTATTCATAGTTGATAACCTTGCCCATTAGGAGCCTCAGAACATTTCTGTAGAGCACAGTAAAGCTATTTACGGGGGGAAGAGAGACAGAGTTGCTTTGAGGACAGGCTCATTTTCCTCCATTCTGAGCTGTCTCTAGCTGGAAGTTGTGCATCTGCATAACACAGCTCCACACCATGAAAATCAAAAAGCCAGAGCCCTCTGAGTAACAAACATCAGTAAAAATGCATTAAAAAAAAAAAAATCCTTGATACTTTTTGCTGCAGAACGAGATTCAGCTTTGGGGGTTTATGAGCTTTTCATGAAAGATGCAAAGCACTGCAAAGAACCGGGCAAAGGAAACACAACTTGGGGCTTTCATGGTGGCAGGAGCTTGTTCCTGAAGGGGTCTTTGTGCCACTGATCCCTCCTGGAGCCGGGCCAGGGCAGCACAGGCTCCTGCAAACACACGAGCTCTGTGTTCAAACAGCACCAGCCTGAGCTGCTCCCTCCTGCTGCCAGGGCTGGGCCATGGGGGGCATTTGACATCCCTGGGCATTTGCCATCAATGGCATTTGCCATCCCTGGGCATGTGCCACCCCTGGCATGTGCCAGCAGGAGCTGTGTGGCACTCAGAGCCAGGATGGGGACAGGAGGAGCATGGGCAGAGCAGAGCCATGGCCTGAGCTGGCCCCGGTTCCCTCTGGCTTGGAAAATCCTCCTGTTTAGAAAACAACCTTTACTTTGTGTACGAGCTGGGGAGCAGCCTTGGCTCTGCCATAACGGAGCTGCTGAGTGCCGGCACCTTCCCCCAGGACAGCTCCTCTGTGGGAACTCCTTCCCTCCCACAGGAGCCCCGAGTGCCCTGGAACTGCAATCCTGGCAAGGGAATGGGGTGAGGGGACAGCCACAGCCACCCGAGCCAGCTGCCCAGAGCCCAGCACTGCCACCCACGGGGCCACCAGCTGACACTGGCAGCTCCCCATAACATTTCCTGAGGTTCCAGTCCGAGCATTTCTCTTTGGGGCTGTCAGCAAATGTGACACGCACACACGAAGCAGCCAAGAGTGCTTTTGACAGCTCACGTAACAGAAATATGAGGGAAAATGGATTGAAATAAAGTAAGGAATGAGGTGACAGAAGGGGCTTTATTTGACAGGAAGGGTTTTAAAGTGGGATGTCTGATTGGCCTCGTTAATCATCATCTGCAAACAGGAAAAAGCTTTCATGGATCATGGAATTGCTGAGGTTGGAAATGACCTTTAAGATCATCAAGTCCAGCTGTCAGTGCAGCAGCAGCAGAACCCTGCTCACCCCTAGAACATTCCCCAGGTTCACCCTGCTCACCCCTAGAACATTCCCCAGGTTCACCCTGCTCACCCCCAGAACATTCCTCGTGTTCACCCTGCTCACCCCCAGAACATTCCTCGTGTTCACCCTGCTCACCCCCAGAACATTCCCCAGGTTCACCCTGCTCACCCCCAGAACATTCCTCGTGTTCACCCTGCTCACCCCTAGAACATTCCTCATGTTCACCCTGCTCACCTGTTGAACCTTCCCCAGGTGCCACCTCCATGGCTTTGAACACTTCAGGGATGGGGACTCCAGCACTGCCTGGGTTTTGGGCCAGCAGGTGATTTAAAGGATTTTCCAGGCCCTGTCCCCAGGACAGGGAGATCTGCCCTGTCCACCCCAGCCCTCTGCAATATCAATATCATTTTTAATCCCCACTTCTTCAGCAGGATCACAGTGAGGGCTGTGGCACTGGCACAAGCGCCCTGAGGTGCTTCTCTAATTCTTCTAACTGATATTTCCATAATAAGCTTTTCACTGGAGACAGAATTCACATTAAGTAGCTTTTCTTGTCCAATATTCCTTCTCATTTTTCTTCCTTGTCTCTTGCTAACATCTGTAGAACAAAACTGATATCAACAGGGATCCACTGCAGCCGTTCCAGGGCTGCACCATCAATGCAGGTGCTCGGGAAGTTAAAATCAGAAATGCCCTCATGTTCGAGGCAAGGTAAAGCTCAGTGTATCTGCTTTAGAACTGCTGAAATAACTCGTTCTGGGGCCTCTGGTGCTCTGTGCTTTGCCCATGTGTGGCCCCCTGCTCGTGTCCTGTTGGTGGCAGCCAGCCCCTGTCCCCTCCTGTCCCCTCCTGTCCCCTCCTGTCCCCTCCCCAGCCAGGACATCACTCCTGACGATGCTCCTGGGCTCGGGCTCATCCCTGCTCTGCCTTTAGTGTCGCCCCCACCCCATTTCGTGCCGTGTTTGTGTCAGAGCCCTCTGGAGAGCTGTGATTGACCCGGGTAACTCACCTCGATTCCCCAGCTCAGCCACTTGGCCAAAGGCTTTAAAGCACTGCAGAAATACAGCTCAAAGTGCTCTGAGCTGCAGGGGGGTCTGTGTCTGCATCCCATAATACATAATACAATCCCATAACACATAATACAATCCCATAACACATGTCCACCCCAGGGGGACAATGCACTGACATGGGATCCTGTGCTCTTTGTGTCAGCAGTCCTGCAGGAGCTCCAGGGCAGGATTTGGGGGCCCTGGAAGGGCTCGAGGGGAGAAGCTGCCACCCTGCCCTGGCACTGCCACCGCACACCCTGCACTCGTGCCTTCCCCACCCGAGCTGGGGCACAGCAGAGCACGCTGACACTTCACACAGGGGAAGAATAAATGACAA
>VWZS01000717.1:134478-162982 GCA_013397075.1 Rhabdornis inornatus | reverse complement strand
CTCCTGTCCCCTCCTGTCCCCTCCCCAGCCAGGACATCACTCCTGACGATGCTCCTGGGCTCGGGCTCATCCCTGCTCTGCCTTTAGTGTCGCCCCCACCCCATTTCGTGCCGTGTTTGTGTCAGAGCCCTCTGGAGAGCTGTGATTGACCCGGGTAACTCACCTCGATTCCCCAGCTCAGCCACTTGGCCAAAGGCTTTAAAGCACTGCAGAAATACAGCTCAAAGTGCTCTGAGCTGCAGGGGGGTCTGTGTCTGCAGAGAAGCTGCCACCCTGCCCTGGCACTGCCACCGCACACCCTGCACTCGTGCCTTCCCCACCCGAGCTGGGGCACAGCAGAGCACGCTGACACTTCACACAGGGGAAGAATAAATGACAATAAGGCAAGTAGTCCATCACAGATGTGCTAGCAGAAATGAAGAAAACAAGGTCCTGTAATGACTGAGATAAATAACAGCAATCCCTCCAGCCCCTGATAGTTTTTCTACTTCTCCAAAGCCTTATGAGTCTCCTGTTTCTGCAAAATTAAACCAGAAATCTAAAAATCATTAGCTATATTCTAGTTTTTCTCCCTGCTCCTGCCATTTCTGGTCTAATTAGCAATCCCTCAATACCAGATTCTGTCCCCTGGCGTTCCCAGCCCTGCAGGAGCAGCGGCTGCCGTGGAGCAGGAGATGCAGCTCCCATGGGGCAGGACCTGGAACCCCCAGGAGAGGCTGGAACAGACCCTGCTGACCCCACAGAGGCTGCATCCCCCAGGAGAGGCTGGATTGGGACCCTGCTGACCCCACAGGGGCTCCATCCCCCAGGAGAGGCTGGATTGGGACCCTGCTGACCCCACAGGGGCTCCATCCCCAGGAGAGGCTGGAACAGACCCTGCTGACCCCACAGGGGCTCCATCCCCCAGGAGAGGCTGGAACAGACCCGGCTGACCCCACAGGGGCTGCAACCCCCAGGAGAGGCTGGAACAGACCCTGCTGACCCCACAGAGGCTGCATCCCCCAGGAGAGGCTGGATTGGGACCCTGCTGACCCCACAGGGGCTCCATCCCCCAGGAGAGGCTGGATTGGGACCCTGCTGACCCCACAGGGGCTCCATCCCCAGGAGAGGCTGGAACAGACCCTGCTGACCCCACAGGGGCTGCATCCCCCAGGAGAGGCTGGAACAGACCCTGCTGACCCCACAGGGGCTCCATCCCCCCCCAGGTCCTGGCAGCTCCAGCATCCCTTTTGGGATGAGGTTGTGGCTGAGCCCTGGGAGGATCCCCGGGGTGGAGCTGAGCTCTCAGGGGCAGCCAGGACAGCCAGGCAGGCTCTGGCTCACCCAGGAAAGCTCCAGGAACACCCTCGGCTGCTTCCAGCCAATATTTGGACTCTGACCAGGCATCAGCTCCTTATTGTGCTAACACTCCGAGCTGGGAGACAGGTTTGCAATTGGAGCAGCCAGTTTCCTGGCATCTTCTCCTCCAAAAAACTGGCAAACTTATTTTTGACACGTATTTGCATTTGTCCAGAGCTCTCTGTTTGGGTGGATTTCCCCATCCTCGTGCAGGGTAGGGCAGCACTCAGAGCTGCCCTGTCTGCAGGCACAGGACAGGGTTTGTGAGCAGGGCACAGGGGACGCTGAACTCAGGGGCTCACATTAAACCATTCACTCTTTTCCATCGTGCCCTGCTCTGCTTCCCGTGGGGATCTGTGGGACAGGGCTGCAGAGTTCTCACTCCTTCCCTTTCCTGTCACAGACCCCAGAGCCTCTCCCCAGCCCTGGCTCACTCCTCATCCCACAAACCCATCCAAGCTGGCAAATACTTGGGTTAGAACTGTCCTGGAGAATTCCATGTGTCCCATCTCGTGCCCCAGTGAGGGAGTGAGACTGGCACGGGGCTGGGTTCATTTCCCACTCAGTATTTGCAGACAGCAAATACTTTGTCTGTCTTTGTCCTGACTGAAGGACACTCAGAAAGATCCCAAAGCTTCTTAAATCCCACCCCAGCCCAGTTAAACCTTTCCTGAGTTTTAGACCAGGCTCTGACTCAAAGCAGGCTGCACAGAGGGGGAAAAAAAAAAAGTCTTTTTGACATGTTTTGGCCCATTTTACCACAAAGTGCTTTTTTCTTGTGACATCCAGAGGAGGAATTGTTCTGTCTCCACTCCAAAGGGATGTCATTAATTCAGGCATCTGTGTTATAAATGTGTGTTTTGATGATATGTTCTGTGTGTCTTTCAAAGCCAAGTCTCTCCCATCTCATAGTCCTGCAGCACAACAACTATCACAGTCTGGAGCAATGCACCATTGAGGAAAAATAATTATCCAAAAAGTAATTAAATTAATTGACCAGGGAAGCGATTATGTGAGACTGTGGGGATAATTAAAGCTAACACACGTTTTGATGCATTTACAGCTCAGGGGCACGATGGTAACTTTGGTTTCCAGCACCACTGCCCAGCCAGAGCAGCACCCAGGTGTCCCCAGCCTGGCACCAGTGCAGCCAGAACATCCCCGAGTCCCAGGATGCTGGGAAGGGACCTTCAATTCATCCAGTGCCCAGCCTGGGGACAGCAGTGCCCAGCCTGGGGACAGCAGTGCCCAGGTGGCTGCAGAGGCTTCGGGGTCTGCTGGAGGCAAGTTTGCTTGGGTGGGCACAAACCCCACGGAACAAAGATCATCTGAGCAGGAGCAGGACGGATGGACAGCCTTAATTAACTGTTCCTTGTGCCATATTCTCAATAATTTGGTTGCTGTTCCTGCAGTCTGTTACAAACTTCATTACATTCACTGCCTCAAGGGCGTTTCTACCTCTTGCAATCAGCCTCTCTCCTGTCACAGATAAATTGCCTGATGGGATAAGTTGATCCTACACAAATGGAGCTTGCTTTGAACTTGTGGTGATAAGTAGCACCAGACAGGAGGTTTTTCTGTTGTTTATCTTTGTACTGATATGGCACGAAATAAAAATGGGAGTCTCTTTGCTGGCTGAGCTGCATCCATCAGCTGAGCAGATTAGAAAATACCACTCAACTTAAAGAAACAAAAGGAAGTAAACTGGAACACTTAAGAATAGACTTTTAGTTCTTTGATGTGTGCATTTAATACTGATGTGCTGATGTGATCGGTTTCAAAATTTAATCTTTTCTCGTAGATCAAAACCAAACTCCCCAGTTCTATTCACAGGATGGTTTTGGGCTGGAAGGAACCTCAAAGCTCATCTCTTGGCTGATATTTTGGAGAAACAGTTGACAAGAGTCCCTGTGTCCTACACCTGCTGTGGCTCTAGAGCCTCCTGACACCTCTGTCCTCTCCAAAGGATGGGAATGCTCCCAGCTGGGAATTCCTCATCCCATGCCTGGCAGCAGAGGCAGGAGCCCCAGCACAGCCCCCAGCCCCTCTGTGGGTGATGCTGCTGCTGCTGCTGGGGCTGAGCCAGCCCTGCCAGGGCTGGGGACACACAGCCAGCTCCACAGCAGCTCCAGTGCTCTAGGGCTGATGTGGCTCTAATCTCTTAATTAACACATATTTTAAAAAACACTTAATGCCTATGATAAAAAAGCATTGAAACTTAATGCACTAACTCAATAACAGCATAACCTACTTTCTTCCAAACAAGAAAGCAGGGAATTATTAGACATCAATGCATCATTCACTAATGAGTTGGAATTCTGTATTAATTTACCAACTAGCTGATTAGATATGAGAGATTTACAAAATATATTAGAGATTGTGGTGCCAGAAAACCAGCTCAACATCAGGGGAAAAAAGTCATTACATTTTTTTCTATGGTGCACCTGAAATTATTAATTGAAAATTGTATGTTTTCCATGAGCTGAGTTGTGACAAAATGTTAAATGCAGGTAAGGAAAAAAACACCACAAACGAATTGAACTAAATCTTAAAACTATTTGTTTGAGCAAGAAGACACAAAAATTCTCCCATGCACTTTCCCATGAAATATGTTAATCCCAACAGTTCCTGACAATGGCACCAAGAGGAAAAATTCAGGTGAATCCAGCGTTTTGTGAATGGGAACGCAGAGTGCAGAGAGGCCTCGCAGCAGAAGGAGCAGCAGAAAAGCAGAGATGACATTTCTCACAGTCAGAAGTGTCTTACTCTGCTCAAACTTGAAATAACCAAGAAGAAAGAACTTACATAAAAAGCTCGTGCATATCTAGAACAGCTGCACCATCAGGAGGGAAAATAGCACAAGGGATGTGAGTTACTGTTGTCCTGGACTGTGAAGTATTTCTGGGCACACCCAGAGCTGAGCACCCACTTCCATAATCAAATCCCGAGTGAGAAATACCCACAGAAGTACCCAGTGATCTGCTCACACCATTTGTCACTGCAGCAGGGGCAAGAAAATCCCACACCACCTAAAAAACCCCACAAGCCCCCTAACGGTGTGATTTCTCTGCAGCCAGAGGGAATTGGGAGCTCCCATCCTGGGTGTCCTGCCCGGACACGGCTCCGTGGTCAGTGCTGCTGTCCCAAAGAGCCCCAGGGCTCCCGATGGCAGTGAAGGATGCTCCAGACCTGGTACCTGAAGGGAGCAGATGCCCTTGAAGGGATCTGTGTGCACCGGGGTGGGGCACAAATACCAAATAAAATTGTCCCCGTGCCCCCTCGTGCCCCTTCCCCTCCAGAGCCAGGACTGGCTGCACATCCCCTCTGTCATTCCTGCCTTCCCCACAGGAGGGAGAAGGAGAAGGAGAAGGAGAAGGAGAAGGAGAAGGAGAAGGAGAAGGAGAAGGAGAAGGAGAAGGAGAAGGAGAAGGAGAAGGAGAAGGAGAAGGAGAAGGAGAAGGAGAAGGAGAAGGAGAAGGAGAAGGAGAAGGAGAAGGAGAAGGAGAAATAATGTTTGCTGCTCATCCAGGGGACCCTGGTGGGATGTTTAGGGTTATCAATCCTTGTAAATACCCCAGCACTGCCAGCTCAGGTCTCCTCCTTTGCTCCCAACCTGCAACTCCTGCATCCCCCAGCCCTCAGAAGCAGCTTCTCTTTGTGTCTGGAGCTTCATTTTCCCTGCTGCAGACGGGTAGAAACCCAAAAGCACGCACGATGCTTAATATTTCCCAAACTTTATGTATAACCACCACAGCAGACAAGAAGGGCCACAAATAATTCTGGTGCTTCCCAAGAAAATCAATGTCCTTATCAACAGCAAATGGTAGCTGCAGCTATGAATATTTAACATAGAGTGTTGCCATGAGTTCAGAAATGCCTTGTATGCCCCCAACACAGCCTGTAATAAATGCCATGGTCTTGTGGGATACTTTTTAATAAAAAGAAATCAGATCAGCCATTAAGTGCTGGAAGTATCCTGAATGCCAAATGTAATCTGTGCAGCCCATCCCTATCCCAGCCCTGAGTCTGGACCCTCCCTCATGGATTTCAAATTCATTCTTTTTGTATGATAAACCATAAAATGTTCTTTGTGCTGCTGAGCAAACAGCAAGTGCAGGTCGCTCCAGCCCAGTACCAGTACTTAAGTGAGCTGAATTATAAATCAAGGGCCAGGCCCATTCCTGGGGTGTAAATGCTGCTGTTATTGTGCAGTCCATCCAGGAAAAACACACTTTTCCCAGATTTGCCATTTTGGGCTGCTGGGGGTGATGGAGCCATCAGTCAGGAGCACCAAACCCAGCACATCTGGCCCAACATCTGGACTAAAGCTGTCACTATTGGAGGATCCAAGCCATGCCCGTGCTCTGCAGCTCTGGGTGAGGGCACAGCCCCTGCTCAGCCCAGCAGCTCCCACTCCCTCCTTCCCCCCAGGGAATTTGCAGCTGCTTTTCCCAGTGAGGATCCTGGAGCTGCCTGGCTGCTGCTCCCTCCCCTGACAGACAAACCCAGACAAACCCACCCAGTCCCAGTAACAGCACCACAACAGCTCCTTCCCCAGGCTCAGGAAACTGCCCAGCTCATTCCAAAAACAAGGTGTTCTGGCTGTATTTCTCGAAAATCTTTTCAGATCCTTTCAAAATTTACAAACTTATTAACAAAATTAATATTTGAGAACAGCAGTGTTTTGTAGCTACATCCATTACATTTAAATAACAGGCCAAAAATGGATTTTTTTCTTAGAACATTAAGTCCTGAATTCTTCCTGAGAAGTTCCAGTGCCAAAGTGTTGGCATTTGGTGGGGGAGAACCTGGGGTGTGTTCTGCTGCCACGTGGGCAGTGATGCAGCAGCCCCTGCTGCACCAGGGGGTCACATCCATGCTGGGGTGAAAACATTTGAATTAATTGGTTTTTATATTTTTCACACAAGGTCCCAGATTTTTTAAGTAGGTTATACAATTTCTGGATTAACACTCAAGCTTTTAATGGAGATCACCCAAAGCCATTTGCTGGGTAGGAAGGGATGGGAATTAGGGAAGCTGAATAAATACTTGATGTTAAAGTTTCACTTAAGGAAATGACTTGTGTGCATAAATAACATGGGAGCTGTCAATAAAATCATCCTCAAATTCTGTCAAATAGAAGAGTAATTACGGCTTCTGCTTGTTACAAGTAAAGTGAAACGTTAGCTGAGCTTACACAAAAACAAGCACCTTGTGATTTCATTGAAGATTAATGCTAATGTGCCAAATTGCCAGCCTAAACCTAATTGCTCTTTTTTATCTCCCTTCAATGATAAGAAGCAGCCACAGAAGTGGTTCTGGTGACCTTGGATTTGCACAGGCCTTGTCACAGGAAATGTGCAGCTTTTATTTCTGACTCAGTAACTCCACTGGGAGCTGCAGGATCCCAGGACCCCTCCCAGGTTCCGCTCCTGCTCTGCAGGGCTCAGCCTGAGGTTCACATTTCCTGGGATTCACCTGAGCCCCCACAGTCCAAGGGAACAATTTTTCCCCTCTGTGTGACAACCTAAACCCAAAATTTGTATTTCTTTCAAGACAACGTGGCTCCTTTTCCTTCCCCATTTGTGTTTTGCAACAATACATTTGCAGACCTGAAAAATATCACCCAGCGACTTCCCATCTCCATGGCAACCTCCTGCTCTGGCTCCAGCTGATAAATTCCTCGCAGAGCCTGCTCCTGTAGGGTGCTTGTTGCACAAACTGTGCATTATCCCTCACAGATGGCTCTGCAGTGTTCAGACACCACAGCCTGCTTTTGGCCCTTGCTCACCTGAGCATCCTCCCTTTGTCCTGCTTTTCCAGCCGGGAGTGCAGGCACGTCCAGCCCATTCCTGTGCCCCAGCTGTGACTCTGCAGGTTTTTGTTCAGGGTCACAATCACTGAATGGCTTCATGAGCCACAGGAGAGGGGGGGACAAGATCCCTCCTGCAGCCCCCAGGCACAGAAAGCTGCTGCACATCTGTCCAACAGCTGCTCCTGCCAGCCCAAATCCTCCTCCACGGGCCCAGCTCTGCCAGGACAGAGAGGGAAGAGCTCAGGGCTGTCCCTGCTCATCTCCTGGGGCTGACACTGGGCAGGACTGAGCCCAAAACCAGGGAGAAGGGAAGTTTTCCATGTTTGTGTTCTCCTGCACAAGGCAAGGGGCAGAGCTGCACAGATGAACTGAAATCCCTGAAATCCCTGCCCAGACCCTGGCCTTGCTGCTGCCTGTGGATCCAGTGCAGTGGGATCTGTCCTTGAACTGCAGCCCCACAGGCTGGCCCTGCTGCAGGAGCCCTGCAGGCACAGCTCCAATGACCAATGACTGTCTGTGGGTGACTTCAATCTGCTTTGACACCCTGCAGAGGTTGTCAGTAACCTTTAAAAATGCAGAGATTGTGCTGGCGTGTCTGCAGCTGCACCCTCACATCACTGAGCAGCCCTGGGGCTGCTGGGATCATCCTCTGCTGTCTGAGCACTCTGGAGACCTTCCCAGCACACACCCTGAGCCTAATCCTGACCCTAACCCTGACCTGGGGAACTGGCCAGACCCCACAGAGAGGTCAGACCCCAAACAGAGGGGTCAGACCCACACAAACAGCAGCCCTGGAGGGGGGCACTGGTTTGAGCCGAGCCCCTGCTCCAGGCTGGTCCCAGCCTCTGTCACAGCAGCCTGAAAGTGCCAGCCCAGGCAGGAGAGCTCAGACAGGATGGCACAGCCCAGGGTGACACAGCCCAGGGTGGCACAGCCCAGGGCAGATCACAGAGGGTGACACAGCCCAGGGTGACACAGCCCAAGGTGACACAGCCCAAGGTGACACAGCCCAGGGTGACACAGCCCAGGGTGACACAGCCCAGGGCAGCACCTGGGCAGCACTTGCAGCACCTGTGGCTCCAGAAGGTGAGATTGTCCTGGGCTGCCCAGGGGGTAGCAGGCAGTCAGTGCCTGTGACATCCGAGCAGGTCACACCCAAAATCAGCAGCTCTGGGGCTGAGGCCATCCCGAGTGGGGCTGCACGCCCAAACTTCCCCAGCAGCTAATGATCTCAAAGTTCAAAACTTCTACCTTGTTAATTGGATTTTTCTGGCTTCAACTTAAATCTCTTAGGTCTTTCTGTGCCTTCTTCTGAAGAAAAAGCCTTTCAGGTCCTGGAGCTCCCTCCCTGCAAAGGTACTTATCCATAGAAATTAAGTTACAAGCTTCTTTTTGATAAGATAAACAGACTGAGCTCCTTAAGTCTATCACTGTAAAATATTCTCTGCAGCCCTTAATCATTCTTTATTAATCTTTTCAGCTCAGTGACATGGCAGCAGAAAGGTAAAATAAATAAATAAATCCCGAAACAAGGAGGAAAAGAGAGAGGAGATCCAGATCCATATGATCTCCTAGGATTTCACGAAGCACGTTAGAATTGGGATACAGCTCTACTGGAAATTCATTGCAAAGACTTTGCCGAGGTGCAGCCCAGTGCCCCGGCCGGGGAGAGCGCGGGGGAGCTGCTGCTGCCGGGCCGCCAGGCTGAGAGAAATGTGAATTGTTAAACGATGCAGACGGTCTGCAGCGCCCGGAGGGTGTGACACACGGACTGCACCGAACGCCGGCTGTCCCCGCAGTCGGGGCTGCCAGCCCGGAACCCGGCGCGCATTCGGCGTGTTCCTGCAAAGCCCCGCGCAGATGCACATCGCAGCCCAGAGGAGGCGGATCCCCGGCAGAGCACGGGGAAAACGCAGCTTCAAGGGTCGGTGCACAGCGAACAGGAGCTGAGCGGGGCGGTGCAAACCCCTCAGCTGGGATTCCTACACATCACGCCACTGATTCCCAGATTTCTGGGCAGTGTGGAAGTCAGCAAATGCTCCCAGGGCCAGGCAGCGCCCTGAGATCCCCTGAGATCACCTGAGATCACCTGAGATCACCTGAGATCACCTGAGATCCACCCTGAGATCCACCCTGAGATCCCCCTGAGATCCCCCTGAGATCACCNGATCCCCTGAGATCCCCCTGAGATCACCTGAGATCCCCTGAGATCACCTGAGATCCCCTGAGATCCACCCTGAGATCCCCTGAGTTCCCCCTGAGATCCCCTGAGATCACCTGAGATCCCCCCTGGCATTCCCTGGGCTCTGCTCACAGCTGTGTGCCAGAGCAGAGGGACACCTGAGGGACACCTGAGGGACACCTGGGGGACACCTGGGGACACCTGGGGGACACCTGGGGGACACCTGGGGGACACCACGGTCCCAAATCCCCCAGGGATGGGGAGAGCAGCCCTGACCTGGGCATGAGCTGCTCCTTCCCCAGCCCAGGGAAATCCCCACATGGAAAAGGTGAAGAATTCCTTTAGATACAAAAGCAGTCACTGTAGGAAAACATGGCCAGAGGAATTCCTGCCTCCCAGAGATCCCTACCCCTGATTTTTGATAGCCAGCACCAGTTAATGCTTGAAATTCTCATTTCATTTTTAGAAACTGGTTCACTTACACATGACAGTGCCAGTGCCATCTGTCATATCGCTGACCCTTTCACTTGATTCATTTATAATTTAATTGTCAGTTCAATTTGATCAAATATGTCTGAATTGAAACCATTTGCATTAAAAATAACACATCCTTCTCCTTTTATTCCCTCTATTGTGGCAGGTATTGCTTGAAAATTCAATTGGTGCCAGCCAAAAGCTGCTGTTTGATTAATAAAAACATGGCTGATAAGGGAAGAAACCATGGGCCTGGATGGAAATCCCTGATGAAAAATGGATCTTGGTAAGGACCAGGAAACTCAGACATTCTCATTTTCCCTTCTGCTGGACTGAGAGCTGGACCTTCGTGAGGATGGAGGAGAAGCCCAGCCCTGGCCATGGGATGGGATTCACACCCCCAGTCTCCAAATGATATATACACACATATTTAATACAGATATATGAGTGAGGAACAGGACTTTTCCTGATTAATATATTGTCATTAATTCTCAGAAAAATCCTTGCTTAGGAACTTTATTAAATCCCATTAAGACTAATGAATTGTTGTTGTTTCCTAATTATATAGTTGTTTCTAGTTTAATGAACTGTATATTAATTGACTTATAGAACAGAGATTTTACTTTCAGGATGGAAATACGTTAAATAAGAGATATATATTCTAGCTAATGGCAGCAGTTGTCAGTTACAATCTCTCTTAATGAATCTGTTAGAAAATCCTGTCCTTTAGAGTACAGATTTTGCTTGTTTTGTTAGCTAAAGAGGCAACAAAAGGCTCAAAATTAAGTGTGTTCCTATGCTTTATGTATAACTGATATTTTTCCTCCTTATAATTCAATTCCTCATTGCAAAACAAGATCTGCAGGCCTCTGCAAGCAGCTGAATGCTTCTGGCAGGAGTGATGCCATGAAGGAAAAGCAGAACAGGGCAGGGTGGGAGCCCAGGGGAGGTTTGATCTCACAGGATAAATCTGAGGGCGAAATAGATCCACTCCTAAAATAGGAGCTGCTTGAAAAGTAGGAACTGCTTTAAAAAAGTCATCATCTTGAATGCTAATACATATAATCTTCAGCTGACTGCAGCCACACCACAGATTAATTTCAGTACAGGGATTATGTTAATGCACAAAAAAGAGTTGTGATATTGAGTTAGATCAAAGATTTTTCATTTTAGTCAGTGTCTTTGGCACCAGGCAGCAGCTCCTGTTTCAAAGTGAAGTCAAAGGCCTCTCTGAAGCACTGAGTTGAGCAGTAATTGTTACAGGGAAAGGCATAAAGTTTAGCCCAGAGAGTGGCTTGATCTTGATCTGACATTAGTTGTTGGAGCAATGGGTGTTTGATGAGGAGTGACAAACTCCCAGAGAAGTCCTGGGAGGTGCAGGACCTCGGTGAGAGGAGAGCCCAGCCCAGTACAGCCCAGTACAGCCCAGTACAGCCCAGCACAGCCCAGCACAGTTCAGCACAGCCCAGCTCAGCCCAGTACAGCCCAGTACAGCTCAGCCCAGTACANCAGCCCAGCCCAGCCCAGCTCAGCCCAGCCCAGTACAGTCCAGTACAGATGGGGATGACCAGCAGCTCTGTCCTCCTGTTCTTAGCAAAGCTCTGATCACACAGGCTCAGGAGCAGAGCTCTCCTTCCCCAGGAGTGCTGGGGAACCCTTGGACTCCACAACCCCCCAGAGTTTCCCACCCTAAACAATTCTGGGATCTCCAGCCAGAGCTGCAGTGAGCCAGGGGACAGCGGCCAGGTCCCTGCACATCACCCCCAGGATCTGGAGATGCTGGAGCCAGCCCAGGCCGTGCAGCAGGGCTGGCACTGTCACCCCGCTGGCACCTCAGGGTGGCACAGGAGGGAGCGTGGCTGTGTCACTCGGGAGGGACCAGAAGGAGCAGATTGCCCAGAGTTTGCTCAGCGGTGAGAGCTGCAGATCGCCTGATTCATCGTCCCCTCTCTGGAAAGCAGAGTGGGGAAAGAGCACAGACACAATCCCAGCAGCACTGAAACCCCGTGCCTTGCACATTGGCTTTGCAGGGCACTCATAATCGTCTCCATTTATTTTATTTAATCTTTTAAGTGCACAAATGTGAAATGGTTCTGTAAGTACTGAGAGGATAAATGAGGTTAAAACATTCACGGGCAGTGGAATCAAGTGAGGCTTACGTTGGTGTTTTGGACATTCAGCCCTCTGACATTTCTGCTGGAGCCATCACTGGGCAATCAGATTGAGACATTTCAGACCTTGGTGGCAGAGCTTCTGTGTAAGATCTCTGCTTTTAGGGAAATCCTACTCTTCGTTATAGAAGAGCTGCACAGAAAAGATAAAATGGAATAAAACCCCCTCACTTTAGGATAATTGCACTGGAATTAGGAGGAAACTGGGGGTTCTTTGAAGAGAGACTGGTTTTAACAGGGCCTGGGCAAGCGGAGCAGCTGTGCTGGGCGCCAGGGTGGAGGGGCTGGAGCCAGAGCCAGCAGCCCCAGGGCAGGAGGAGAGGGACCCCAGGCTCCAGCTCCTCTTCCTCAGCCTCAGCCTCAGCCACTGCTGCTGCCCGGCCTCCAGAGCCTTTCAGCTCAGACATTTTAATTCATTTCGTTTGCCATCTCAATGTAAATTCACAGTACGAAAACTAGGAATAATTTAACACTAGGAACGGAAAAGATGAAACAAAAGCCTGGAAATGTTGGCAGTCTCTTTGAAAGCAAAGGAAATGTCACAACTCTCTTTTAACAGCGTCTTTGTTTTTGCAGGCAAATTACAAGTCCAGGTTCAGAAGTGTTTTTGTTCTGCCATTCTGCTGTGACAGTGTCTGCTGGCAGCCTCTAATTCATTCAGGAAAATCCACAAGAGCAGCGAAGAGGAGGAAATGACAACAGCTTCGTGCAGCTCCTCTTCCCTCCCTGCCAGGCAGCACAAACACTGACTTCCAGTGCAAAGGGCTTTAGGATTTCCTAAGCCCTTGCTGACACTCCTCAGGCTCCTGCCTGTGCTCTGCGTTTTTAACTCCAGATGATGGACAGCCAAAGTCCCTGCTCCACCTCTCTGTGCCTTGGCAGAGCAGATATAAAAGGCAAATAAGATGCACAATAATTAACACAGAAGATCTGGGCTGCTCCCGTAGCCAAGATTAATTCAATAGATTTTCAGAGCCCTCAGGGATATGGATTCTGGGAGTCTGATCCATGGTTATTATTCTTTTAAAGGAAAATAGATTTACCTAATTTACAACCAGTTCGATGGTGGGAGGAGGAATTTAATTCTTTTTTTCTTTTGATAAATATACTGCAACTTTTCTATAATCCCTATTAATCTGATCTCCTAGGGAAAATTTTGCTGATCCATCATCTCGTGGCAGTCTTAATTCCCTTAGTGCCTCCAGGCAGCAGGAATGGATTTCCTCAGACTAACCCCTCATGGCTCCAAGCCCGGAGTGAAGGCTCTGGGGGAGCTGTGCCCTGCTCTGTGGGAAGGGAAATGTGTCTGTGGGGAGCATTCCCGAAGGAATCCCGTGGAATTCCTGGGGTGTCTGTCCATGCACACACAGACACCATCCACGCTCCCAGCCCAGCCAACAGCGAGAGAACATCTGGTGAAAAATAAATGCAGGACTAATTATATACGGTGGAGGATTGGAAACTGCTATTTTTAGCTTTGCCTTAAAAAGATGTGATGAATCCAAGGTTTGTGCTCGGCACCTGGAGGAGGAGCTGGGTGCTGACCTGAACCCCCAGAGCCACCAGGGCACGGAGTGAGGCCAAAAACCTTCCCAAAAGCCAGGGCTCCGGGTTCCTTTGGGGATGGGCTGGGGCAGGTGAGGCTCTGTTCGGGTGGGTTCTGCTCGCTGTGCCGGAGATGGGGCGGGGTTCTGGGGACACCTGGGCGAGCACCAGAGAGCCCCGGGCATCCTCTGGATCCTCTGGAGGAGGCTCCGGCTGCTCTGATGGAATCACACAACCACAAGGAAATCCTGACAGAATTGCTTCTCATCCGCTGCATTAAAAAGTAAATGGAGTCCGTGGAGATGTTTGAGAGGGGCCATAAATAGAGGGAGGGCAAAGCTGCAGCGGGAGCCTGGCAGGCTGGATGCCCCCTCCAGGAAATTCAGTGTTTAAAGAACAATCCGGAGACATAAAAGGGAGATGGACTCGGTGCTGGTGGCTGCCAAGAGAGCCATAAATAAATGCCCAGAGCACACGAATTTGTTCAAGGGATGGGATTGCTCCCAGTGCCAGCATCCGAGCCGGGGATGCTGCTCTGTGCCAGGGCTGTGCCAGGAGCACTGCTCTGTGCCCGAGGGATGCTGCTTTGTGCCAGGGCTGTGCCAGGAGCGCTGCTCTGTGCCCAAGGGATGCTGCTCTGTGCCAGGGCTGTGCCAGGAGCACTGCCCTGTGCCAGGGCTGTGCCAGGAGCACTGCTCTGTGCCCGAGGGATGCTGCTCTGTGCCCGAGGGATGCTGCTCTGTGCCCAAGGGATGCTGCCCTGTGCCAGGGCTGTGCCAGGAGCGCTGCTCTGTGCCCAAAGGATGCTGCTCTGTGCCCAAGGGATGCTGCTCTGTGCCAGGGCTGTGCCAGGAGCACTGCTCTGTGCCCGAGGGATGCTGCTCTGTGCCAGGGCTGTGCCAGGAGCACTGCTCTGTGCCCGAGGGATGCTGCTCTGTGCCCGAGGGATGCTGCCCTGTGCCAGGGCTGTGCCAGGAGCGCTGCTCTGTGCCCGAGGGATGCTGCTCTGTGCCAGGGGACCTGTTCTGTGCCCAGGGCTGTGCCCAGGGGAGCAGAGTGTGCTCCCCACATCACCCAGTGCTGGGAGAGGCACAGGGAGCTGCTCCACAGCCCAGGGAAGAGCCAGCCACGTGCAATCAGAAGAAAAGCTGTTTTTCACACTTATTGCCCTTGAATTGGCAGAGGGAGACATCATGTTTTATATTAACTTCATAATAATTACAGTTATTACTGAATTCATGTATACCAAAGAGGTTGCAGCTCCCTAGGAAAGCTCATAATATTATTAAGAGAGATGCCAGTCCATTGGCAGTATCGTGTAACAAGCTAATTCCAGCACTTTGATATTAGACAGCACACCTCCAAAAATGCATGGATTTGTGCCTGGTCTCTGGGATCAATGGCAGTGACACAACTGGCACGCACAGAACTGTCCTTTGGAAAAAAATGCTTTCTAAAGCACAAGTAGCACAGCCCAAGAACAGCAATAAGAGCTGCCTTTAAAATTTAAAGCAGAGAAAATAAATCTAAAGACTTTTAATACAGGCCAATGCTGTGAGAAATGAAAGAGCTGCAGCTAGCTGTGGGAAACCAATGGAAAGGAAGATTTTGTCTGTAAGAGAAATTAAGGAATTCTCCCAGCCTCTTCCCATCCTTTCCACACGATTAATTGCAGAGATTTAATTTCTCTGGGCATGTGTTCGCATCGGCAAACAAAGTTTTCCATCAGATCAGGAGAGGTGCCCCATCTCCAGGGCAGCTGGTGTTGTTGCTTAAAGTTCTGCAGCGAGGCTAAAGGAGTCAGGAAAGGTCAACGTTGCACCAGAGGGCCGGGGGGGACAGCAGCTGCTGGCAGCACCAGGGGAATCCTGGCACAAGGGAAAAGTGTTTGTGCTGGGGACATCAGAGACTGGGGCAGCCCCATCCCATTATCCCATCCCATTATCCCATCCCATCCCATCCCATTCCATCCCATCCCATTATCCCATCCCATCCCATCCCATTATCCCATCCCATCCCATCCCATTATCCCATCCCATCCCATCTCAAATCTCATCCCATCTCAAATCCCATCCCATTATCCCATTATCCCATTATCCCATCCCAGGGAACAGAGCAGGGTTTCAGTCTCATGTGTGGGGTCGGAGTGACACAATCTCAGCCTGGGCCCAGAACCTCACATTTACAGATTACAGATTTCTGCTGTAAATCTGATACTTGAATTGCCATCCAATGAATTATTCACATAAAACCCAACCCTGCAATGTCAGGAGGAAAATCAGACAGCAGCTTGATTCCAGGACTGTTGCAATTTCCTCCATAATGTCAGGCTATAGCAACACACACATCTTTCACAAAAATTAAATTGCTATTAAACTTTCTGCCCATCTTTGTAAATTAACCTCTCTTTCATCTCAGCTTTTGATTTAGCAGGAAATAATTTTTGGAGCACTTTCCAGACTTCTTCCATTAGGCGTTTGGGCTGTGGTCAATAAGGCTGAGTTAATTACCTGCCTAACCAGATCATGCTGCTGTGCAAACTGGGGCCTCCTCTGTGCTGCACAAGCTGAGTTTCTTCCTTCTTAAAGGTGGAGCCAAACCCCCAGGACAGCCCCCCTGGAAGCTCCAGACACAATTTGTTCTACATTTTTCCAGTGCAGAGTTTGGGAACCCGGCAGCCTGGAGCACAGGGGATGGGAGAGCAGCTGGAGCATCCCAGGTTGGATTTGTCTGACCCTCTGCAGGTTGGATTTTTCTGACCCTTTACAGGTTGGATCTGTCTGACCCTTTCCAGGCTGGATCTGTCTGACCCTTTCCAGGCTGGATCTGTCTGACCCTTTCCAGGTTGGATTTGTCTGACCCTTTCCAGGCTGGATTTTTC
Source organism: Rhabdornis inornatus (assembly GCA_013397075.1). NCBI lineage: Eukaryota > Metazoa > Chordata > Aves > Passeriformes > Rhabdornithidae > Rhabdornis > Rhabdornis inornatus. The sequence continues at coordinate 146,576 of VWZS01000717.1, read as the reverse complement.
TGACCCTTTACAGGTTGGATCTGTCTGACCCTTTACAGGTTGGATCTGTCTGACCCTTTCCAGGCTGGATTTTTCTGACCCTTTACAGGTTGGATCTGTCTGACACCCCCAGGCTGGGGGGGACACAGGCTGTGCTCAGCCCCTGACCCCACCCCGCAGTTTCAGCCCCAAAGCAGCAGCCCACGTGCCCAGCCTGCACAACCAGAGGTACAAAAACGACACCCAAAGCTCCTTCTTTCCTTTCTAACTTGTGTTTGTCACATGCAGGACCTGGCCCACAGTCAGACAGGGCTGTGTCCAAGCCAGGTGAACCCTCATTTATCCAATATCAACAAAGCCCTAATTGAGAGATCAATTGGGAACCGGCCTGTTCATGCACGATTTGGAGAGCTGACAAAGGCACCTGTAGGGGCTGGAAAACAAGTTCTGCCTCATTACAAAAGAAATTGCATCTAAATGAAAAGCAACATATAACAAGAGCTGTGAAGTGCCTGCAAGTGCTGCCAGGCTGGCAGGAAATGCAGTGACACTCAGCACCCCCCGAGCCTGGGACACGGGGCACCCCGAATTAGTCAGCAATTGAAGGAGCTGAACTCATTTCCCCAGAGGCTAAAATGTATTTTATGATGATCTGTAAATTCCAGGGCAGAGAATTAGCTGCCAGACCTTAAGAATTGCATCTCTCTGATAGATTAGAACCTAAAGAATCACGTGTACAGCAATGCAGGGGCACATTTTTCCACTAATGCTTGGAGAAGGCAGGGTACCCTTCAAACATTCTCCTCCCCTTCTGTTTGGCTGTGGCTGTTTTTAAAATTTTAATGGCCTAAACTGCAAAATATTTAATAAATCAGGGAAAGGCTGTGTTAGCACAGCTCCAGCTTTATCTTGTTTAGCTGAAAAATGTGCACTTTATAATTACTTACATAATTACTCATGTATTACTCTGAGGTTGGACTTGGAGGCAATTTCCAGCATTAATGCTTCTATGATTCTCTTCTTCCACAAGGAAATTTGATCCCATCTACTTTGTGATTCAGGTTTTTCTAATTATTATTCATTGTAACTTTTTGTTTTCAGAGCATGTCCCCCAGCTGTGTGCACACAGGAGCGAGCCCAGCCTGGCTTTCCCCGGAGGGTTTGGGGCAGCCTGGGTTTGGGCTGGTGCTGAGCAGCAGGAAGGCTCTTCCCTCTTGCCGCAGTCTTTCATAAACCCGAGGGAACAGAGCCAACCCTGTGCCACTTTCTGGGCTGCAAAATGAAATCAGGATAATAAAAGACATCCTGGAAATAGACAATAATGGTAAAATGATGCTTTGACACGGAGGCCATATATGGTTGATGGGAAAAAATGAACAAAGTAGATGATGGAGGAGGTGCTGGAACAAAGGGTCTCCATCAGCTGCTGAGGCTGCAGCTCAGCACATCCCAGACAAACGGGATGGATTCCACGGAATGAATCCTCTGCTGTCGTGGTTTACCTCCACACTTCTCCACTTTCTCTCCTTGGCGTTACAGAATCCCTTTTTTCCCTTTTCCCCTTTCTGAGGGCTGTTTCCGTTGTGTCCTGCCAGGACACAGTGCCCAGGGCAGGGGCAGTGCTGGGTTTGGGGGTGAGGCCACCTGGGCACGGAGGGGCTGCAGGAGGATCAGTCACCCCCTGCTCCTCCCAGGGGACAATGGTGACAGCAGAGCCCCCGCTGCTGCGGGCACAGGTCACCCCTGAGGCTCCTGGGGTCCCCTCCTGCCCTGTCCCCTGTCCCCTGTCCCCCTGTCCTCCTGTCCCCTGTCCCCTGTCCCTTCCCAGAGCTGCATCTCCCACTCCCCAGTGCCACAAGCTGTACCTGAGCAGGATTTCCTGCCCCAGCCCCCAGGGTGTGCTGGAGGCTGCTGGCACTGCAGAACAACCAACTCCTCAGTGCAGGATCCATGCCCAGGGGAACATGGTCAGTGATTAAAAACAAAAGGTACGAGATGCTGCTGGTGCAAGCAGGAGCCCCGGCACTGCAGCAGGATCTATATTGTTTAATAATGCACATTCAATTCTTACAGACCTTTTTAAAAGCTGACTCTGCTCTGTGCAGCACCGATGTAAATCTATTGCCAATGCGGGATAATCCTCCAACACTTCTCAACAATTTTTTATTCCTTCCACACGTTTCTCTGTAGCCTCAGTGCACTCAGCAAAGGACCAGTTTTGTGCCACAGCACCCCAACATCCTGAAATCCACTTCAGTTCCTGAATCAGTTGGGAAAAGCTTGCAAAGAGCAGCAGCAGCAAGGCCAGAGACAGGAGAGTTCAGTGAGGCCAGCAGGGCTCGAGCTGCTCCAGCCCCGGCTCCTGGAGCTCTCATGGGCTAAGCCAGAACAATGGGGAATACTTTGGATCAACCTGGAAAAGGTTGTGCTCTCTTTCCAGACTGAAGTCACCTAATATTTGTTTATAATTTCTGTGTTTTGTTGATTTTTAGCCTTAGCAAAATACTGGTTTGTTTTTCAGGGTTTGGTATTAGTTTCAAAGTAAATCTTATTAATATTTAAAATGAAAAGCTGCTTCAGACCTTAAAATGTAGATGCTGCATTTAATAAACATCAATAGTAAATGTTTTGATTTTCTGAAAAATGTTTTATGTACTGAAACCCTTTGACAAATGCGACATGAATTTACAAGCACTTGCAACTGATTCAGACCTGCATCTTTTCCACCAAATAAAACATTCAGCTGCAATGTTTTTCCCAACTCTAATGTTTGTCCTGTGCCTGGGGGTGAATTTCGCTCGGTGTGAATAACAATGCGGCACAGACAGGATCAATAAATCTCATATTTCATTTGCCTCTCTGGTGTGTTCTGGGCAGGGACAGCTGTGGCATCTCCACCCCGCGCTCACAGAGTGCCTGCAGTGCCCTGGGGCAGGAAAATACCTTTGGGAGATGGGGATTGTACCCAGAGCAGGGCTGGGGGCTCTCAGGGCAATGGGGACAGGGCAGGGGGACAGGGCAGAGGGGACAGGGCTGGGGGACAGGGCTGGGGGACACGGTAGAGGGGACAGGGCAGAGGGGACAGGGCTGGGTGCTCACAGGGCTGGTGGCACCAGGGACACATTCCCAGCACTGTGGGGCTGTGCAATGGGAACAGCTTCACAGACTTACGGGATCAGAAAGGCTGGAAAAAACCTAAAAAATCATCAGGTCCAGCCTTTGACCGAATCCCAGCACACCCAGTAAATCATCAGCATCGGCCTGAGCAGAGGGGAGATGCCAAACACCAATTTGTGCCTCAGCACAGAAAGGATTTAGGATGATGCAATGCTGTTAGAGAATTCTGAGCAGCTCGTAATCCATTGGCCACGACACAGAAGTGTTTGGGTGATGAGCTCCTGAGAGAGGAGATTAATCCACTGGAGTGAGATAATTGTGGGCTCACTTTGGTGCGTGCTCTTTCTGCATCTGATGACTAATTATCAGCATCTAATCAGAGAATGTTATCTTTAAATCGTGTAAAGGGTAAATGCTTTTACGTGCTGCTGAGGACTGCCCACATGCCAAGGCTGAACATTTCTTTTATTGCCATGTTTATCTGTTTTTATCCGCCTTGAGTAGAAAATACTCTGCTTTAAAAATACATTGTGGCTTCTTTGATTTCCTAAATAGATTTATAATTATCTCCAAATTGAACACACTCAGCTTCTGTCCAAGTAATTGCCAGGCACTGTCCTTCCCAGGAAGTGCAGCCCTTGGCAGATTTTCACTGGGCTGCTCGGATCAGGAAATGAGGGGGAATGAGATCAGCCAGTGCGGGTTCTGTGCAGCTCTGGGCTGAGGGCACACACATGGGCACGCACTCACTGCTGCCTCGGGTAGTTTTTCCTCAGATCTGACTCCAGGAAAATTTAGGACGGCTCTGGGCAAGGTTGGAGCAAAGACTGGCAGTCTGTGGGAACGTCAGAGCAAAGCCAAAGGTTTGGGATCCTGCTGGGAGTCCCCATCCCAAAGATCCTCCTGCCCTGGCACTGGGAGCAGGAGGGATCTGATGGGGGCAGGAAGATGCTCAGGGTAAACCTGGCAGGTAAATCTGACAGGGTGAGTCTGGCAGGTAAATCTGACAGGTAAATCTGACAGGGTAAATCTGACAGGTAAATCTGGCAGGTAAATCTGGCAGGTAGATCTGACAGGTAAATCTGACAGGTAAATCTGGCAGGTAAATCTGACAGGTAAATCTGACAGGGTAAATCTGACAGGTAGATCTGACAGGTAAATCTGACAGGTAAATCTGACAGGTAGATCTGACAGGTAAATCTGAGCCAGTGCCCAGGGCAGGGGCATCCCCTGAGCCTCCAGCAGGATCCAGCCCTTGAACCTTTGCACAGACTCAGAGCTCAGCCTGGCTGTGGAAATTCTCCTTTCACACCAACAAAGGGGCAGGAAGAGCGAAGTGCTGGGGGAAGAAAAGGCAGAAATGCTCCCAGGTAATTCTGGCCCTGGCTGGGAAGGGACGAGCTGAGTTTCCTGGAAGGGATCCCACAATCACACCAGTGTCACAGCCCAGGTTCATCTGATCTCCCTGTGCTTTCCTGAACTTCTCACAAATTATATATATATATATTTGTGATCTAAGGTTTAATCCTCCAGTGCAAATGACTCACAGCCAGCTGTTTCCATGCCAGCTTTAGGAATAATTTGTGTAATTTTTGTAACTTAGGAGAATGTTGTTAGCTTGTCCTCAAAAGAAATTGAGCAAAAATAACTACAAGGTAGAAGAAAATAATGTAAGCAGGCTTTAATTCTGCAAGACCTGGGGAATTAAAGCCGCTCTGTTTAAACAGCACTCAGTGCTGTTAAATTAAACACGCTGCCAAAGGAAAGGTTTTCTGAGAACAAATAAGAAAAGAACCACATCTAAACCAAATGTGTTTGGGTTGAGGGCAGGTGCAGAGCCCCAGTGTTTCAGTGCCACCCCTCAGCAGTGACATTTCTGGAGCCAGCCAGCAGAGATGGCCACAGCCAGTTTGTGGCCTCTTAGAGTTTACACTTGTTTACTGCCATGGAAGTAGACCAGACACTGATCTACGAAATTGAGAGGGAAATTGTTTGAGCCAAGTGTGCCTCGTCAAGAAAATCGTTTGCCTCTGGTGTTTGTGTCTCCAGCTGCAGCAGTGACCCGTCGTGGGCAGGCTGGCACTGCTGACAGTGGGATGGGAACGTGGAGGAGTCACAGCCCCTGCAGCACAGCCCCACCTCAGCCTGAAGTTAAAGCTCACACTGGACATCTAAGTGCCTTTTACCACAGAGTATTTTACAAGGAACAACACTTTCTGACTTAAATGTCTCTGCTAATGACAAAGACCAGAGGTAGCTTGTGGCCAAAGAATAAATGTTTTCCTAAAGCTTAGCAACAGCTCATGCTCTGAATGTCACCATCCTCCTGGGAAGCCTGGTGCTGGATTCTCAGGATTAGGTGAAATTATCCCGAGTCCTGTTTGCAATTTTTTCTGGCTGTGCATCTTATCCTTCTGTCTGAAGGTCAGATGAGAATTCTCCACCCCTATCTTTGCTCCTGAAGAGAAGCAGTGAGTAGAAGGCAGGAAGTGGTAATAATAATTACCCACTCTTAGCAGCAGGCTTTGGCACAGCCGGGCACACCCAGGCAGTGCCACACGGCAATGTTCACCATCAGCTGGGGGTAAAATCCGCATTTTAGCAGAGCTGGGATCCTCCCGAGTCAGCCGCTGGCCAGAGCCCAGCGCAGCACCGAGAGCAGTTTGCTCCGTGTGCATGAGCAGCCCTTGACTGCCTGGCCTTTAGGATCTTCCTTTAAACAGGGCTGAGATTTCTGAATTTCTGGATGCTGGCGGGGCTCAGTGCTCAGGGTCAGCCCTGCCCCCTGTCCCCTGCCATGGGCTCAGACCCCCCAGCCTCTCCCCAAAATCAGCTCCCGGGAGGGACTCCTGGAAATCAGCAATCCCAGAACTCAGCCAGCAGATTTCCCCCTACCTTGGCCTGCATGTTTGAGTGCTTTAGATGATTTATCTGCTCAGAGAAGGATTATTTTTGAGCCTCCCTTTGCCAAAAACCGTAAGCCTTATCAAATGGAAATCAGAATCTATTCTTTGGATCAGCAGCCTGGATCACGGCTCAGGTGGAAAGCAGGTCACATAAAATCAGACCTTTCATGAATATTTATCTTGCTTTTCATTAAGCTTTTCAGCTGAGGGTCTGATCCTGAGCCCACTGAGTGCCTGCACAGAGTGCTGCCTGTTTCCAGCCCTAACACAGCCAGGGCATAAGGCACAGTCTTATTTGGATCTATAATATGTGGATAATATATAATAACTAATTATTTTTATTATTATAATTATTAATTATTTTATATTAAAAATTAATTATTAATTCTTTTCTTTCTGTGCTGTCTGCTCTAGCAGTAAAGGAATTGTCAGCTCCAAATTCCCGATCACCTGTGTCATTCCTCCAGGATGATCCAACCCTGCTCCTCAGCTTCCTCATGCAGATGAAGGTCATGTCCCAGACAACGGGGCTTTGCAACGAGTGAACCGTGGGGAAAGGTTCTGCAACATTTTGAAAACTGAGAAGAAGAGGAATTTTACCTGCCTGCATTTCTGCCATCAACAGAAATAAAGAGCTGCTTCCCTGGGTGTGAGAAAATGAACAATGTCTGCAGACTCAGAGATCTCCAGACACAAACGGAGCCATTTCATCCAGAGCAGAGCCATGGTTTGCTGCAGCTCCATTCAAAAGCCATTGCATGGACTGATCGTTGGCCATTTCAACATCTGCTCTGTTCCTGTTTGAGCTGCCTGTATTGTCCTGCTCCATCACCCCCCTCTGGGCTGGGTTTTGGTTCTTCCTCTACACGGGGTTGGGAAATGCATTATCTGAGCATTGGGCTGCAACAATAAAGGTTATCTGATGTAATTGAGAAAAAGGAGCTGGTGTAACTCATTCCTTGGTGAGCAGTGTGGGTTTTCATTACAGAGGATTTCCTGGTCAGAAACATGAGCACAGTGATTTGGAAAAATCCCATTCCTTTGATTTGCCAGCTCCTCCCCTAACACAAAGCCAGAATTACCAAACATTGTGGCCCTGAAGTTTGCTGTGAGCAAACCCAGTTGTATTTAACAAGACATCCCAGAATGTCTGGATTATCCTCCCATCCCCCTGCAACAAAGGAAACATCTCCAACACCAGTAAATCTTGCATTTTGGGGGATGTGACACATTTTCCTAACAAGCCTGACAGTTGTGTCTTTTTCCATGAAGAACAAGAGCACCTCCTGCTCAGATAGATGTTTGCATAAATATCCCTTTTGAGCTCCTTGAGAGGCTTAGATGAGAGATTTTCCATTCATGAAGAGCTTCCTTTAGCTCTGGACTATCCAAAAATACTAACTGAATTTACTTTCAAGCTATCAGCCACTGCTGCTGCTGTGAGCAGGTTTAAATTAATGCATTAACAAAAGCTCTCTTTCTCTCTCAAAGGTCTGTGCTGAGGATTAAGATCTGAATTCCAGGTTAGCCCTTAATGACACACAGATGCACCTTCCCTTTAGCTGGAGACTACATCCTGCTACAGCAAGGCAGAAATAATGGTCTTACTAGATTCAATATTAAAAAAAAAATCAGATTAAGCTTGAATTCTAGCTATAGAATTTGTCTGCAGGTAAAGTTATTTTTAATCTGTTCCAAGATAAAAGAATAAATTTATTTCTGCCTATTAGAATTCTCACATAGAGAGGAGTTTGGTATGATAAATTGGTTTGGGGCCAAATCCACCTCTTGGGGTTTTTTTCCTCAGCAATGAGTGGGGACCATCCACTCCTGACCATCAGGAAATATTGGGAAGTTTTGTCCATGTCTGGAGGTCCTGGCTCACCTGGTGGATGCACATGGACAATCTCACTCCCAGATTTCTTCTCCCTTCCCCCATATGTAATAATAATAAAAAGGAATGATGATAGTACAGGACTCATTCCCCAGACAATAGCTAGGCAGGCTGTACATTGCTTTATGGCTGTTGACTTGATTTAAAATGCACTCTTAAAAATGAAAGAACAACTCCTTAAATTTGCAGTAAATGTATAGTTCCCCAGACCTGATTTACTGGTTATGAGCCACCAAAAAACTGCAATTCCAATTTATGGTGTTGTTGACTGTGGCAGCAAAACCCTCAGCATCACTGGAGCTCTGGTGATCATTGCAAAGCTGATAATTTAACACTGATCATTTATTTCGGGTTGGTTGGGGTTTTGTGGGGGGGTTGCAGTTCTTTAATTGGGCTCTGCACTTGCAGAGGATGAGGAAGGGGTTAACCACGAGTGTGAGATCAAAGCTGGGCTCCTGCCTTGTGCTCTGCTCACCTGGGAGCTTTTCAGCCTGGGCTGGCTCCTCACTGCCAGAATTCCCAACTCATTGCCAGAATTCCCAACTCCTCATTAGCAGAATTCCCAACTAACTCCTCATTAGCAGAATTCCCAACTCCTCACTACCAGAATTCCCAACTCCTCACTACCAGAATTCCCAACTGGCTGGGAGCAGATCCTGCAGGAGGAACTTGCTGCAGAGCACTGGGATAAAGAGCAATGTGAAAATCCTGCCAGACACAAAAACTCCACGGGAAATGGGCCTGGGCCATGGGGGCACCGGGAGGGACAGGGGACAGGGGAGAGGACAGGGGGACAGAGGACAGGGGACAGGGGACAGGGGAGAGAGGACAAGGGGACAGGGGACAGGGGAAAGAGGACAGGGACAGGGGACAGGGGACAGAGGACAGGGGACAGGGGACAGGGGACAGAGGACAGGGGACAGGGGACAGGGACAGAGGACAAGGGGACAGGGGACAGGGACAGGGGACAGGGGACAGAGGACAATCAATGCCAGCCCTGGCTCGGTGCCACTCCTGCTCTTCCAGGGTCTTTTCCCTCGGCTCCCGCGTGTGACCTTTCCCTGTTCACGACCATCAGCTGCTGCTGGGGGACCCTCCCTGCTGCTGGACCCACCCACGGCTCCTTCCCCCTCCTTTTGGGAAGAAGGGGCAGAATGCAGCTGCCTGTGGGGCTTTGGTGCGGGTTGGAAACTCTCCAGACACAGAGGGGGAAAGGGCTGAGCACGATGTAAATCAGAGATGCCTCGAACCCAAGCCTTGGTTTCCAAAAGCCCCCGGGCAGGGCAAGGCTGCAGAGCGAAGCTGGGATGGGGATGGCCATGGGAATCAGCCCTGGGGATGCAGGATGGGTCTGGGAACCCCACAGGGACACAAACAGCACCCAGGACATCCTGCACTGCCCCCAGGCATCCCAAATACATCCCTGAGCCTCCCCTCTCCCTGCCTGGATCCTGCTTCCAAAGGATTGGCAATGAGTCCCATTTCCCTTCGAGGGCTTTTGAAGCCAACATCAGCATCCCCTCAAGAACTCCTGAGGGATGCTGAGAATTTGGGATTTAATTGTTCACAAATCTCCATAAACCATTCCCAGTACTGGTCTTAAAAGAAAACTAAAGCAGAACCTTATTATGAGAGACCATTTCTTAGGAGCACTTCCACGATTCTGGCTTTCCTTGTTAAAAAAAACAACAAAATTTTGATCCAAATCCAATTTTTGCCAGCTCTTTCTGTCTCAAAAAGAATTCAGATTTGTCCTAGTGAAGACCATTTCCACCCCTAAAGCAGACACTGCATTTTCTTCCCAGGACACACACGAGGAAGGGGCAGGAACTCCTGATTTTGTCAGACCTGTCGCATGAAGGCACAGATTTAATTTTAAGGTTACAAAGACTGACTCTTTCACATAATCATATCCATGACCTTTCTTTAGTCTGTGCAGGTGTTTGCACCAGCCTGGAGCCAAAGCAAGGGAGCTGGTGGCACAATCTGCAGGACATATTCAGACCACAAAGCTCTGGTGTGGTGGCAGGCTGGGATTTCAGGCTGTGTTCCTGCAACTGTCACTGCAGAACTCCTGCAGCACTGAATGGGGTGTTGAGATGCAGAATTTATGCACAATAACACCCAATGTAGAGAACAAGCACAATAAATAAAATACACTGCAGAGGCACAGGATATAAACACAGAAGAAAATGTAAGGGAAAAAAATAAGTGAACCCTACATAATATTGATATTTAACTATGAATTCATTCCATAATCTCTCTGGTTACATGGCTTGTTTTAACACCAGCAGGTTCTACTGCTCAGCAGTCGAATGAGAAAAAGTTGTTCAAAAAGTTTCAATAAAAGCTGTAATTGGGGCAGTAGGACCTAAGGAGTTTTTCCTAGAAAAGAGAGAGAAGGGAAAAGGCAGAATGAGAGAGCAAAAGGAAAAGAAGGAAAGAAGAGAGAGTTAAAGAGAGAAGAGAGAGAAAGAAACAGAAAATGTATCGATAAAAAAAAGCAATATGGAAGAAGGAATATTTTCACTTCAGACTATCTGCAGCAAGCTTGCTTTTGACTTTCATATTCTATTTAAAAATACAAAATTGGGAGCATTGAAAAAGAGTTCCCAAATTAGCTTTTTAATAGAGATGGGAAGTTAAAAGGGGCCGAGTCATGGGGGAAAAGCGATTCAGAATCACAGCCAGGGCAGCACCAGCAGAGTGAGGCCAGAGCACGCCCCAGAGAGGAGTCAGGAAGTTTTATGAAGTGGTGACACTGTAAATCACAGAAAAATCTCTTATACCAGCAAAAGCCAAATGACATTTCTGGTTCTGCTTTCTTCTGAGCATCTGCAGAGGGAAAGAGCAAGTGGAGATGTAGGGAGGCTTTAAAAGTGGAAAGCAGTTCTGAAGACATCTAATAAAGATTCAGGATGCTTTGATATGTTCAAATTCTTACAGCCACTGAAAGTTTCTCACAGAAGTTTTAGGATTCACTTTGCACATTCATGTGTCCAGCACACAACTCTGAATATCCAAAATCTAGAGGTGATGGTGCACTGTGTGTGCATGGGCTCGTTGGCTGCTCTGCAGACACTGTACTGCAGATTACAGATGTTACTGGGGGACACTGGCTTTGGGGAGGGTTACTCAGGACATGGCATTCAGAAATCAGTGTTATTTTTTTAATAATTGCATTGAATTATCAGAAATCAGACCGTGAATTGCATGGATCAGGTTGAGGTTCAGTTGTATCTTTGGAAAAATTTCACCACCGAAAGTGTGGTGAAGCATTGGAGCAGGCTGCCCAGGGAAGTGGTGGAATCACCATCCCTGGAAGTGTCCCAAAATCAGTAGATGTGGCACTTTGTGATATGGCTTAGTGGGCATGGTAGGATTCAGTCACAGGCTGGACTTCATGATCCTGGGGGTTTTTCCAACCTTAATAATCCCATGATCAGGGGCCTGGTTTCAGTGTTTCCAGAACCAGCTCGTTGATTTGTTGAAATGTTGAGTATTTGGAGGTCTTTCCCTATTTTTGATTTTTTTTTCTTTTCTGTAAGAAGATCTTGGTTTTAGAGCTNCCCCGCCCGCGCCGCCGCCCCTCGGCGCCGAGCTGGCCCCGGCCCTGCCGATCGCCGCTGCTCGCCGGCTNTTTTTTTTTCTTTTCTGTAAGAAGATCTTGGTTTTAGAGCTCTGGGAAGAAAGGCACCTGGAAAATGGCCTCTGGTCATCGCTGGCTGTGCCAAGTCCCTGCTTCCCTTATTTTACCAGACACATCAGACCCCCAACACACAGCCCTCGCTCACAGTGATGCACCTGGAGGAGCAGCTCCTGGCCCTGGCAGTGCAACCCCTGCAGCCCCCGACCCCTCCTCACACAGCCCCACCCCCCATTGCGGGAGTGCCCCCCGCGGGCACCCCCCTTGTGCTGCCCTCTGCCCCGGGGGTGCCAGGGCACCCCGCTGCCCTCCCCAGCTCCTTCTCCATCCGCAGGGTCCCACACCCCGCTGCATCCCCGGGGTCCCACTCCCCTCTCCATCCCCTGCCCAGTGCCCCCTCCGTGCTGGGGTCTCACATCGCACTCCATCCCGGGGATCCCACAGCCCGCTCCATCCTGGGGTCCCACTCCCCTCTCCATCCCCTGCCCATCTCTCTCCATCCCCGAGCCGCGCCCGGTGTCGCTCTCTCCGGGTGACACCTGCCGGCGGCTCGGCG
>VWZS01000717.1:108584-133425 GCA_013397075.1 Rhabdornis inornatus | reverse complement strand
TGTGCGGGGAGTACTGGCCCCGGGGATGCGGGGGACACCGGCCGGGGGGTTCACCTGCGGACGGGGCGGGGACAGCGGAGGCACCGGGTGCCCCTGGCCGCTCCCACCCCCGCGCCCCTCCCGCCCCTCGCCTCTGCCGGCCCGTGTGCCAGCTCCGCACAGCCCGGGCCAGCCCCGCACAGCCCGGGCCAGCCCCGCACAGCCCCGTGTGCCAGCCCCGCACAGCCGGCGATAAGTGCCGTGCGGTGCCGTGCGGTGCTGGGCTGTGCAGTGCCGTGCGGTGCTGTGCTGTGCTGGGCTGTGCTGGGCTGTGCGGTGCGGTGCAGTCGGAGCCGAGGAGGCGGCGAGGCGATGGCGAGGCAGGCGAGCCCCGCTCGCCCGTATCGCTCTGACTTTATGGAAGTCATCAACTCTCGCTGCGGCGCGTCAGTCAGCGGGAGCTGCCCGGCAGAGCAGGGCAAGGCTGGCTCGCTCTGATTTGGGCTCATGGTTATTTGCTTAATGGAGATTCGACAGCAAACGGATAAATGAGCGCGGCTGCCGGGTCTCTGAGCGTGCCGAGCCCAACTTCTGCCCGTGGATGAAAGAGGGATGCTGAGGTGGTGTGGAGACAGGACTGGTAAGAGCTGCCAGGGAGCAGGGCAAGCCAGAACAGCGGGACGAGGGGGAAAGGGAAAGGTGGTGGGAAGGAAGAAGGGAGAAGAAGGTGGGGAAAGATGGGTTTAAATCCGAACGGTTTCTTTTTATCCCTGAATGTTGCCTCCCGCCCCGGCCAAGGTGTCGAGTGTAGGTTTGTGATGCTGGAGGAGCAGCAACTCGTTTCCTTGTGCAGAAGGAATCCCTCCTGCCTTGTCCCCGGCTGACCGGGGGCCAGGAGGGACACACAGGGAGCTCCGGGACGGAGCCCTGAAGTTCATCCCGTACTCTCCCCCCTCCATCTCCCCCTTGGCACATTAACATGCAGGGTAGGCTCTGGCGTGTATTTAACGACTCCATTTGCCAGCGCTGTGCCGCCTCACACCGCCCTTCCCCAGCCGCGCTCCGCTCTGCTCCTGCACCGAGCGGCTCCAGCTCCAATCCCGGCATCTCCGGATCTCCGGGATCTCTGGGATCTCCGGATCTCCGGCATCTCCGGATCTCCTGGATCTCCTGGATCTCTGGGATCTCCGGCATCTCCGGCATCTCCGGATCTCCTGGATCTCCGGGATCTCTGGGATCTCCGGCATCTCCGGGATATCCTGGATCTCCTGGGTCTCCGGATCTCCGGGATCTCCGGGATCTCCGGGATCTCCTGGATCTCCCGGATCTCCGGATCTCCAGGACCTCCAGGATCTCCGGGACCGTTCCCTGCTGGGCCGGGCAGCGAGGGCAAAGCTGCGAGCGGTGCTGGAAGGGGAGGGGGCAGCGCCAAGGCGGCTCAGGCGGGAGAGCCGCGGTGCCGGCAGTGATGAGGGAGAAGCTGTTTAGTCATCTCGCTATATATACTTTCACGATGATGAGCACATTTACTGATTGCTTCTGACTGCACTTAGAGAGGGAGGCAGGCGGCAGGCGGCACAGCTCACCCCTTATCCCGAGGAGTGGCTGCTCCCCGCACCCAGCGCTGGTTTTGGGCGCCGTGGCTTTCCTTGCCAGGTAAGGCAGCGCTGCGAGCCGGCAGCGTGGGGCTCCCTGGGCTCGCTGCGAGGGAGGGACAGAGCGGAGAACTTTGCATGCATTTGTCCTAAGCCTGTTGCTTTTGCTCCTACATCTCCCCAACACACCGAGGGAGTGAGTGTTTTGCAGAAAGTTTTATTTTCTGGTTGTGCTGCGAAGGGGAACGAATGTGTGACTGACAGAAGACAGCGAGGCTTTGGCTGACGTATTTTGCTTTAAAGCAAAGGTCTCTTTGCTGCCTGAGCCTGAGCCAACAAGGACAGGACAGGGGAGAAGGAATCATCTCCAGGCTCTTCACTCCCATTAGCAGTGTCTCATCAGGAAACTCGCAGTGTGTTTATCGGTCCGATTTCAGAACAGCCCTGTCTGCTTCTAGAAAAGGGAAACACTGAGGTTTCTGCTTTGTCTCCTCTCTTGGGATGATGAAGAGACATTGATCAGTGTGGCATTGCCCTGGGAGCCACAGTGGTAAGAACCCATCCTTTATTTCTGGACCCTTTAGGTGGTCCCAGCTGGGCTGGGAGCTCGGAGCCCCGGAGCTCCCCGGGTCGGGAGGGACCCGCTGGGGTCAGGAGTGCTGGGAGGGGACAGGGGCTCCTGCTCAGCCTTTCCCATCGAATTCTGACTGTTCCATTGTCCCCGCAGTTCTCTAAAGAAAACAGATTCTTTTCTCTACAGATGCTTTTTTAAATCAGGAGGCAAATTATTCTATTTTGTGTACCAGGTCTTCTAAATGTCATCAGCAGGGTGCCGGTCTGCTGTGAACCAGTTCCTTTTAAATTACACGCAGAAATTATGGTAATCAAAATTAGAAATATGGATATAGCTAAATATATGCTTGTTAGAATTAGAGTGTGTCTGTTTTCTGTGAGAGCTCCAGAGACTGTCAACAGTACATTAGATTTTGAGTCCAGCCAATTGCTTTCCAGCCTAAACAGGCTGGTTAGCAGTTACCAAAATCCAAGCAGGCAGAACAGGAGGATTCTTTCTACATTCTGTAATTCTACATTCTAGATAAACTGGTTATTTCATCCTTTTTTGACTCAGTTTAGGTTGTGCAGGTCAGAATTATAAATCCAGTCCTGTCTCTCTCTCCCAATTTTCTATCACTTCCTTCAGGGAGTGGTAGAGTTCCAAGGACTCATGGACAAGAAAAAGCAAAACCTCTGCAACAGGGAATTTCAGTACTCTTCTCACTCTTGGTCCTTCAGATGATTTACAGATAATTCCTCTTCTGTGTATTTTGAGGATCAAACGGGATGGATTCAAGGTAGCTCTGAGAATGAAGCTGGGTGCACTCTGTTGTTCTAACAACATCTCTCGGACCTGGAGAAATGGGAACTAAACTTCCACAGAAGAATTTCTCTTTTTGCTTTTCTTTCTCTTTTGCTTTAATCTCCTGCCCCTTTCATAGCTGAGATATTTATAACTTCCCCACATATACTGCCAGCATGAAAAGACCCATTTTATCTTTAAAAAATTGGTTTAAAAATGTGTAAGGCACTTATGAGTTACCAGTGCTTTATTGGAACAATTATATGTGAAGTATTTATAGTGCCTCAGCAGCTAATGTAGGTAACCTGGAATCCACAACCAAAGTTATGAAAGTACAGAAGAGATTTCTAACGTGGTTCCCCTGAGAAATCAGGGGAGATGAGGATCCAGTGTGCTGAAACTGCTCAGGTCACCAGCCAGAGCTGGCAGAAGGACTCTGGTGATGGTGCAAAGTGAAATTAAAACCCAGTTTGCCAGCAGGGAAAACAGGAACAAGATGCCTTTTCTTGGTTCCTCGGTTATTTGCCTGTACATATTTGGTGATTATTGGACGGAATTGTTCTTATTTGGCTGCCTCCTGTTCTCAAGTGTTGCACAAAAGTTAAAAGATCCACCACTGGAGGTAGGAGGCTGCAGGCTGAGCCCACGGAGCCCCTGGAGATGCCCTTTCAGCTGAGGGCTGGGGGAGCTTTTCAAAGTTTGCAGCGCTGAGCTGTGCCTGGTCCCCAGGCCGGCACGATTCGAGCAATGAATTCCCTCTTTGGGGGAGAGGAAAAGTGGTGCTTTGTAACCCTGAACGGTTCTTTAGAGGGAAATCCTGGGAGATGTTTGCTCCAGTGCCATGCAGATAAGCAAAGTGTCTCCTTGGGAAAAGCATCACTCTGCTTGTGATATGTTCCATAATTACAAAAGCTCCTCAGCTCGCACGAGGGATTTCAATTGTCCTTTCCACAGTGAAATTGCACAGGAAGATGCTCCACATTAAGGTGATGAATGTTAATTTGCCCCGAGGAGTAAGAGCATTTCTGTGAGCACTTCAGGCATTTTCACCACAGACTGATTCCATCATTTTTTATTCAGTATTCTGATGGCCCATTGGAATCAATAATGCTGCTGCCTCACTGGCTGGAATGGCAGCTTTCATGTGAGTTAAAAACTTTAGAGTAAAACTGCCTACAAAGATACAATTAGGCTTTGAGGGCCTGAGTCAGTGGAATCAATGGAATTTCCATTGATAAATTGACTTTTGATAGGGCTCCTAATGCATCTGATATGGGAATGGCACCTTTCTTCAGATAATTTCATGGTAGAATTAGAAAAGCACTTGGGAAGTGAAAGTAAAAGCAAGTTAAAACAAAAGTTAAAGACTGTAAGAACTCTGACCCAAGATCAAAAAAGACAAAACAAATTCATGGCTAGATCGGAACACAGAAACTACTCAAACTTCAAGAGAACATTGGCCTCTGGTGGCTGAGGGTCTGGACAACTCAGGATATTTCTCATCTAATAATCCAAGAGTGCAGTGAACATATTTTGTTTCAACCTAAGAGTCCTTCAGTTCTTCAGCTCAAGGATTCTGCCCCTGTTAGCCAGGAAATAAACAAAGCATCTTCCTGCTGGGAAGGAATTCTCCAGCTTTGGAGCCTTCCTTCATCCTGATGTTCTTGGTGTTTGGTAGCTGAATCCATCAGCCTTCACACCTGGGACTGGAGCTTACTGGTGCTCAGGCTTTCTGAGCAACGTTTCCTCAAAAATCAGAATTTTCTTCTGGTCCAGTGGAGGGCTGCAATTCTTGCCAAGAGTAAACCCCAGCTGTAAATGAAAGAGAGCAGCAGAAAACTGCTGCTGAGGCCAGGCCTTGCACTAAGGATGGAAGACAACTGGTGAAAACCAGAGAAAAATTTCTGTTTCTTTCAACTAAAGGTGTTCTCAGTGCAAGATTCAGAACATACAGGACTTGTTCAGGACTGGAAATGCAGTTAAGCCCAGTCGTGGGTTTAGTGGTACGGTTGCACTGCAGGCTGATTTCACTGGAGTTCCCAGCTCTTTCTTGACAGCTGTAGTTAAACTGATGAGCACAGGAGGCTTACACCTGGGGAATTATGGATTAGTCTTGTTTGTGAGGAAGCAAATAAAATTACTGTGTTTATGCTACTTTTAAAATGCTTTTAATGAGGAATCATTTGCTATTCAAAATTTCAATCTATAATAATGCCATAACCCCGCTGAGCTGATTATCATGTGCCTGGTTCAGCATCATTCTTCACCTGGGAGGTGAGGGCAGCCAGTGGTTTGCAGTTCTCGTGTCTGTGCTGGCCCTGGGCTCTTCCCCCAGCGGGGCAGGACGCCCCTCGTGACTGTGTGCTGTGTTCTCTTCTCCTGTGTGTTTTAGATGGAACTGCCCTGACTGCCAGCAGGTCCCAGGAGCATCCCCAGCCTCACCCCCAGTAACAGCCCGGGCTCAGCATGGCAGCAGGAGTAGCAGCGTGGTTGCCCTTCGCCAGGGCGGCTGCCATAGGATGGATGCCAGTGGCCAACTGTCCCATGCCGCTGGCTCCAGCGGAGAAGAACAAGAGGCAGGATGAGCTGATCATCCTCAATGTGAGTGGCAGGCGTTTCCAGACATGGAGGACTACACTGGAGAGGTACCCGGACACTCTCCTGGGCAGCACGGAGAAGGAGTTCTTCTTCAACGAAGACACCAAGGAATACTTCTTCGACCGGGACCCCGAGGTCTTCAGGTGCATCCTCAACTTCTACAGAACTGGCAAGCTGCACTACCCCAGGTACGAGTGCATCTCTGCCTACGACGAAGAGCTCGCCTTCTACGGGATCCTCCCCGAGATCATCGGGGACTGCTGCTACGAAGAGTACAAGGACAGGAAGCGGGAGAACGCGGAGCGCCTGATGGACGACAACGACTCGGAGAACAACCAGGAGGGCTCCACGCCCTCGCTGAGCTTCCGGCAGACCATGTGGCGAGCCTTCGAGAACCCCCACACCAGCACCTTAGCCTTAGTCTTTTACTACGTCACCGGGTTCTTCATCGCCGTGTCCGTGATCACCAACGTGGTGGAGACGGTGCCGTGCGGCAGCGTGCCGGGCAGCAAGGAGCTGCCGTGCGGGGAGCGCTACGCCGTGGCCTTCTTCTGCCTGGACACGGCGTGCGTGATGATCTTCACCGTGGAGTACCTGCTGCGGCTCTTCGCCGCGCCCAGCCGCTACCGCTTCATCCGCAGCGTCATGAGCATCATCGACGTGGTGGCCATCATGCCCTACTACATCGGCCTGGTCATGACCAACAACGAGGACGTCAGCGGCGCCTTTGTCACGCTAAGGGTTTTCAGGGTTTTCAGGATTTTCAAGTTCTCCCGCCATTCCCAAGGCCTGAGAATCTTGGGCTACACTTTGAAGAGCTGTGCCTCCGAGCTCGGCTTTCTGCTCTTTTCCCTCACTATGGCAATCATCATCTTTGCAACTGTGATGTTTTATGCAGAGAAAGGGTCCTCGGCGAGCAAATTCACCAGTATCCCTGCTTCCTTTTGGTACACTATTGTAACCATGACAACACTGGGGTGAGTAGTACTTTTCCTTTTCCTGAGCAGCAGGCGAGCGTGTACTGGGAGCTTGACTTCAGCTCCTCCTCAGCATTTTCCTGGGTGCATGTTCGAGAAGGGGCTGGAAGCGTTGAGGGTTTGATTATTCTTTGCCTTACAACTTCTGCGGTTTGCGTGCAGTTGTACAAACCAGAAAAAGCGCTCACACCCACTTGACAAATGCTCGGTGACGGAGTGCAGGAGGAGCGGAGCGCTGGAGTAGCAGGTTCTGATCCATCCCTGCAGGAGGGAGAAGCTGAGCCGAGAGCCAGGGGCTGGCACAGAGCTCTGCCCGCTCTGCCGTGGCTCCAGCCCTGTGCTCCAGAGCTGCTCAGGGATCTCTTGTGTCTCGTTGCAATGTCGGCCGTGCTTTCTCCCCTTGACTTGCCAGGAAGTGCAGATTTGCTGAGTTCAGTGGATGTTGTGGTCACTGTGCTGAAATACTCAGTGATGCCAGGACATGATCTGGTTTTTGTTTAACTGGGCAGGACAGGGGCTTCTTGTCTGTGTTTAGCTGTGAGTTTGGGAACCCAGTGTGCTGCGGTGGTTGTGGTAGAATTTCAAACATTCCCACGCACAGGTACAAAGATAATGAGATCAAAGCAAGGGGAATGTAGCCTGGAGGGCTTTTCCCCCTTCTGTTTCATTTCTGTCTCAGATGTTGTGACTGAGGTTACAATTTGTGCTTCTGCTGCTCTGAACTAAAACCTCTGGGAGCAGAATGGCCAAACCCTCGCCCTGACAAGGCTGTGTAGAGGAAAGTGGGCACTGCAGGCTGCTGCTTGGGGCACACACAGAGCCAGGATCGAGTGCAATCTCCTCATCCCACAAATCAGAACAGCACGGGAAGTTTCGAGTTACTTTGCAAAGAGTTTTCCCACTGGAGAGTTCACACAGTTTAATACTAGATGTAGACAATTCTCCTCCTTTTTTCTCTAAACTGCTTTTGACTTTAAACACTTCTCTGTGCCTATTATACATGAACAGGCTCACAGTAGCACTTTTAAATTATTAAAATCATAATTCAGCTGTCAGAAAGGCGCCGAATCTGGGCATGTGACAACTGAAATCTGAATTTCTTCATTAAGTGCAAATGTAGAACCTGTTAGTCATAGTCACCTAAAGATGTCTTATTCTTCCTTTTTAATAGCTAAGCAAAGTTTATGGCAAAAGCTGTTCCTTACCCTGGGAAAGGCAGAGCTTACTTAGAAATCAAAGCTGGGCTTTGCATCCCAGTGCTGCCCCACTCTGCAGCTCAGCTTTCCAGGGTCTGACTGGTCCAGACTGGTCAGTTCCCCGCTCCTGTCCCCACCACAGTGTCTGGTGAGCTCCAAGGGAGCCTTGGGTGGCTCCTTCAGAGTCTCTGCACAGGGGGGAGAGGTGTGAAAATCCAGTTCTATTTTCAGATTCCTGTTCAATAATGATCACAGCTGTCCTTGCACCCATTGCCCCCTGGAGCCTTGGGGTTGGGGACACTCCTTGGGGTTGGGGACACTCCTTGGGGTTGGGGACAGCCCCAGGACGTGCAGAATGAGCTGCAGAGCAGCTGGGGCTCTGCTCCTGCCGGGCAGTGCCTCGGCTCTGGGACCCTTCCCCTCCCTCCCTGTCTGAAGACAGGGACAAACCCAGCACCCCAAGGACCTCAGGGTGTTCTCAGTTCATTGTAATCACAGAAATCATAGAGGAGCAAGTGCTGGAAATGAGTTGACACGGATTTGAGAAATCAGACATTTAAACTTGGCTTTGTAAGGTTCATTGGGAAGGGAACTATAAAATGCTGTCAAAGTCTTAAAACTGAGACTTGTGGTATTACTGACCTGGGACTTTTAGGTGGTTTCCACATTCCTGACTCCCCCTGTGTGGGGTTGGGGTTAACCCTCCAGGGCTAACCCTCCTGGCCCCCTTCGTCTCCCCAAAAATCCTCCCAGTTCTGGCAAACTGGCACTTTCAGACAATATTTCATCGACATCTCTCTTCAGAAGTCCTTTCAATGTGTTTGGAAGGATCTCGTTGCTAATGAGAGTCCTGGCAATTCCTCCTGCCCAGAAATGCAGCCAAGGTCCCTGACTGCTCCCAGCCCATCAGGCTTCCCCTCCCAGTGCTTCCCCTCCAAACTCACTGCGGGGATTCCAGCAGCACTCAGAGCTTTCAGAGAGATCTTCAATATCTCCTGCCTTTTGCCCTTAATAATTCAGCCAGCATGTAAAACAAGAAGCTATGAAGCACAACAGCTTTTAACTCAAAACCACACACACATATATATATATATATGTATATATAGCTTGTTTTCACCACCAATCCGTTTAAATGCAGATGAGTGAAGGATTCCCTGAGGCTGGAGTCCCACCATGGCTTTGACAAAGCCTTAGAGGAGGGATCTGGAATGTGCAGGATAACTTTTCCCGTTACTAAGATTAGCTCCATTTGTGTGAAACAAAAGTTTACTTACAACGAACAAACAAACAAAGCCAGCACTGAGACCACAAACCCTCCCATTTACTGAGCATCAGCTGCTCTCCCAGATTCCCGATGGATTCCTTTGGGATACAATCGCATTTCCGGACTGACCCATAAATAAAAGGCAATAAAAATGCATTTCCTCTTGAAGGTGAAGCCCAGCATCAATAAATACTCACTGATTTTGGTGGGGTTAGCATGCAGATGAGTTTAGAGAAATCCAGGCTGACTTGCAGGCTCCTTAGGCAGTTAACAGCCCAGGGAGACAGGTACAGCAGCTTTTCTGGAGTGGGAAACAAAGCAAAGGAATTCAATTACACTGACCTGCATCTCCAATCCTCTGCTGTGCTCATCAGCCCTGCTTTAACAGAGGCTGGTTTTAATTCAACACGATTTAAATTTTGCTCAGGAGGCTTTCTAATGAAAACATTATTCTTGGGTGCATCTTAAATCAATCTGAATTACTGAAACAACTATTCCAAATTGATTCAAAATCAGCTCTCCAATCCATGCAGAAACGTTTTTCTCAGGAGGCCAAGAGCTCCATCTCCTCTCCCGTTCCCCTGGACGCGCCAGTGCCGTGAGCTCTGCCTTGGCCAGACCCTCCCTGAGTCCTGCAGGGGGTTCTGAGCCCGGGCTGAGCCCAGCTCAGCAGTGCCCGGCCCATCCCAGCACCCTGTCCCTGCCCTGGCTGCAGCCAGCTCGAGCTGCAGTCACTGGCTTTACATCTCTACAGGAATGTGTGAATTAGAGTGGCTTTGGTTCCCCGGTGCCAGTGCTTTGGTTTTCATGGGATCACAGCCGGGGTTGGAAGGACCCTAAAGCCCAGCTCATTCCAGCACCCTGCCTTGGGCTGGGACACTTCCCACTAGCCCAGGCTGCTCCTGGCCCCACCCAATATTCAGTTTTATTCACTTTTAGGGAGCAGTCTGGGCAGGGAAGCCTCAGGTTCTGCTGCTTCCCCTCATGTGCAGCACAAACACAAAACCTCTGTCACCCCATTAAACCCCACGCCAGTTTTGCCCAGAGAAAGTGTTTTTCTAAGATTTTTACAGCTGTTTTCATTCCATGTGACAGCAGCAGCATGTTTCAGACTGCCAGGCAGTGTCTGTGACCTGCAGCACAGACACCGAACTGTGGCTGTGAAAACCTGAGTGCCACATCCTCCTGCACCCTGCGGGCACCCAGCAGCTGCGAGGGCTCTGCTGGGCACCACAGCCAGGCTGCCCCCGCTGCCCAGGGAGGGGAGGACAGTCCTGGGATGGTTTGGCTTGGAAGGGACCTTAAATCCCATCCAGAGCCACCCCTGCCATGGTGGGACACCTCCCACTGTCCCAGGCTGCTCCAGCCCCAGTGTCCAGCCTGGCCTTGGATAATTCCAGGGGCAGCCACAGCTGCTCTGGGCACCCTGTGCCAGCCCTGCCCACCCTGCCAGGGAACAATTCCTGCCCAAGATCCCATCCAGCCCTGCCCTCTGGCACTGGGAGCCATTCCCTGTGTCCTGTCCCTCCATGCCCATGTGAAATGTCTGCTCCAGCTCTCTTGGAGCTCCTCAGGCACTGGAAGGTGCTGTAAGGAGGGAATATTCCCAGAGGGAAGTGTCACCGAGATATTTGGGGCATTTTTGCCAGGAAAGCAGCAGTAGCACAGGGTGAGGAGCAGAGGCTGCTGCTGGGTTTGCTTTGTCCTGGGGCATTCACTGTGCAGCCTTGCCTTGCCTGGAAAGGCTGAGCTCAGTCCCACAGCCTCGGGTGCTCCGTGGAGAATCTCTCAGGCTCAATGTCACCCTCACAATCTGCAATAATGGCAGTGAGAGCACTGCTCCCGTTTCAGGTTCAGCTGCACTGGGCAATGAGCAGGACACAGCTCAGTGCACTTGGGCAGCACAGGCACATCTGCAGAATTCATGTAAGAGCCAAGCCACAGAACAGCCCTGCTGGCCTGCTCGTGTCAGCACCTGGCCAGGAGCAGGAGTGGGGTTTCTTCCAGGGTTTGTGAGCTGAGAGTGCACAGGGCAGGGCTTTGGGGGCAGGGTCTGTTCTGGTTTGTCTTGGCTCAGCTTTGCCTCTGCCAAATGTGGATCAGAGAGAACGCGAGCGCCCGAGCAGCTGCCACGACACAACGCCAGCCTTGGTTTGCTCAGTCTTGGTTTGCTCAGTCTTGGTTTGCTCGGTCTTGGTTTGCTCAGCCTTGGTTTGCTCGGTCTTGGTTTGCTCAGCCTTGGTTTGCTCAGCCTTGGTTTGCTCAGTCTTGGTTTCCTCGGTCTTGGTTTGCTCAGCCTTGGTTTGCTCAGCCTTGGTTTGCTTAGTCTTGGTTTCCTCGGTCTTGGTTTGCTCGGTCTTGGTTTGCTCGGTCTTGGTTTGCTTCTTCCCTGGGTTTTGTTCTTTTTCCTGGTGTTCAGTCGTGGCCAGGAGAGGGGACAGAGGCAGTGCCAGGGCACGTGGGGGCTGTGGTGGGCTGAGAGCCGGGCCAGCAGAGCTGGGATTTGTGCAGAGCACAAGCACTGGGGCTGCAGTAACCTTCACTCACCCTCCCTCACACACACTGCGAGCAGTTTGCAAAGGCAGGAAATCATAAACCACGTCTGGAGCGCTGCCACTGGCAGCCCCAGGAAGGATTGCTCTTTGGGCCAGCAGTCACACTGTGCCTGTCAGGCCTTTGGGAGCTGCTGAAACCAAACCAGGAAAAACTTCCTGTACAGAAACACCCCTTTGCATATTCACATCACCGGTGGGAGGATGGATGAGATGTGGGGTGTTCCCTTTGGGAAGGAAGGTGCTGGAATTTCATTCCTCACCGTCTCCCACACAGCCAGCGATTCCTCATGTCCAGGGGCCAAAGAGCTGCTTGAATTTAATGCACAAAGTCCAATCAGTCCACGAGCTGCTGGAGCTACACAAAGAGCCCATTTCCTTGGGCTTTCATTCCCTTCACTCCAGCTGCATCTCATACAAAACATGTATCAATTTTCTTCTCCTAATGGATTTACAGACATTGTGTGCAAAATGTCTTTGTGTCAGAAACTACAGATGGAACCTTTTCCCTTCACTATCCTGATATAAATCTCAGGCAAGCATCTCATTTTTGAGCTATTTGTATTTACCAGAACCCCAGAAGTATTAAAATACCTTTATTCATTCTTAGGGCAAGTGGAATTTACTGGATGATTTTATTCTCTCTTAAAAAAAAATAAATTTCCATTCTTAGGGGTTTTTTGGCTTTGGATATTTGTAACGGTTGCACGTCTGTGCAAACACACCATTTTTAATGTGCAAGACAAAATAACTTGCCTTTAGGGTAACTCATCGTGTGAGAAGTGAATTATTTTGAATAAGGCTAAGAAATGGTGCTGACTAAAATTGTAACGTGACTGCTAAATTTACCAGTGGAAGCCTTGGCAGGGATGCATCTATAGCAACTGATTTACAGATTTTTTTCTGATCTCCTCTTTCCTTCCCCCCCCGCCTTTTCTTTCTAACCTGCCTCACAGTAAGCCTGAGAAATACAGATTAAAGATAATATTGCATTTTCATTGGAGATGAAGGGAAGTGATTGGCGTGCTGACTGGATCTGGGCTATTTTTAGTCTCATAAAACGATAATTTCATAAGAGAGCTGACCCAGTAAAAGTAATCAGTTTACAGACATCAGCTGCAAAGAAGGGACAGAGTAGCCACTGTCAGCTCGAGAGCAGGCAGAGGGGAAGAGAAGTTAAAGGCCCTGGAACAAATTAGCCAAAACTAATTAGGTTCCTCTGCTGATTACAGCCCGTGGGTGTGTGCAGGGAGAGGAGCACAGGGAGCTGCTGCCAGCACCCATCCTCATCCTCATCTTCATCCTCACCCTCATCCTCATCTTCATCCTCATCCTCACCCTCACCCTCACCCTCACCCTCATCCTCATCCTCACCCTCACCCTCACCCTCATCCTCACCCTCACCCTTATCCTCATCCTCATCCTCATCCTCATCGTCACCCTCATCCTCATCCTCATCTTCATCCNCTGTAGCCTTGCCAAGACTTCACTCTTGCAGGTGCCTTCAAGACAAGACTGCAGGACATACTGACTCAGAACTTTTCTGAGCCATCACTCCCAAAAGTAGCCATGAATCTGGGCAGTGACATAGACCAGAAACCCCCAAGTGTGCCAGAGTTGGGCATCAGGGCTGCTGCCCGCAGCCATCTTGGCCCCATCCCATCCCATCCCATCCCATCCCATCCCATCCCATCCCATCCCATCCCATCCCATCCCATCCCATCCCATCCCATCCTCATCCTCACGGGGACAGCTGGCACCCTGTCCTTACCCACGCTGCTCCCTGGGCTCTAGCACGGGGCACACCCGGGATAAATCCCGGAGCAGTTTCAGTGCCAGGGAACGGCAGCAGAGGTTTCACTGCAGTCTCTTAAGGGATCCGTGCTCTCCAGAGCATGGAGGGACAGGACAAGGGGGAATGGCTGCAGAGTGCAAGGGAGCAGGTTTGGGTTGGAAATCCTTCCCTGGCAGGGTGGGGAGGCCCTGGCACAGGAAGAAAGGTGTAAGACAAAGAGAGAAACTTTTCCTGAGCATGACCCGGCATCGTTCCCCGGCAGCAGCCCGTGCCCAGCCCGGTGCCCATTGGCACTGCTCTGGTTTCAGGGGAGCAGTGAACCCTTCACACAGCTCCTGGCTCCCTGTCCTTGTCCCCAGCAGCTGCAGGGACACAGAGCTGCCCCAGCTCGTGCAGAGCACAGGGCACGGTCATTGCTCTGCACTTTACACACCCAGAGAGAGCAGAGCAGGGGATGCTGGCACTGCCCGTGGCCAAGGGGCAGCCCAGGAGCAAGGCCAGGCTCAGCCTGGGCTCAAACCAGGCTCAGACCAGGCTCAGACCAGGCTCAGACCAGGCTCAAACCAGGCTCAGACCAGGCTCAAACCAGGCTCAAACCAGGCTCATCCCAGGCTCAAACCAGGCTCATCCCAGGCTCAAACCAGGCTCAGCCCAGGCTCAGCCCAGGCTCAAACCAGGCTCAGACCAGGCTCAGACCAGGCTCAAACCAGGCTCAGACCAGGCTCAGACCAGGCTCAAACCAGGCTCAGACCGGGCTCAAACCAGGCTCAGACCAGGCTCAAACCAGGCTCAGGCCAGGCTCAGACCAGGCTCATCCCAGGCTCAGCCCAGGCTCAAACCAGGCTCAAACCAGGCTCAGACCAGGCTCATCCCAGGCTCAAACCAGGCTCAGACCAGGCTCATCCCAGGCTCAAACCAGGCTCAAACCAGGCTCAGACCAGGCTCAGGCCAGGCTCAGCCCAGGCTCAAACCAGGCTCAAACCAGGCTCAGCCCAGGGCAGCATCACTGCTCTGCAGAAGCTGAGGAAGAAAAGAGCTGAGATTTGGTCATTCACCGACTGCCTCCCACTCTCACTGCTTCACCACCCAGCACAGAAATTCTTTTTCTGTCAAATCCCACCCCATCCATCGTGAATTTGTTAATATTTTCCTCCAGTGAAGGCAGACTGAGGAATGC
Organism: Rhabdornis inornatus; assembly: GCA_013397075.1. Taxonomy (NCBI): domain Eukaryota; kingdom Metazoa; phylum Chordata; class Aves; order Passeriformes; family Rhabdornithidae; genus Rhabdornis; species Rhabdornis inornatus. Next base: position 118,935 of record VWZS01000717.1, on the reverse strand, counting down.
TTTTCCTGCAGACCAGAAGACAGGCAGCGCTCAGCCAAGCTCTGCCTTCTCCTGGACACACAATGCCTGCAGAAACAGATTGTGTCTATTTAACTATTTACCACTGCTGCATTAGAACACACTCAAGGGCTGTAATTCACCTCTTAAAGTTACAAGTAAGTGTGGAAGAGTTATTTTAAAATCAATATCTAACAGAATGCCATTGTTCCAACATTTAAACCTGCTGGGAAATTACTAGGAGGCATGTGGCAAGTCAAATCACTGCGTGCCAGAGGAGGAAACAATTCATTTCTCCTTCTAAAGGTGCGAGCCTCCACTGCCTTTTCATCCTGCTCTTCAGCTCAGAACTGCAGCATGTGGCTCTTTCTTTCCCTGTTCTCGCCCCCCCTGCCCCTGGGCGTTCCCCAGGTGTGTGCAGGGGTGCCAGCTCCAGCTCCAGCTCCAGCTCCAGCTCCAGCCCCAGCCCTGCTGACCTGCACAGCACAGGGACAAACACATCCTGTCCTGCCAGGGAGCTCAAAGCTCATTCTCAATCACAACGCCGTGTTAATGGGGCTTTTTTGATGTTTACATCATTTCTCGGGCTTCGTCATCAATATTAGTGTGAGGAAAGCTCCACTGGCTTCTTTCTGCTCTTGTGAGGGAGATGGGAACAGGCTCTGACACCTCCTTTACTCCACTGCAGCAGAGCCTTTTTCTAGTAATCAGTGTCTGAAGTGAGTAGAAACAGCACCCAAATTTACCACGTTGAGCACGAATCAATGAAGCATTATTGCCAGCACACATTCCTCACTGTCACACGTCTCAGTTGTGCTGCTGGCTCAGGGAGATTTCAAACCCTGTCTCCCACCCAGCTTTGCACCTCAGGCACTCCTTTCACCAACCTCTCCCTCTTATCCCCGCATAATTAACCGAAGAACGAAACTCCCAGCTTGTGCCATGGCTGTGTGAGTTTCAGAAGTCTCCCAGGAGCAGAGCATTGTGTGCAGATGGGCAATCACGGGCAGCTCGCAGGAGGCAATCACAACTTTTGCTTGGTGCCTCTTTCGTTTTCCTGCCCACTTACATCTGCCCAAGCGTCTGTTCATCAGTCCTGGGAGCATCCATCACGGCACAGGATGAGTCCTACTGAGTCACACACTCTGCTTCAGTTCATGGAATGAGCTGGCAACATATTCTAGCCTTGGCACACTCGATACAGAACATTTCAGCCCTCTTAGATATTTTTCTGTTAGGGAGGAATAGCAGGACAGATTAAAGAATAGAAACAGCCATTCAGCAAAGCAGCTGTTGAATGAAAACACGGGAAATGGAGGAAATTGGGTAAAATAGACCTCTAGCTAAGGGTCAGGACGAGCAGTAAGCTGGGCTGAAGGGATACAAGATTTTGGGCTGCAGAGGGCTGAGCAGGATGAATTCCACCACTAATGAGCTTAGTGAATAAGCTCATTACCTAATGAGCTCTATTGAACAAGCTTGAATTCCTGCCTGGGGAAAGCCCAGCCGCAGATCAAACATAGGTAAACAGCTCCATCGGTTTACACACACATCATCTGGAGCTCAGCAGCAAACTCAGGGTCCTTGGCACAGCCTTTCCCCAAGGTGGGCATGTCAGGCAGGAGCAGAAAAGCAGCAAAGAGCAGAGCATCTCTGCCAGCTCTGTCCTTTCTGCACAGTTTGGGATCTGGACAAGGATGCACTGCTCCCACGCCCTGGTGCATTTCCTTCACATTTACATCACCCTGCCAGCTCCAGAGGACCAAAACCGTGTCAAAAACTGCTCCTGAAATGCCTCATCTCTGTGAATCTCCATCTAAACCCCGGCCTTGCTTTGGTGCCTGGCGAGATCTGTCAGAGCAGATGCCAATTCCGAGGGTTTGGAAAAGACCCAAAGGAAATCTCACATCCACACTACCTCGTGGACAGTTTATTTCCCAGAGAGGCAGGAGTGCTGGAGTGCCTGCAGGGAATGGGCCATCGTGGAATGGATGATGGAATCATCCCCACCCGCTGCTCAGGGCAGCTCTCAGTTCTCTGCCTTGGAAGGGAAAAGGGAAAATGGGATTTCAGGAAAGGAGGAGAGATCTACAGATGAAATCTTCATTTTGACATCACATAGCAGCATTTGCATTTATTTTTACCACTTCCTCTCAGATGTTCAGCACATACTGAAATATTGTCTAAAGCACTCATTTCCTATAGTTGTGACACTCCAGAACCCTGGCACTGTCCATCATTTGTCTGCTACCATCTGAGCAGGGCTAAAAAAGGTTGGAGGAAGAAAAGGGAAGGAAAATACATGAACTTTCCAGCAAAATGTAATGGCTAGTTTGGTGGGAGATAAAGATTTTGAGTAGAAAATTGGTGCTCAGGCTTTAAAAATACATGTCTTTAAAGCTCTGCACGCATGCCCTGAAGTGCACAGCCCAGGGTAAACAAACACAGGCAGCTCGTTGTACTGTCAGGATATATTCACATGATTGCAGCAGGAAAGTCTGGCACCAAATGTGCTGTGAACTGAAAATGAATTTCAGCAGCTTTTACGATTCATTTTTTGTCAGAAACAAAGGCTGTGGCTGGAGCTGCTCGTGTGCCGTGGCCAGGGGTGGTTGCAGCTCAGACTCTGCACACTCAGCCAGGGCTGTGGCTGTGTGTCCTTCCAGGGGGTTCTGGACACCCCTTGGAACGTCCCCTGGGGGCTCATTTCTCCTGGTGATCTCACTGTGAGCGCGGGGTGCAGGGCAGGGACAGCAGGGACAGCCAGGGCTGCTGGAGGAAAACTGCCCTGGCACGGCCAGGCTGGGCTGGGCAGACACTCGGGCACTTCCTTATGGGAGAGCCACCCTGGGGATGGAGATGGGCCCTGTGAGAGCACCCTGAGATGTGTCCTGGGGACAGGAGCTCCAGAGCCCCATGTCCCCACTCGTGTGTGCCCCAGCAGAGCTGTCCCCTGTCCCCAGCTCCCTGGATCAGCTGCACTGCTGCCCAGGCACTTCAGAATTTCTGTGCCTTTAATAACTGCTCTCCTGGCAATATCAAAACACAGTGGGCAGCCAGAGCACCCACCACCTATAGCACTTGAGTTACAGCAAATTAAATGCACCCAGTTTGTGAAATCACCACAAACGGAGAGAAGGCATTGACCTGAACATCCCTGCGTGCCCAGTGCTCTGAATGCAGGGTGAAATAGTCAGGATGGAAACTGGGGACTGAAAGCAAGTGAGACAAGGATTTCATGGAATCACAGAGTTCCTGTCCTGAGCTGGAAGGGAGCCATGAGGAGCAGCAAGGCCAGCTCGTGGCCCTGCAGCCGCGGCAGGAGGGCTGGAACCAGAGGAGCTTTTGGGATCCCTCCCAACCCAAGGTGTTCCCTGGCTGTGGGGACTCCCAGCTCCCTGAATGAACAGGTAACCGTGCACAGTCAGTCACCTGTGCCTCCCACCCCCCAGCTGGCTGCTGCAGTCCCAGTGCTGCTGTCCCCAGCACACAGGGGAGGGGACGTGGTGACCCTGCAGCAGGGACAGGACCCAGCTCCAGGGCTTCCTTCCAAACCTCTGTGCAGTCTAAATAAAATATCAAAGAACTCCACCTCCCCTCACAGACTAAAGGAGAGAATGGGGGAAAAAATCACAGCATTTTGGATGGCAGAATGAAAGACGTTGCACAAGTCTGAGTTTTGTAGGGAATGAGATTTAGCAAAATGCAAACAGGAGTCGTTCCTCTCCCAGACGCTGATTTATTATTTAATACTGAAATACTATAAATAACAAATCTGCAGAATCACCCGGCCAGGGAAGGGAGGGGTGTGTGGAGGAGCCCCACAGACCCAGGCTGTGCCAGGACGGTGCCAGGTGGCACAGCCAGCTCTGTCCCTCACCTGCCAGGTGCTCCCAGCCCTGCCTGCCACTGCTGCCCCACTGTGAATTATTGCTCCTGGCACACTCACACCTCTGGCCAGGACAGAACCCAGCTCTCTGTGTTTGGGTCCAGCCTCACCCTGCCCTGGCCCAGGCTCCCTTCAGGATTTTACCCACGTGCAATAAATGCACTTTGTGACAAATGCTGCCACACAAAATGGGAACTGCTAAATAACAGCAAAATCAACTCCTTTAAGTTACAATATAATGTAAGGCTGGGGCTTTCACTATATAATCCATTTTAAAGCACTCTTAGATGTGCTGCTCTATGGTAAAATTGGATTTTTAGCAAAAAATATAACCCAAGTGCACAGCATAACAAATTGTAATCACAGCAGTCAGTTTGCCACCTAAGATGCAATGCATCCTCCAGATCTTTTTTTTTTTTCTGCTTATCTTTTAAATGCAATTTTCTGTCCTACTCTGTTGAAGACCAGGTTAAATCAAAGAAATAAAAATAGTGTTGTAATATTATATCCTATGGCAAAAGACTAACGTTGCCTCTAGTCAGGAACTGTGAGAGTGAGAAACCCAAACCAGATTTCATGGAACTCTGCAGCTCTTCGAGTGTTTCTCTCTGCTTGTCAGTGGCACAAGGCACTGAACCCCTCTGGCACCAGCCCTGACCTCCAGCCCTTCCAGACCTCTTGTTCACAGAAAAACAAAAAAACCTTTATCAGGAGCAGCCACATCTCCAGGTACAGAATAATGACCTCAAGGCTTTTTAATTGCATTTGCTTCCACTTCAGATGAGTTATCTTGGTTTTCTTAAGCAACCTGACCTTTCACAGGACAGAGCAGTGCCCGTGCTGCCAGCCAGGCTGGTCCCACCCAGAGCAAGGTGTCCCCAGTCCCAGGTGAGCTGGGAACAGGCACTGGGAACCAGGGACTCACAGAAAGCACTGACACACAGCCCTGAGGTGCCATGGACAGAGGGAGGGTATCCTCAGCCCTGCAGGGATTCACTTGGGATAAATCAGATTGAGGGGATATGAAAAGGCTGCTTGAGGATTATGTGTAAGATGTGAAAAGCAATCACAGTGCCAGATATGGTGAAACATAACCATAAAGTAAAGCACTGAAAGCCTGAATGCTTTGGCATTGAAGCACAGGGATTTTTAAATGCTGCTATTCAGATATGGTAAAAAATGATATCCCTCTTGCAAACAACCCTCCAGGACTGAGGGGTAGGAAAAAACCACAGAGCTGAGGAAAGACACAGCAGAGGGACAGGTCTCCTCTGCCCAGACCATCTTTCCCAAATTCTTTTCCTTTCCTGGTATTCAAACTTGTATTAATTCAAGAGGAGCTCATTCTGTGCTGCTAGGAAAGGGGAAACAACAGGACCTGGGCAGATCTTGCCCATCATTCATTTCTGAAAAGTTACATGTGGGAGCTCTACAAAACCATCGGCAGTTCTTGGCACACAGACAAGAAGTTGTTCCTGAGGTGCTGCCACACTCCAGGTTTGATACGGGAGAGCTCAGCGCTGCAGAGGAATCCAGCCCCTCCTGTGCTGGGCCAGTCCTGCAGTGAGGGATGCTCTGGGGCACCGGGAACACACCAAACCCCGCCAGGAGGGGCTGGGAATGATCCTGGTTTTCCAGGGATGTGGCTGATGAAGAGATCACACTCAGCTGCCAGGGAAAGGCCTTTTCCTTCCCCCCACGTGCCCCCCGTGCTCTCAGATCTCTCAGAGCAGCGTGGCAGGAGGGCTCTGAGCCGGAGGATATTGGCTTTGTGCCCACCCTGAGTGACAGGCTTTGTCAGCAACGATCTGTTTAAAACCCAGCCCTTCCCAGGGCTGTCTCTCACACAGACACAACAATTCCTGAGGCATCCCTGCGGGGCTGGAGCTCCCAGCCAGGCTCTGGTTCCTCACAGGTGACCAGGGCTGCCTTGGGCTCGTGGCCACGGACCCTCAGAGCCAGCCCTGACCCTCCCACCCTGGCATCGGGGACATGGGCAAGGGAGGGCCAGCAAGAGCGCTGGGCTCAAGGATCAATTCTCATTTCCTTCCCCGAACGCTGTCCCTCAGGGAGAGCTCCTCTCCTGCCCAGTGCTCACCAGTCCTGTCCTTAGCTCAGCACGGCTCTAAATCCCTTTTCTTCCGTCCCACTCTGCTGTTCGTGCCACTGCCAGCTCAGGGGTTAATTCCTAAGGCTAGAAGACTCTTTTTTAACTCCTAAGGCTACAGAACTCTTTTTTAGGGACTTTGGGAAGACAAGAGCTGCTAGAGAAAGAGAAGAGCTTCCAAGGGCTGGTTATTCCTGCTGCTTCTTTTCATGATGTGCATCCTCCCAAAATCCGTGTTTTCCCTCCAAGGCACACAGCGATTGTGTGCTGCTGTTTTGGGGCTGCTCTCGAGGGGAGGTGCCTGTGCAGAGCTCGGAGCTGCCTCAGCACTGCCAGGGGTGACTGTGGGGACGTCAGACGGTTCCAGAGACTGATGCTCTCCCAGCTCACTATTGACACATGGCATGGCCAAATGAGATTTGCTTTGGCATCTCGTTCACTTCTCGATCCATCTTCTCTGGTGCTTTTCTCCCCTCCAGCCTGTGCGTGGGAAGGTCAGTCAGTGTAATTACAGATGTGGGACACATCAGCACCATCTCAGCCCCAGGTGTGCTCATGCAGCTGGAGTCCTGCACGCTCATTTCTGAGCAGGTGTAGGAGCAGCAGGCTCCTGTGCAGTCAAGGGAGCTCTGCACGTATCGCTGGACTGATAACAAAAGGAATAAATAACTGCAGAGAAGCGAATTTTAATGACATTTCTGTACCAAGTCTGTCAGGGTACGCTACAACCATTTATTCAAGTTCACTGCCTGCCTAGATAAACACTGACATCTCTATTTCACAGGTGTAAAATCCAAGCCAGAGAAACACTGAACTTCTCTACACAGCCCACACAAGAAAGAGTTCCCTGGTGCCACTTTGGGGCAGCAGCACATTTCCCAGAGGAGCAGGGGACGCTGTGCAGTCCCTCAGGGCAGCCCTGCACCACAGCCACGGCTCTGATCAAAGCATCCCCTGCTCCTGCACAGACCTTGATGTCCACAGAAGGAGACCAGAACAGGTCACCTCCTGCAGGCAGGCAAGGCTGCCACTGAGGTTTTCTGATGTGTGCTCAGAGAGCCGGTCTGGCACCTTTCCACCTGCAATTTTCTTGCTCCTCTCTGAACATCTGTAAATTCTGCTGCCCAGGTGGGTCATTCTGACCCTGCTCATTTCAGTTCTGTTCTCCCACACTCACGACCCTTTGAAGAGCAGAGGCACAAATCCATTCAGGAGCATTTATTGGGGTCCACTGGGACTGGTGGATTGTTTCTACTCTTCAGAGAAACCCACAAAATTCTACAGAGGTCAAAGCAAACACGAGTACACAAACAGCAGCTGCCTCAGCCCTCCAAAAGGATTTTGTAGCATTCCAGGAACTCTCACTGCAGTACAAACTTCACTTTGAAATAAAGGACACTTTGTGATTTTTAATTGCCTCCTAACCTTTCATTAATTGGGCTTTATGCAGTGAGCAGCATCACAAGAGCAGGTCTGGAACCTCTGCAGAATGCAAATGGCCCACAATGAGGGGGGAGCACCTGAGCTGCCCCAGCCGCAGCAGGAGCTCCTGGGCTCCCCCGGCACACAGAGATTTCCTAATTATGCACGGCCTTTGTTCCACTGGCACTGCCTTCAGAACGAGCCACCTCTGAAAAGCACTCCCGGCCCAGCACAAATGTTGGCATTTGCTCGTTGGAGAGGCACACAACAGCTCCACAAAGTGATGTCTTTCGGCGGCTCTGAAAAGTCACATCTGGGATTTATTTCCATAATAACGAGTCTAGTGAACAATTTTGTCAGAAAGACTTATTTGCATACCTCACATTTCTGTTTTCACCTCGTTTCTGAACTCCCCATGAACAACAGGCTCGGTGAGAAAAGCAATAATCCCAAGGGCAGGAATTTGTTTATGGCCTTGGCTCTGTCTGTGCCCTGAAAGCCCCAGGTGAGGGTCCCAAAGCCCCCAGGTGAGGGCCCCAAGGCCCAGGTGAGCCCCCAGGTGAGGGTCCCCACCCAGGGGCTCCGGGCAGTGCCAGGCTCTGATCCAAGAGCAGCAGCAGCACCTGAGACCTCTCCCTGCTGTCCCTGCAGTGCCTGGCTGGAAACATTTCCCAGCAGAAACCTGGCGTCTCCTGGGGCTTACGGTGCCATTTGTTCTAATTCTTGTTGACATTCCATTTCACCCGCTGTTAAATGACCCCCTTCAGAAGGATGAAACAGAAATTTGCTTCAGAAGAGGAAAAAAATACTGTGTGCTTTAGGACAAAACAAGCTCCTGATTTATTTTCCTGATGAAGTTAACACAGAGCAGCCTTAGCCAGCGCTGCTGGGCTGGCCATAATTCTGCGTTTGGGGACGGTGGCAGCAAAGTCTCTAATGTCACAGCGCATGGCTCTGTGGTTATTGGCATTTCCACACCCCCAAAGTGTTTCTGCCCGAAGGAACGCGTCCCTTTGTTTGTGAGCAGAGCAGGAGAGCTCAGCACACAGCCGGGGTGCTGCTAATGGAAGGGCGAGTGAGGGAACTCCTATGAATCATTTTTTATTGGGCAATTGAGCAGGGACAGATTCTATCAATCACCCCGTGCGGGTCCGGGGGGGGACAGCTCTCCTGACACCTTTAATCCCTTCCTGTGAGCTGTAAAACGACCTCAGGAGATGGAACAAGGCACTGAAGGGGGCTGTGAATCTTTCCATGGGGTGAGGGGGGGTTAGTGGAGTCCTGGCACTCTGGGGACAGTGGGGACAATGGCTCTGAGGACACCCAGGAGCTGATGTGAGCAGAGCTGGAAAGCACAGAGAGAGAGAGAAGGGCTCCTCTAAAAACATCTTCCTCTGCCTTTCTTCAGCCCCAACGTGCTACATTTATCTTTTATGGTGATTACAGCTCAGCAAAGTCATCAATACTGAGACTTCCCTCACTATATCACATTCAAAAATAGACTTTTTTACTTGTTTGGAGAAAATATCTCCCTTTTTCCTTTCCAAACCGGCTTTCCTAGGGGAAATGCAATACTGAAAGCCTTGTGAAGGAGCCCGTTGGTTTATGGCCAACCAACAGTTTAATGAGCGCTGGAAAAACACGATCTGTGGGGATAAACAAAGGGCATTATTGGCAGAAATCCCACAAGATGGGGATGGGATGCACTGCAGCAGCTGGCAGGGGATGTCCCACAGCATCAGCCTGGGGATGCAGGGGGCAGAGGGACACAGGGACACAGAGGTACAGGGACACGGGGACACAGGGACACGGGGACACAGGAACACGGGGACACAGGAACATGGGAACACGGGGACACGGGGACACAAGGACACGGGGACACAAGGACACGGGGACACGGGGACAGGGACAGGGACAGGGACAGGGACACAGGGACACAGGGGCACAGGGACACGGGGACACGGGGACACAGGGACACAGAGACAGGGACACGGGGACACAGGGACACGGGGACACAGGGACACAGGGACACAGGGACACAGGGACAGCCCGACTGGCCAAGCTGGGCTCTCACTCCTCCAGCTGCCAAAAACCCCTAAGAACGAACCCTGGGGAAAAATTCTTTTGGAAAAGAGAAGAATTTTGAGGATGAAGTGAACTTGGACTTTCTCAATCTTTAAACTAGGATTATGTCATATAATACCCTTACAGATATTCCCCAAGGCCAGCGACTCTTACAGTGAATAATTTCTAATCACCCATTTCTTCCCATATCACACACTACTGCCTTCTAAATTTGCCAATCTAATTAGCCCTTTCCCCTAACACTCAGTATGATTAAATCTGTATCAAAACTTTCTGTGCAGCACAAGAGGAGACACACCTGAGCATTGTCTAAATTTAGCAGAGGACAATATTTAATGGGTTATTTATGGATGCTGGAGTTGCTGCATAAAGGAATTCTGGTTTGATTTCTTCAGCCTCCTCATTTTTTCCTCAACTCCCTCAAATTGTGTATCAGGCAGGTTAGAAAGAAGAGCAGAGAAACCTACCTGGAACCATCTATCAAGAATCTTTCAGAACTAAATTAACAATGAGCACTTCATGCAAAAAGAGGAGGAAAAAACTGAGTTTCTTTATACTTCATCATTTTCTGAGCTGTGTCAGACCAGAGACATTTGGACTCATCTCACAGTTTCCACGTGCTTTAAAAAGGGACAGCTCAAGAGCTGGAGGCAATTCCTGAGGGTTTTCATTACTTGCACATAACTTGGATCTGAGTTGTAGGAAATTTGCAGTATTTGGGGTGGTCAGAAGCTGTTTGTGTGCTGTGCAGCAATGCCTGTACAGCAATCCCAGCAGATGCTGCAGCTTCCCCAAAGCCCCTCAGGGATCACTGGGGGCTGCAGGAGCTCAGGGTGCCCCCCAAAAACAGC
>VWZS01000717.1:75320-108177 GCA_013397075.1 Rhabdornis inornatus | reverse complement strand
AAACAGCCCCCAAAAACAGCTCCCCTAAAAACAGCCCCCAAAAACAGCCCCCAAAAACAGCTCCCAAAACCAGCTCCCCAAAAACAGCCCCCCCAGCTCAGCAGGGAATTTCAGTTGTCCAGGAGGGATGGGAGACCTGACAACATCAGCTCCAAGGAAAGAATCTGAGCTGGGATCTCTTCCAAATCCTTTCCCTGCCATTCCTCAGGCAGGTGCCTGGGAACCATCCCGTGCTGCCTTCAGAGAGCTCCACAAAAACCTTTGTGTGCCTCCAAAGGGAAGATTTCGTTGCCAGTGCAGGAATTTATCTGAATTTATGGTGTTGTGAGGGCTCGTGGCCCATTTAATCACAGCCCCTCGTCCCCTGGACCCCGCAGGAGGGTGAGCAGATAACCAGGGCACCTCCACAAGGACAAAGCACCCCCAGCAGGACACGAGGAGGTTGTTTCTTACCAGGATTTGAATGACTTCAATCGCCCAGCCCCATTCAGGGGAGGGTGAGGTTTGGGATTACTTTGGAGCAATCAATTGTGCCTGATTGGTTTTATTCAATAAAAAGAGATGGGAGAATCTATTTTTGTTCCCTTCAGGCAATACAAGCTCACAGACTTGTAAAATCTCTGTGTCCCCTTCAGGGCTGTCACTTGAACAAAGCCAAGGCACGGCTGGAGAAAGGAGAAGCCGATATTGGGAATATTTTGGCTGCTTGCTCCGGGGACAGCAGTGTGTCCTCGCTGAATCCAGGGGCTGTGCCAGGGCTGGCAGCTCCCTGCAGGTGAGGAAATCCAGGCACGAGTGGGTGTGGGAGTGGGAATCATCCCTGCTCCTCTCACAAAGGCAGAGATGCTCCAGGCCAGGCTGGACCCTGGGGCAGTGGGGCTGGGTGTCCCAGGATGGGATTTAACCCATCCAGGATGGGATTTAGCCCAGCCCTTCCCTGCCCCTGTGCCAGGCTGGCTGTGCCAGGCTGCCTCTGGCTCCCAGGCAGAGCAGAAAGGTGCCACAAACCCACCCTGGCCCAAGGACAGAGCCATGCCCAAAGCAGAGGCACTGCAAAACCCAGCCAAGCTCAGCTCTGACCTCCAGGCAGATGAAGTTGTCAGGACTAATTAAAATGCACTTTTTCTTTCTCTCCTCTCTGCTGGTCAATAAGATAAACACAGGCCAGAGGAGCACAAAGAACTCTGTGCACTCTGCACTCCCAAAGATGCTTTACAGCATTAGGCAGCAAACACAAAAGCTGAGCTGGAGTTCTTTATTTCTGGGTAAATGTGTGTCCTTCTGATGTTGCTTTTGGCATGGAAGAAGAGAAATATGCTCCTGCCCAAACATTTCAGAATGGCCACAGGACATACAGCGGGTCCCCATTAGAAGATTTGCAATCCTATGGTCAGAGGACATGCCCTGAAATCTCTTTTGGGGAGGTAGGAGAGCTGTTCTTGTGGAGTGGGACGTGGGATGCTGGAAGCTGTGACTGCTCATGAGAACGAGGTGCCAGCTCTGTCCATGCTGGATCCAGCTGCAAGTGCAGCACATCCTCCCTGGGGGGTTTGAGCCCCGCAGCCCCAGCAGGGACAGCAGCAGCTCTGCCCTGCCCCTGCTCACAGCAGCGTCCTGCCCTCCCCAGGGAAATCTGAGAGCTCCCGGCTCTGCAGCGGAGACTGAGATGCTGCACTGTCAGTGGAGTGTGAGGCATTGTGAAATAGGGCTGTGCTTCTGCAGCTCCTGCCCAGGCTGAAGCTCTCTTGGCTCAGGGTAACCTCCCAGTCTGCTCCTACGTTTGCTTTGCAAAGAAAGGGAGGACACAAAAACGATAAAGGAAAAGGCCCTTTCCCCCCTTTACTTAAGTATCACCTGAAGGTTTAAATGTAGTAATTAAAAATCCCTCTATGCTTCTGCATGAATTTTTAAATATAGTCATTAAAAATAAAATAAACCCTTAGCATGATCTGCCTTACATAACTTCCTCCACAGTTTAAAAATAACTTGTACAACTTTCTAGTACTCCGTGTGCATCTCAGCAATTGGAGAGAGGCAGGCACCAGGAGCTGCCCCAGCCCTGCCCTGCAGAGCAGGAGCCCGCAGGGAAGCGTTTTGGGAGAGACCCCAAAGCCAGCCCAGAGCCCCCCCTGGCCCCAGGCAGGCACACGGGGCTGGGCTGGGCTGGGCTGGGCTGGGCTGGGCTGGGGCTGGGGCAGCTCCTGCTCCTGTCCCTGCTCCTGTCCCTGTCCCTGCTCCTGTCCCTGCTCCTGCTCCTGTCCCTGCTCCTGCTCCTGTCCCTGCTCCTGTCCCTGCTCCTGTCCCTGTCCCTGCTCCTGTCCCTGCTCCTGCTCCTGTCCCTGCTCCTGTCCCTGCTCCTGTTCCTGTCCCTGTCCCCGTTCCTGCTCTGGCAGTGCCGAGGCTCTGGGGCTGGGGAGATGCAGCTGCAGCTGCACATCTGGGCTGTGGGATCCCCTCCCTTCCCGCAGGCACAGCTGGGGCACAGCTGCTTCTGCCTGGGGCTGCAGCAGCAGAGTTCTGCACCACAGAGCTCCTGCCCCGGGCAGCTACCAGGGAACCCGAAATCTTGTCTCACTCTGCTCCAACAGATAGTAAAGTCGGGGGAAAAGCTGGTTAAAAGCCCCAAGAGTGTAAATACAAAGCAGAGCTCTCTCTCTCTTTGTTCTGGGACCACACAACACAATAATTGCACTCTGTAAATCCTCCCTGCTCTGAATCCAGCTCTGAATCCTCTGCTCTGAACCAGCCAGGACAGTCTGGAGGCTCTTCTGTTCCAGATAAAGTTCCTGAGAACTTCTCAGGAGCAGCCAAAAAGCTGGAAGCCACTAAGAATTGCAGAGAGGAAAGGAATGACCGTGTGAGAGTGATAAATGAGTTGGAAAATAAGGATATAGATCAACACAGGTCCATAAATCACGGCTCACATGATGAATTTGTTATGCCAGCTCTGCCTGTTGAACTGTTAAAGCAATGCTAAAATATGATTGAGGCACATGTGAGAAACTCTAGGCAAGTCTCCCAGGCCTTCATCCCTGTGAATTATTACAGCTGTACTCACCTAAGTTTACATTAAATTAGGATCCAGCCAGTTTTAGCTACAGAGAGAATTATTACTGAGCACACATCAGGCAGAGCACCAGCAGGGGCTCAGGCAGCAGTTCCTTATTTCCCAGCTCTATCCCATCCCAAATTTATCCTCTACCCCAAGCTTTCCTCTCCTAAACACACACATCCCTGCCCTGGGAGTGCAGGAGAAATCAGATGAACTTCATGAGGTGCAGAATGGAGCAGGGGCAGGAGCAGGAGCACAGAGCGTGGCAGGGCACGGGGGGAAGGTGGGGACCCCAAAATCCATCCCAGGGGTGGAACTCTGGGCAGCCCCAGCCCTGTCCCAGCTGCTGGAGGGGATCCAGGGGTGTTCTGGATGTTCTCTGGGGTATCCAGGGATGTTCTGGGAGTTCTGGGGCATCCAGGGATGTTCTGGATGTTCTCTGGGGTATCCAGGGATGTTCTGGGAGTTCTGGGGCATCCAGGGGTGTTCTGGATGTTCTCTGTGGTATCCAGGGATGTTCTGGGAGTTCTGGGGCATCCAGGGATGTTCTGGATGTTCTCTGTGGTATCCAGGGATGTTCTGGGAGTTCTGGGGGTATTCAGGGATGTTCTGGATGTTCTCTGTGGTATCCAGGGATGTTCTGGGAGTTCTGGGGGTATTCAGGGATGTTCTGGATGTTCTCTGTGGTATCCAGGGATGTTCTGGGAGTTCTGGGGGTATTCAGGGATGTTCTGGATGTTCTCTGTGGTATCCAGGGATGTTCTGGGAGTTCTGGGGGTATTCAGGGATGTTCTGGATGTTCTCTGTGGTATCCAGGGATGTTCTGGGAGTTCTGGGGGTATTCAGGGATGTTCTGGATGTTCTCTGTGGTATCCAGGGATGTTCTGGGAGTTCTGGGGGTATTCAGGGATGTTCTGGATGTTCTCTGTGGTATCCAGGGATGTTCTGGGAGTTCTGGGGGTATTCAGGGATGTTCTGGATGTTCTCTGTGGTATCCAGGGATGTTCTGGGAGTTCTGGGGGTATTCAGGGATGTTCTGGATGTTCTCTGTGGTATCCAGGGATGTTCTGGGAGTTCTGGGGGTATTCAGGGATGTTCTGGATGTTCTCTGTGGTATCCAGGGATGTTCTGGGAGTTCTGGGGGTATTCAGGGATGTTCTGGATGTTCTCTGGGGTATCCAGGGATGTTCTGGGTGTTCCCCCAGGGCAGCCCAGCCCCTGTCCCCAGGCCAGTTTGCTGTGTCACTGCAGGGCTATTTATAGAGCCAGGGCTGTAGCCAGGGAGCCGGGGGGGATGTTGACTAGTATTCCTCCATGAATAAAACATGGATATTTTCCTGGCTGCAGGAGCTAAGAGCTGCTTTAGATTTAATGTTTCACTCAGCGATCGGACTCAGCTGCTCAGGCAGTTACTTGTGCTTCAGACACAAAGTGGGATTTGAGGCTTGGACTGGGAGAAAACCTCCCAGAAAACAAACACTTGTCAGGCAGCATCAGGCCTGGCAGACACTGCATTCCTGTAGATTTAATTCAGAGATTAGGAAGGAATTCCTGGCTGGCAGGGTGGGAGCCCTGGCACGNTATCCTCTACCCCAAGCTTTCCTCTCCTAAACACACACATCCCTGCCCTGGGAGTGCAGGAGAAATCAGATGAACTTCATGAGGTGCAGAATGGAGCAGGGGCAGGAGCAGGAGCACAGAGCGTGGCAGGGCACGGGGGGAAGGTGGGGACCCCAAAATCCATCCCAGGGGTGGAACTCTGGGCAGCCCCAGCCCTGTCCCAGCTGCTGGAGGGGNAGGGAGCCGGGGGGGATGTTGACTAGTATTCCTCCATGAATAAAACATGGATATTTTCCTGGCTGCAGGAGCTAAGAGCTGCTTTAGATTTAATGTTTCACTCAGCGATCGGACTCAGCTGCTCAGGCAGTTACTTGTGCTTCAGACACAAAGTGGGATTTGAGGCTTGGACTGGGAGAAAACCTCCCAGAAAACAAACACTTGTCAGGCAGCATCAGGCCTGGCAGACACTGCATTCCTGTAGATTTAATTCAGAGATTAGGAAGGAATTCCTGGCTGGCAGGGTGGGAGCCCTGGCACGGGGGAGCTGTGGCTGCCCCTGGATCCCTGGCAGTGCCCAAGGCCAGGCTGGGCATTGGGGCTGGAGCAGCCTGGGACAGGGGAAGGTGTCACACCGTGGCAGGGGTGGATGGGATGAGCTTTAGGGTCCCACCAACCCCAAACCAGCCTGGGATTCTGCAGAGTTAAGGGCATCAAAGCAGTAATTTCTCAAGGAGCTCCTGCAGCAGCTCCAGGGGCAGGCAGGAGATTCTCCAGCCTGGACACAACTTCTCTTTTTGCTGATCAGTACAAACTCAAACACCCCTCCTGGTACTGCAAAGTTCCACGTCTGACCCAATCTCTGTCCCATTAAAAATTAACTCCAAGTTTCCTACAGTGGCACCTGAGATGTGAAATGGCAGAAGGAAGGTCAGTGTGGTGCCTGTGTTCCTCCACAGCTCTGAAGTAGGTCAGGTAATATAGGACTTGGCATCATCTCAGAACAATCATAACTGGAATTAAATTTAGATTTCAGTAATGAAGGCACTTGAAAAAGTGCAAAGTCCAGGTCCCTTTGTGTGCCCCCCTCCCCTCCTGCAGGAGCCTCCCCCTGGCTCTGGGGTCCCCTGGGAGGAGCAGGAGCTCAGGCAGTGCCAGCTCCCCCAGAGCTCCTGAACATCCTGCCAGCGCTTCTGCCAGCTCCCCTGGAGGAGCCCTGCCCATGTGGAACACCTTCATGGCAGCTTTCTCTGGCCAATTTCACATTATTTCCAACAAGCAGAACCTTCCAAGTGCCCCTGCAAGGTGAATAAAGAGCAGCAGGCTCTGCTGCAGCAGCTTGGGAAGGGAGAGAGGTGTCCAGAGTGACACAACAACCCAGAGAAAACTCAGTTCTCCTGGGATTTAAATCTTCAGTACTCAGAAAATTCCCTGCTTAGGTTCAGAAAGGCTCAGGTTTAATGTAGGCTTGTCATGGCTCATGAAATTGCTTGGTTTCAGCTGGAGTCACAAGAAGAAAATAACCAAACAATGCAAGAAGTTCATTTCCCAGTGTTTCAACCCATCCTACATCAGAAAACCTGAGAGCAGCAAGCCCGACCTAATGAGATTACCCAGGTTACTATTTCAGGGTAACTGCACTGGGGAAGAACAGAAAGAAAAGCCCATTACTGACTGATAAATAAAATAAAACTCATTTTCCAATGTATTCTGTAAATCAAAACACTCAAAGAACCTCTAAGGCTATATTAAAGCCGAGAAAAACGTAACATGAAATCAATGTTAAAGGCCATCTCAACATCCTTTTATCTAACCAAAATTGTAAACACACTGCTCCATTCCCAAAGCACAAAATCCATTTACACTTTGCATACTTGAAAAGAAGTCTAATGCATTTTGAAAACCACAGACTTAACTGCATGTTTCTCCCATTTAATACAATGCAGCTTAATAAGATTTGCAGGAGGCACAAAAGGCAAATTGAGCCCTAGAGCTGAACACAGAATCGCAGGTTCCCAGCAGAGAGGCAAACCTGGAGATGGGGAAAATGCAACAGCAGAAGGGATCAAAGCAGGATAAAGCATGACCAGAAAAAGCAGGGGAAAGTCAGGAAACACAGATTCAGCACTTGGCATCTTGCAAGACTTCTCTGAACACTTAGAGATGATTTGTAGCAATGACAGAGTGAGTTTCAAAACCAGAAGAAATTTATTTCTTGTGGATAACTGCATTCCAGAGCCACCAGGTCAGTTTAGCTTTGGGAAACACAACCAGGCAGAAAACTCCAGGGAAGGCAGCACAGAGCAGTGCAGCTCCCCCCAGCTGACCCCTCCTCGGGGAGATTTCCATCCTGAATCCTCCAGAGATTTCCATCCCTGAATCCTCCAGAGATTTCCATCCCTGAATCCTCCAGAGATTTCCATCCCTGAATCCTCCAGAGAGATTTCCATCCCTGGATCCTCAGGGAGATTTCCATCCCTGGATCCTCAGGGAGATTTCCATCCCTGGATCCTCAGGGAGATTTCCATCTCTCCCTCCTGCTCTGGTCACTGTCTCACAGCAGGGCAGCATTTCTACCCAAACATCACAGCCTTACATTTCTGAATATGGTAAGAGAGAAAACCAGGCAGGCACGAGCTTAGAAAGGGAGGTCTGGAAACATCCAAGACTCGTTTGAAGCCATCCTGGACTGGCCACCCACATCCATGGACAGATCCCTCACAATTATCGGGGCTTTTGATCTCCCCACTGGCATCTGTGTGTCCTGCAAGGGCTGCAGAGACACTCAGTAGTGAATTTCTCATCTTAAAATCCTGTTAACTCTGCCCTGCTGCACTCCCACAGCCTCTGGGAAGCCCTGCTGCTGAAGCACAAGCCCAGGTAACATTTTCCCCTCTGCTGAGAATCAGAGGCAGACATTAAGCCTGGTTTAAAACAGACACAGAAAGCTGAGAGCTTCTCCACAAGTGGTCAGAGGCATGGCACAAACCCAAATGACTCAACACAACAGATGCTCTTTATACCTGTCTGACTCTGCACAACGAGTGCTTTGATCCAAAGCTTTTATGGCAAAGCTCAGCCAGAGCTCTCTGGGGAAAGCAGAGTCCTGTGGACTCGGGAAAGCCTGGACTGCCAGCTGGAGGAGCTGAGCATTGCTTTGGGGGCAGCAATGTAAAATGTGCACGCTCAAAATTAAAAATATCCCTCCTGTGCAGTCACTGTGATAACTTATGGTAATTGTCCCCCAAAAAACACCTCGGAGCGCTGGGGTGGGAGCAGAGAGCCCCAGGGCAATGTCTGCACGTGGCTCTGGCCCTCTCTGGACATCCCCCGCTGCCAGCACCACCCACGAGGAACGGGCTTGGCTGCACCAGTGCCCCAGGAAAGGGGAAGGAGTGGAGGCTGGGAGCAGATTTCCATGGAAAAATCGGCCAGTGACTCTGGAGGAGGCAAGGGAATCACCAGGGAAATCATTTGCCCTTTTGTCCGTTACTGCACTGTGCCCACTGCCTGCTTCTGACACAAAGTTCTGAACGGTGCAAATAAACCCCCCAAAATCGGGGATCCTGCTGAGGAAAGGAACCTGCTGCGGCTCCTGCACTTTGTCTTTGCAGCCTGCCAGCGTTTCCTTCTCTCACCCATCCCCATCCCTCCTCATGGTGTTCCCATGGCAACGCCATGCAAAGCCATCCTTCCTCTGACACGGCAGGAATGGTGAATGGCTGCAAAGAACTGCCTTGGGAAAACCTGGGAATTCAGCTAAAAGCAGGAACGGCAATCATGGAAGGTGAAGGTGGAAAACTGCCCGGGGGCTCGGAGCCTTGCAGGGCTCTCAGCTCCGGGTGCAATTTGCTGTTTGTCCTTCCCCCCGGGGAGGGAGGAAGGAGCTCGGATTCCCCGGGAGATGTGCAGCATCCCTGGCACTTCTGTCCCTTCATTCAAGCCTCCTCCGAGCAGCAATTCTCCTAATTCTATTTCATCACATTGAAACGGTTCTAAGGGACCCAGAGAGCGAGGAAGGAGCAGCACAGACCCAGATTCTCCCCTAAGGAATGGCTGCACTTGAAAGCTTATAACTCTTCCAGTAAATCAGTGTAATTTGTGCTCTGATGTCCTGCACGGCTTTACAAGTGACAAATCAATCATTATCCAAACACCCTTTGATAATCAGCGCGGTTCCATTAATTATGACAAATGCTTTCAGCGCTGCAGCGTGTGGATGCAATGTGTAATTGCTTGGGAATTGTATTACCCTACTTTTCCCACTCACGTCCTCAAGTACAAAGTCTCGGGGAAAGTGCCACGCTCCAGCACTGAAGGCAGAGTTTACACAATCCACCCTTCCAAGTGTTTAATTGCAGCAAATGCACAGTCCATTAGTATTACTGTTATTAAATATTAAGTAATATCCCTTGAAAAAGACCCATTACAGCTTTACCAATTACAAACATGCAGGAGGAGTGTCTGAGCCCCCTGACCCTGGGGATTAATTGCAGCCCTTGTTGCACAGCAACGCAGAGCAGGCAATTAGGAGCTCACCTAATGAGTAACACTGCATCCAATTGGAATTGCAGGGGAATTTAGCCCGGCAGAAGGCAATTAGCCAAGCGCAGAGCTGGCTGGGCTGCAGGGCTGCTGCGTGCCCACAAAGGGCACCGGGAGTGAGAGGGAAAGGGCAGCGGGTGAGGAACCCGAAATTCCCACTGCTCTTAAAGACACCGGAGGGGAGGGGAGGGGCTGAGAGGCTTCGAATCCAAGTGACAAATTCAACAAACGCACCCATGGATGCAGCCCGGGGGACAAACCCAGTGCCACAGCACTGCCTGGGAGCGGAGCTCAGCTGCCTGCTCTGAAAGCACCAACATTTCCATCACAACCGGGAGCCCTCGTCAAAACAAGGCGGCGGGAATTTAGAAAAGGTTGTGATCCTTTGGAATTCACCGAGAAATGGCCCTGCTGGCAGCTCTTGCTCTTGCTCAGGGTCTCTTCTTTCGGAGCAATTCCCATTTGTCACAGTGGGTGACAGGATGCTGAACTGGGCAGGATTTTGGAGCTGCTGCTCACGAGGGTGCCTGTGTTTACATTCCCCCCATCCCAACGATCACAAGGAGGCAGATCTTGGATTTACAAGTTTTAAGGGAGTTTTCCCGGGGATTTTGGTGAAGCAGAGCAGCAACATTAATTGTCTGGGAAGGCAAAAACACATGTTTGAGTGCTTGTACAGCATCTGAGCTATTCCTGCAGGAGCTGCTGCAGGGAAAAGGATCTGAAGGTCAGTTTTAACCTGGAAAGGTCTCGTTTGTTGGAAAAATTAAATAATTTTTAAAAAGCGGGCATGGAATAAATATTCGGGCAGACTAAAGCAGCAGAGAGGAAGGAAGGGAGGAGTGCAGGAGCAGAGCCTGGGGAGGCACAGGGCAGGGAGCAGAGATGATGGAGCAGCTCCACAAGAGCCTGGAGACTTCAGCACCACGGGAAACCAAAGGTGCAGGAAGGGCAGGAATTGGGACCCAGAGCACAGCAGCAGGCGGGGCTCAGCAGGAGCCTCCACAAGGAAATTCCTGCAGTGCCCAGGCCAGATGGGAGCAGCAAAACAACAGCCCTGGGCATGCCATGGGCTGCCAGGGAGCAAACCACGGGCACCCAGAGAGAATCTTTCCAGCATGCACATAAGCAACATTCTGCTCAAATGACTGCTCAGAGAGCATTTCCCCCCGGAATTTGACTTTTAAAGGCGCGGTTTTCATGAAAATAACGAGGGCTGTTTAAATCCTGAGTCTAACACCCCGTTCCCAGTGCTTTGTAGTTCAGGACACTGGCAGGGTAAAGAACCCTTGGTGCACATGAGAGGCTGAGCAGGGGGACACAGAAACGCTATTTGTGTTTCCAGAACAAAACAAACCAGCCCAGAACACGGGAGCCTGAGGAGGCTCCTGAGGCACCTCCGTGAGATTCTTCCTGCTGCCTTTCAGCACTTCATCCTTCAGGCTCTGACCAGAGCCTTTTCTTTCCTTCTTTACTCAATTCTCCCGAATTTGTGTGCTCAGGTCCCCGGTGATGCCCCAGTGCCCCTGGTCTGTCCCACCCGTCCCTGTCCTGCCCCCAGGGATGAACCTCAGCACAGTTCTGGGAGTTACATCACTTCTCTAGCCAAAAGGGCTTTAACCCTGTATTTTCATCATTTTCCCCTAAACCTCTAGGCATTAAAGGATCTGAAAATAAACCCCCTTTTATATTTGGTGTGATTTTGGAGTCTAATTTAGAAATGGTTAGAGAAGAGCTTTTTTTTTTCCTTTTTAGCATTTATATCAGTCATTTTATCTGATATATGATAAGCTCAGATGAGTTTAAACTGATTCATCCTATTTTGTAATGTTTAAATGTACTTTGCTGAAGCTCCATCATAATGTCACACACTTTTAAAATGAATAATTCATCCTGCCCACCTTTTCTGAAATGCCAAAAGGATACCGTGCCTTTCCAGAGAGAAGCAAATACCTTCACTCAAGAGTACACAAGGAAACAAAATAATTGGAGAGCAAATACCAACCCCGGGTGCAGCAGTGCAAATCTCAACACTGAGATCCTGTGGGATCACAGCTGGGAGCCCAGCAGGGAGGGAGAGGAGCTTTTCCAGGGGACACAGCCCTGCCCCAAGCTCCGGTGGCTCTGGGCTTCCTCAGGGACACCCAGGAGTGTCAGGGGAGCAGGGACAGGACAGGGACAGGGACAGAGCAGGGACAGCTGTGCCAGGAGTGGCTCTGACTCCATCCCAGGCTGGCTCTGCCCCAGGGACAGCTGTGGCACATCTGTATTTACCTGGGGGTTCACCTCACTCATGGCCAGGGAGGCTTTGGTCAGGTTGGGACCAGGCTGAGACTCTGCCATGAGTGGCACCTTGTGGGGAGCCAGTGTTTGCAACTGGAATAAAACCCAGGTTTTAAATAAATAATAATAAATNNNNTTTTAAATAAATAATAATAAATAATAATTATAAATAATAAATAAATAATAATAAATAAAACCCAGGTGGAGTGAGAGGAACCTGGAGAAGGGGAACTGCAGGAGCAGAGCTGGTCCCAGCTCTTCAAACACCTGATGAGTCTGGAAGAAATAAAAACCAAAGCAAACTAAAAACCCCATAAAGCTCTGTAGTCATTTTCCACCGAGAGCCCCACGCTGCTCATCAAACATTGAAGAGCAGTCTGTGAATTTCTGTAAAAATGACCTCACTGTCATTCTTCAAACCTTCCCTTCCAGCCTGGCAGAAGAGCACCAGATGAGTCTGGAGCCCTGTGGCCACATCTGCACCTTCCCCCCCAGCTCACCCCCACAGCTGGTTTGGGGTGGCTGAGCTGCAGGGATGGCCCTGGCTGAGCCCATTCCCCCAAATTCCCATTTTCTCCTCCCAAAGCAGCAGTTCAGGGACAAAGGGAGCAGAGGGCCAGGTGCTGCTCCCCCACAGGGGCTGAGCTGGCTCTGGCACCAGCAGGGTCCCTGTCCTTCCCCTGCCCTTGGACACTCCAGGGATGGGGTCCAGCCCTTTGCAGCCGTGGGCTCTTGGCAATGATGGGAGGCAGAAATTCCTGAGCATCCAAGGAGTTCCTCGGAGCTCTGTGCCCTGCTGCTGCGGGTGGCAGGTCTGGTCCAGCCCTGCCCTAAGTGAAAAATGAGCTGTCTCATCCCTCTGAGGGCCAAGACACCCTTGGGAGGAAAATTAAATCTCCTGCAGCTCCTTTGGGAACACAGCCCTGCTCCACAGCATCCTGTTGTCTCCATGCTTGTCTGGTCCACTCAGGAGGAAGCGCTGGGGACCTGACTTCTGTCCAGAAGTCAAATCTAAAAGGGGCCATATGGTGCAGATTTAAGCATTTGGCTTCTGGTAGAGCTTGGGAAAAAGAGACAGCAGTGAAGTTTTGGATGCCAGTGAAAGCTCAAGGTCCAGCCACAGAAAATCCATTCCTGGGGAATAAGAATTATTTAATGTAACTAAATTACCTTTCCCTGGCTTCACATTCATTGGAGGAAATTGTGTGTGATATTTATCTCTGTCTATGTCTATATGATTGCACAATGTTCCTCTAAATCCATGGGAGATGTCCCTGTCCTATAAACCCATCCCTCCAGCCCAGCTCTGGTACTTAGAGCTGGATCTAAGGGAAGGTTATTATAAATTCTGGATGTCTTGCCAAGGCCTGGGCACCCCAATGCCCAGTGGGAGAAGCAAGGCAGGATGCACCTGTAGCGAAACAGAAGGTGGCCATGGGAGATCAGGAATTCATTAACAGCTTTTGGGGCCAGAAGGGAAACTGTGATAGCCTGGGGCTGGCAACAAACTCCCACGTACTGCAGGATGCCATAGCCACAGTGAGCTCATGGTTCCTCTGCTCACTTTTGAAAATCACTCAGGTTTTCTGTGGAGTTCAGCCCCCCTTTTCACCACCATTATTTTTTGGGTGTCTCAAGCGACTCCTTTTCTCCACACAGGGCTCCTAGGGATCCTCTCCATAGCTGCCAAGAGTTATTCCCTGTTTGAAGAGCCCAAGGACCAGGAGGAGAGGATTTGGAAGGGGAGGGGCTCAGGGAGTGACTGAGCTGCCCTGAGCTCTGCTCCTGATGCAGCTCAGGAATCAGCTCTGACCCAGCAGGGCTCACAGGAAAGGAGGCACTCAGGACACACCAGGAGCTTTCCTGGATGATGGCTGGGCCTCTGAGGGCCCTGATGGATCCAGCCCAGCACTCCCCCCTGGCACTGAAGTCACTTCTGTTACATTTTGTTATAATTCTGTCACTTTATGGAGAATGTCAGGCTTTATCTCTTACTGGCTGTCTGCAAAACGAAGCCAAATAAAACTCCTCAGTGAGGTCTCAGTGCAGAAATCTTCCCTCAGTCCAGGTTTTGACCTCCCATGCCCATAAGAAATGACCCTCCTACACCTCAGGGCTGTGCTCTGGTAAAACTGAGTTTTACACTGCACTCTTATTGCCTGGAGCATGACTTAGAGCTGAGCCAAGACAAGGGCAAAAGGTCTGAAAAAATCCAGTTATAGCTCCTTTGTAAGTGATGATTCCATTTAAGAACCAGAAGGTTCTGTTCATGAGGGAATAAAAGATCCCCTCCACAGGAACACGTAAATTTAGAAAGGACACAGTTTTCCTGGCTCAGGGGAGGATTTACTGTCTCTGTGGTCTCTTGTCACACCAGGTTAAAGCTCACCTGTTGCTAATGGTTCCACGTTAAATGTTGGGGTACAAACACACAGAAAATGATCCCCAGTGCCAGAGCAGGGTGTGACAGTGTGACAGTGTGACAGTGGGAGCTCCAGGCTCTCCATGGCCAGGGGATCTCTGTGCCCACTGAAGGCTGTGAGTCACCCAGCGCTGCTGCTGGAGTAAGTTAATAAAGGAGAGAGGGCAAACATCCTGTTTTGTTCCTAATTCCTGTCACTGACTAAGATGCAGCTGAATTCAGCAGCCCTCTGTCCCTGCAGGACAGTCCATCAGCACTGCAGTGTAAAACACGGGATCCCAAATGGTCCAGGGGTCACCCAGGGCCCTGCCCAGACCCCCCAGAATCCCAGCCTGGGCATCCCTGGCAGCTCCTGGAGCTGGGGCAGCCTCGGGGCCGTGCCCATTCCCTGGGGAGCCTGGGCAGTGCCCAGCACCCTCTGGGGGAAGAATTTTCCAGAAACATCCAACCCAAGCCTGCCCTGGGCCAGCTGCAGCCGTGCCCTGGCTCCTGTCCCTGTCCCAGAGAGCAGAGACCCCTGTGCCTCCCCAGTGCCACTAAATCCTGCCCTCACACTAAGCACACAATGACACTCTGACAGTGTCACCAGCAGCTGACCCTGCTGGCAGTGCCCACACAGCATGTCCCAGGCGTGGAGGGCAGAGGCTGGGACACCCCTGAGCTCTGCAGCTGCTGCAGTTCGTGGCACCCAGAGCCCGTGTGGAGCACAGCTCATTCCTGCTGAATCATTCCCAGGCTTTTTCCTGCTCCTAAATCACCCTGCACCCAGCTGCTGTGCTGCCACGAGCCCCAGCACACAGCATGTCCCAGCCCAGGCCTGGGGAGGGCAGGTCCTGCTCTGAGCAGGGCAGCCAGGCTCTGTTCTGAGCCGGGCTCTGTTCTGAGCCGGGCTCTGCCCTGAGCCGGGCTCTGCTCTGAGCCGGGCTCTGTTCTGTACCGGGCTCTGTTCTGAGCCGGGCTCTGTTCTGAGCCGGGCTCTGTTCTGAGCCGGGCTCTGCCCTGAGCCGGGCTCTGCCCTGAGCCGGGCTCTGCCCTGAGCCGGGCTCTGCCCTGAGCCGGGCTCTGCCCTGAGCCGGGCTCTGCTCTGTGCCGGGCTCTGCTCTGAGCCGGGCTCTGCTCTGAGCCGGGCTCTGTTCTGAGCCGGGCTCTGCTCTGAGCCGGGCTCTGCTCTGAGCCAGGCTCTGCTCTGAGCCAGGTCTAAGGGTGACCCTGCTGGGACAGGGAGCAGCTCTGAGCACCCCCTGCTCCCCCTGACTGCTCACAGGAGCCACAGGAATCACACTTTGGGTGGGAAGGGAACTCAAAGCCATCCAGAGCCACCCCTGCCCTGGCCAGGGTCACCTCCCTCTGTGCCAGGGTGCCCCAAGCCCCACGCAGGGATGGGCAGTGCCCAACCTCTGCGAACGTCCACAAAACCCATCCCAAACCCCGCCCTCAGCAGCCCGGCTGCAGTGGAAGCACCTGGAATGTCACAGGGAACATCCCAGCTGCCACTGCAGAGTGTCACAGCTCCATCTGCTGCCTTCATCCCCCTCCCACTGCCCTCATCCTCCTCCCACTGCCTTCATCCCCCTCCCACTGCCCTCATCCTCCTCCCACTGCCCTCATCCCCCTCTCACTGCCCTCATCCTCCTCCCACTGCCTTCATCCTCCTCCCACTGCCTTCATCCTCCTCCCACTGCCTTCATCCTCCTCCCACTGCCCTCATCCTCCTCCCACTGCCAGCTGGTGCTGGGAGCTGGTGCTGCCAGCCCTGCCCTGCCAGTGGCACCAGGGAAAATGGAGCAAGGAGGACAAAAAGCCTCACAGCAACCAAAGCAAGAGACAGCTAATGACTAATCATCCCAAATTCCCTGTTTCACCCTAATCCCTGCTGAGTCACTGGGTCCCTGTTGATAGCCCGGACTGGGTGACTCCTCTCTGAGCCTGCCAGGGAATTTTGCCATATGGCAACAAGAAGATCTGATTAGTTGACTGTTTCCTATTTGTTTTAATTAGTAGTTTATTAGCCATATGTTAAATTGCACATTTCAACCGCTCAGCAGCGCTGCTGGAAGTCAGAATGGCTCTGGGTGGGGGTTCTGCTGTTCCTGAGCCACGTGGGGCTCTGCTTTGGGTGTGAAGTCACCTGGTGGCAGGGCAGGACTGTCCCCCTTGTCTCACCACACCTCATGTCCTCTGATTCCATCTCTGCTGCTCGTGGTCATCTCAGCTCTGCCAGCAGCAGCAGCAGCTCAGCCTCTGGCTGCTCCCAGAGCCCCCTGTCACGTCAGGGGTGCCCATGGCATTCCTGGGCTCTGGGATCCCTGCTGGCAGGGAAACAGGGGCTCTCAGGGACTCACAGGGGCTCTCAGGGACTCACAGGGGCTCTCAGGGGCTCTCAGGGGCTCTCAGGGGCTCACAGGGGCTCTCAGGGGCTCACAGGGGCTCACAGGGACTCTCAGGGGCTCTCAGGGGCTCTCAGGGGCTCACAGGGACTCTCAGGGGCTCACAGGGGCTCACAGGGACTCTCAGGGACTCTCAGGGACTCTCAGGGAGTCCCAGGGACTCACAGGGACTCTCAGGGGCTCACAGGGACTCACAGGGGCTCTCAGGGGCTCACAGGGACTCTCAGGGGCTCTCAGGGGCTCTCAGGGACTCTCAGGAGGGATTTGGTGCTGCTGTGTGTGAGTGGCAGATGAAACCTCTGTGCTGATCACACTGCAGTGCTTGCACCTCTTTGTTCCTGCATTCCCATCCATCAGCCATATCAAAGTTAATGGGAAATAGATAAAAAAGGTCATAAACAGCAACAGCAGAGATTCATTTGAAACCTCACTACAACACCCACAAGGACCTGAGAGCAATCTTCCCCAGCACAGGTTTTATTGCACATTCTGGCACCAAGGGCTGCTGCTGCTGTGTGTTCACCAGCACACAGCTCCTTCCAAGAACAGCTGAACAGCTCTTAAAGAAATGCCAAACACCTTCCCACTTAAACAAATCCCAAACACCATCCCACTCAAACAAATCCCAAACACCTTCCCACTTCCTGGCAGGAAACCCCTGGATAGGTACCTGCAGCAGGTGACTGAAACAGCATCAGAAAGTACAGGGCAGCTCAGGGAACATCCCAGAGCCTTTCACCACCATCACACCAGATGTCAGAGCAATTGCAAAGAAACATCTTTGCATGAGGATTTCTTGATTCCTACACAGTTTAGAAATGGAATGCTGCACACTGGAGTTACAACACATCTGTGCACTGGAATTACAACACACTCTGCACTGGAATTACAACACATCTGTGCACTGAAATTCTCATCCTGAGAGGGGCAGGCTCCCCAAACCCCGCCCTGCTGATGTTCTGTCCCCACAGAATGAGTCCCGCCCGCCCACACGTCTGCTCAGAGCAGCAGTGGCACTCCCCCTGCAGCTGGAGATGCTGAGCTGAGCACAGGGCAGAGAGGAACACTCCCCCAGGCAGGATGAGGAGCTCCGTGTGTGCTGCTGTATGAGATGATAATGCCACTGCTCGTTAGTAAACACTGACAGTGTGACAGAACGTGCAGCTAATCCTTGGAGCCTGCTGGAACCAAACACTCAGGCTGGTTTGGTAACGAGCACAGATAGAAACACGCTCCCTGGCCTCCGTGTAGTCACATTAAATATTTAAAGTTACTTACTGGATACACACAGCGTCTGAACCTCCAGCTGATCACTGCAACAGGCACGTTCTGGGCAGGAATATGGAAAGGCAGCCATGCCAGCAGCTCCAGCTGGGTGTGAGCCACTGGGAGCCACCCTTCAGCTGGAAAGTGAGACAAATGAGCCTGTATTAGAGCATCAGATAAGAAAAGATGTTCCCTTTATTAAAAAATAGCAGTATGTTCTTTACATTTAGCATAAAACCTGCTGTAATTACCTAGCAGTTGGAAAGCAATTTGCAACAGGCTTTATTGTTCAGCATCTGTACCGAATTCTCTGGGAAACATCCACCAGGGAATAAAGGAAAATGAGATGTGCCACGGTAACTGCAACATTCAAACACAATGGAAATTTCAGGGAGGCTTAAACGAGCTCCAGTGCAATTCTAGTTGTGTGTTTCTGGTTTTGTTTTGTTACTTAAAGGGCTCTGGGTTTGACTGCAGCTTTTCTGCCCTGTGCACACACACCCACCAGGGCTGCTGTAATCCACACAGAACCACTGGGGTTATATCACAAAAGAAATATGCTTGTCAAAGGGCAAACCAAGTCTTTTGAAGCCACAGAACAAGAAACATTCTGGCAGTGCCACCGCCAGCACTTCACTATTGATCAAGCACAAACCTCTTTGGGTTAAATCTATGCATTAAAGGGAAAAGTAATGGCTGATGGCCTGCAAATTCACCTCAGCATCCCAGGGAAATCAGGGGAGAAAACTGGAGCTCACACAAGGTTTGGGGATGAAGGAAGGTACACTGTACTCCTGCTTAGCCTGGAATAAATCCAGCCTCACTTCCCCTCAAATGAGACAGTCAGGAGAGCTGTGATGGAAATAAATCACTTCAAATTTGTACCAGTTTTTAACAAAAAACAGAAAAAAGTTCGAGTTCAGGATGTCCCTGAGGCAGGAGTGCTCACATGGAGCCAGGCTGGAGCTCAGCTGCTCAAACCTGGCCCATGCAGGGAGGGGACAGAGCCCAGTGCTCTCCAAGCAACTTCCCAGGGGACCTCCCACATCCCACAGTGAGAACAGGAATTTATCACGTGCCTGTTTATTCCTTCTTTCTTTCCTTTCTCCCTGATTGAATAACATTCCTCCTGATTTCATTTCAGACCATCACATAAGGCAGGAATGTGTCTTTGCAAGG
Source organism: Rhabdornis inornatus (assembly GCA_013397075.1). Taxonomy (NCBI): domain Eukaryota; kingdom Metazoa; phylum Chordata; class Aves; order Passeriformes; family Rhabdornithidae; genus Rhabdornis; species Rhabdornis inornatus. Next base: position 89,486 of record VWZS01000717.1, on the reverse strand, counting down.
AAATGTGTCCTCTGTTCTGTTCCAGCCCAAAGCTAAACAGCAAAAGCAATCCCATCCCTTTGGGTTATGAGGAGTGAGCCAGAGAGCTTGGAATCAGGAAAATTAACAAATTCCCGTGTTTTGGTCCCACCCAGAGTTTGAGAACTCTGCCCTGTTGGCTGCCCTGCCTCTCCCTGGAGCCCCAGGCAGGATTTTCTCCTCTCCAGTGCCCAGGGTTAGACGTGCACATCTGTAATTTCCACAGGCTGAGTTCTGTTAGTGTGCACATCTGTAATTTCCACAGGCTGAGTTCTGTCAGGTGTGCACATCTGTAATTTCCACAGGCTGAGTTCTGTCAGGTGTGCACATCTGTGATCTGCACAGGCTGAGTCCTGTCAGGTGTGCACATCTGTAATTTCCACAGGCTGAGTCCTGTCAGGTGTGCACATCTGTAATTTCCACAGGCTGAGTCCTGTCAGGTGTGCACATCTGTGATCTGCACAGGCTGAGTTCTGCTCAGTATCATTGTGTGGATGCAGGTGAGGGCAGGGCTGCTCCAGGTGTTCACAGGACCCTGGAATTTCCTCCTGCACCTTCTGGTGGAGGCCCTTCCACCCTCAGGAAGTTAAAGGCTGTGTTCTCCCAGCAGAGCAGAGCAGAGCACACTCCAACAGGGAAATCAAAGCAAAATAATTCCCTCATTCAGGAGCAGAAAGGAAAAGCTGGAGTGATGTTGAAGGCAATGGATGATGTGTGAGTGAGGGGGGCAGAGTGGATGTGATGACAAGAGGGATGAGGCTCTGTGCTCCATGGGATGGTATGAAAGCCAGGAATAATAAAGAGCAAGGAGAATCAGACAGACATTTACAGAAATCCTAGACTTTATTCAATGAATTATTTAAAATCTATTTCTGATCTGGCACAGGAGGCCACTCAGTCTCTGGAAGGGAGCAACAGGAGCCCCATCACTTCTGCCATTCAAAACTCTGATGAACAAAGAGCCAGGAAACACAGGGCCATGGTCTCACTCAGAATCCCAGTGTTAATTTGGGGACACTGGTGTCCAGCCCAGTCCTACAGCCCAGGATCATCCTCCCAGCACTGAGGACACATCTGCCCCCACACACCCTGAGCGCTCCCAGACCTTCCCAAACCGATTCCCAGGGCCTGAGGGAGGCAGTGCCCTGGTAGGAAATGGAAAGTGCATTTTGGGAGCCAGGTTAACACCTGCAGCCCAGCTCTCCTGGTCCCTGGCTGAGGAGGGATTGTCCCCCCCTCTCCTGAAGCCATGGAGGTGTTTATTCATCCTCCACATCCCCTCTGTGCATCCCTGCCCCACAAACAGCCCTGGGCACGGAGCTTTGCTGCCACATCCCAGAGAGGGATCTCAAACCCTGCACTCGTGCCCTGCTCAGCACAGTCCCCGTGCCTGGGAATAGCCCAAGGGCCAGAGGGGACGGTGGCCACGGGGCCAGGGGGAGATGTGGGCACAGCCAGGGACTGGCAGAGCTCAGCAGCTTCTCCCACTGCTGCTCAGTGGCAGCACCTGCTCGGCTCTGGGAAGAGGAAAGAGCTCAGAGCACGAGATTACTACATTTTGTACATCACACCCCGAGAGACGCTAAAAATAGACTCTGACGGTTGCTAAGTGCGTTTCAAATGGCTTTCCTTAGAGGTGAAAATGGGATCTGTTTGAACAAGAGAAGGTGGGGTTTGTAACATCACATCTGGGGAAAGAGGAACAGAAAATCTGCAGCCGTGGGGATGGAAGGAGCAGGGACTTTGCCATTCCTTCTGTCCTGGGGACAGAGCCCAGGGCTCCCCGTGCACTGCACTGGCCACAGCCTGGGCAGGTGAAGCCTCCTTGGCTTCCTTCAGGGTCTGAAACGCTGAACATTTCAGAGCTCTGCCATTCTCATTAGAGCACTGTGGTTATCATTTTCTAATTAAGAAAATGAACTGTTATTACAAAGATTAAGAGTTGTAATTGAAAGGCATCTGATGTCAGAACAATTTTGGAGACACACTCCAGGTATTAAGAGAGCCATTTCCTGGGCAGGACTGAGCACTTGCTAACAAAGCTGCTTGGAGGAAAATAGCCTGGAGATAATTGGAATTACAGCCTTGCAAGCAGCACGAGCACGCTGCAAAGGTTTGGGTGCTGCTTGTGCAGAACCAGCCACAGGCAGGGAGAGATGAGGGGAAAAGGACAATAACCAGAAACTTGAGCATCCCAAGCACACTTTGGAGCATCAGATTTCTCTGAGACCTCACAGCTCCTAAAAATGAGAATTACTATCCGAGGGGGATTAAAATGTGGAGAAAAGTAAAATAATGGCTCAAAGAAAACAGGTGCTAAATGAATAGTTATTTATGCATTGGTGTGGGAGCACGTGTGCTGAAGGAAAAAGGAAAATATTAGCAACCTCATTTATTTTCTCAAATAACTTTTCCATTACAAACTCACTGTGTCCTTATCACGACAACTTGGAAAAAAAAAAAAAAGAAGAAGAAGCAGCCCATTATCATGGCTGAGAAAGACAGACTATTTTTAACCAATTCTGTCAAGGGAGAGAAACTTGTGTCACAACCAGAGATGGGCTGGACAGTGCAAGGGGTCCTCTCCTGCTCAGAGCCTGAGCTCAGAGTGCCAGGGCCAGAGCAGAACATCAGGAACATCCAGAATATCCAGAGCATCCAGAATATCCAGAACATCCAGAACACCCAGAGCATCCAGAACATCCAGAGCATCCAGAGCATCCACAACATCCAGAGCTTTCCCTTCCCTCACTGGGACTGCAGCTCAATCCCCTCCCGCTGGATCCAAACCACAGAGATAGAGAAAAATCTATTGCACCGAGGTGAATTTACCTCTAAAGCTCCCATTATCAGATCAGATTTATAAAAGAAAAGCGGGCAATTAAACCCAAGGGAATGTTTCACAAACAAAATCACCCCGGTTCAGAATTTGCTGTAAAATGACAAAACCCAGGAAATTACAAACTCTGAGTGACAATTTACCCCAAGCACCTCTGCACAAAGATCTCACAGCGTTATTAATGACCCCCTTTGTCAGCAGCTTCCTTAACTTCAGCACACTTTCCCTCTTTTGCCGTGGAATTTGGGACATTTTCTATGGAGCAGCAGATGAACCTCAGGCACGAGGAAGGTCAGAAGGTTTAGGGGGAAGCAGTGATGGTTCTGTGCTGGGTAAGGACCTGTGACAGGTCCTGCCCCCCCGGGCTCCAAAGCACGGCCAGGTAGCCTGAGAAACGCCTGCTGATATTTATTTCTTTTTATTTCAAATGAAAAGCACTGTTACTTTTCATTCCTGACAGAATTCTCCATTTGCTATGCAAGTCAGCAAATGATAAAATAGCAGAATATTCACCAGTGTCAAACAGAGGGATTCAGCAATAAGCTTCAGAACAATGTGAAATATTGTAACAATTATTCCTTGTGATCAGGATGTTAATCTTCCTTTTTCAAATCAAATCTGAGGTTATCCAGTATGATCTTGCCAGATCTTCTCCAAAAGTTCCTATTTTGTGAGTTCCTGTGTTCACTGTGATCCAAAATCAGTGACATCATTTAGCTCAGAGCCTCCCATTTGCACTCTGTGCAGCTTTCTGACTAAACAAAATCGAAATCTGTNCCTTAAAGCTCATCTCATTCCACTCCTGCCACAGCACAAACACCTTCTAAATAGACAATAAATGCAAATTTCATTGAAAATGCCATGGAGCACATCCCCAGTTCTAGCTCCTTAAACTGCAGATACTTGGGGACAGTGACAAGGCTCCTGCGTAAGCCCAAAGCAGTAAGGAAAATAAAAATGTTTAAAACATGTCCAGAAATAAATACAGATGAAGAGTGTTTTTACTGCTAATACCTCATGCATCTGGATTTAAGAGTCTGGCTAATGTGCTGAACTATTAACATGCTAATGTAAATGTAATCAAATCTCCTGACTCGAGTGTACAGAGATCACCACAGGGAAATAAATAATGAAATGTTCCATCTTCTCTGCTCTCAAGAACCTGTCCTGCTGCTGGGGTGTGGATCAGGGGCTGGACAGGAAACTCCTCCTGCCCCGGCTCAAGGCAGGACGTGGAGAAACAGAGAGAGAAACCAGCGAGCTGAGCCTTGGTTTCCCAGCCTGCAAACACTGCCCAGTGCTCCCGAGAGCACAGAATGCTCAGGGCTGTCCCCAGAGCCTGGAGCCACCCTGGTGTCCCATCCCATTATCCCGTTATCCCATTATCCCATCCATTATCCCATTATCCCATCCCATCCCACTTCAGGTCATTCCAGCTCCTTTCAATGGTACAGAGCACAGCCAATTTTTCCTTTCTGGAGCCTTTTGTGACCCCTTCCTCTCCACTTGAGAAGTTTTGGCACAGAGATAGCGTTAAGGAGCTCAGCAGAACTCGTTACCCAGGACATCCCTGGAATTCCATGACCTGTGGAGCAGATGCTGCTCTTGGCCCTGCTGGGACAGGGAAGCCCAGGGCCAGCAGCCCCTGTGGCACAGAGCATTTCCCCAGGGGACAGGAGCCCAGTGCAGCTCTTGTCAGAGCACTCTGAGTGTTGGGAGCTCCAGAGTCACCCCAAGCACAGAAACGTGCAGGAAAGACAAGGAAAATTCTGTTTATGGCAGAGCTGTGGGGATGTTTGTCCCTGAACTTTGAGCACTGCCAGACTCTGGTGACTCTCATCTCACAGACAATGAATGGAGGAAGGAGGGAGCTGGAGAGAGCCCAGAAGATTTCACATCTCTCAGTAAATCCCTGCGTGAAGTGGCAACATCGCAGTGCTGTGCCAGGCTGTGTCAGCACTCTGAGCTGCTCGCCAGGCACAGCAGGGAGGAGCAGCCCCAGGATTTCCTGCTGGGACCATTCCTGGGCAGCAGAGGCTGGGCTGGAGCCCCTGCCCCGGGCTCGGGGTGTTCTGCTGCCCTGGGCACAGCTCAGAGCCAGCATCTCCTGAGCCAGGCAGGCTCGGGGCTGCAGTGAGCCCTGTGTGCACTGGGCTGGCACTGCTGGCACTGAGATGGACTCCACAGATCCTCTGGGTCACAGTGAGCCTGGAACCACAGCACAGGGACACAGGGCATGGGGTGACCTGTGTGAGGTGAGGGACACAGGGCACTGCTCTGGGTGCTCTGGGTTACCTGTGTGGGGGGCACAGGGACACAGGGGGCTGGTTATTTGTTTAATTAAAATGTTCAAGGCCGGGTTGAAGGAGGCTCTGAGCAGTGTGGTCTGAGAGTGGCATCCCTGCCCAGGCAGGGGATTGGAGCTAGAGGAGTGTCAGGTCCCTTCCACACAAACCATTCTGTGATTCTGTGCTGTGTCAGATTAATTTTCTGCAATCCACCTCTCTGGCTGAGAAACAGCTTTTCTGCAGCCACCCCCATGGTCACAGGTACTGCTGCCTCTGTGTGTGCCCTTCACAGCAAAACCAAACTGCAAGGATCAGAAAGATGAGAGGATGATGAAAACACAGGCAGAGACAGAAATGCAGCGTTTCCAACATCCCCGGGTGACCCCCAGTCCTGCCTGGCTGCAGTGAAACATAGCCAGGACACAAATTGTCACCAGCACTGCCTCCCTCCTGGAAGGACAGAGATTTGGTACAGCTCGCAGGGGAGGTGCAGCACAGCTTTAAATAACCACTCACAAACTTTCCTTCCAAAGAAAATTACCAGTCACTTAATGCCAAGAAATCCCAGGCTAAGATTGGTAAAACAGGACTTTCTGCACTCGTGTGAACGGAATCAAGGAGTCGAGGAAGTTTTTGGCAGCCGGGAGGAGAGGGAATTCTCACTTGTGCTTTTACTGAAGCTGTTCCCAAGGCCAGAGCTGTGCTCCTGGGATAAGACATGCTTTGCTCAGGGTCACAGCCATGTGCAGCAGGAAGAATTCAGCACAGGGATTTTAGAGCCAAAGGCTTCACCTGAGGTCCTGTGGGAAGTGAATTTTCCTGCTGGGTTCCAGCAGGACGTCAGGGTTCAAATCAGGTACCCACAGCCTGCTGAGACATTTCACCTCTCTTTGGCCAGTTAATTTAAAACAGGATTAATAATTCCAGCGTGATTAGAATTTTATGAAGCTTAATTAATTAAAAGTCATAAAACACAATGAGAGCAGCATATGACAGAGCCCAGATAAATTCAGACTCAGTGTGGAAGTCCTGCTGTGTTTGAGATGTGTAAGCAGCTCTGCAGGGCTGCAGAGGGGGTGGGGGCTCAGCCAGGAGCTGAGAACCCCCAAAATAATCCCGAGGGGAGAAGAGGAAACCCACAAACCCCAAGTGTGGATTCCCAGTGGGAATGAGCACAAAGCAGGGACCAGTCTGATTCCTGAGGAATCACCCAGCACCCAGTGTGGATGTGGAGCCTGGGGACAGGGTTAGTGCTGAGCTGGGCTAGTGGTTCATGGTTGGATCCCATGATTTTCCAGGGCTTTTTTCCAACCTTCCATGGCTGTGTGGGCACAAGGATCTGTGCACACCCAGCCCGAGCATGCACACACATCACTCCCTTCAAAGGAACTCGCTGTTCTCCAGCACCTTTAATTACTAAAAAATGCAGCAAATCCCCTTGAATATTCCAAATTAGGGTGTGCAGAAGGGGCTGCTGGGGATTGAAGGAGGATAAAGAGAATCAAATGCAAATCTCCCTGCAGTTTGTACTTATGACTAATACCTATCACAACAGATTCGTTGGGAACTCGCCTGTGACGTTCCACTTGTCAATCCTCCCCACCTCTCCAGCCTCTGCTCGGGGCTGTGCCTGCCCCAGCAGTGCCTCAGGAGATGCTGCATCCCTCCAGCTCTGGGTCCTGCTGCTGGGTCAGAGAATCAGGGAATTTTAAGGCTGGAAAAGGTCTGAGGTCACCCAGTCCAAGCCACCACGGTCAGCACTAAACCGTGTCCCCAGGTGCCACCCCACGGGTTCTTTGAACACTGCCAGGGATGGTGACCCCAGCACTGCCCAGAGCAGATTGTTCCAGTGCCTGAGAGCCCCTTCTGTGGGGAAATTCTCCTGAATATCCAACCCGAACTCCCCTGGAGCAGCTGGAGTTGCTGCTCTGCTCCGTGCAGGAGCTCGGGCTCTGCCTCAGCCCATCTCCTGTTTAAAGGAGCTCGTTGGTTGGGAAAGGCTCCAAACCTCTTAACAGACCACTTGTGTCTCAGTGAAATCATCAGGAAGGATAAGAGTGCAATTTATGACTATAAAAACCAGCCTGCATCTGAATAAAGCCAAGGCAAATCCCTGGATGTCTGGATTGGCTTCCCCAGGCCAGGTAGCAGTGGTCATTTGTGCATCTGCTTCACTACCAGCCCCTAAAAAAAGCTTCAATCCTGTGAATCTCCCCAAGTACATTAGACAGAGAATGAAAACCGCAATGAGATTAGATTTCCATCTCTGCACATCTACACACACGACAGCTGGGATTAGTAAATGAACAGACCACTGAAGGAAGGAGGAGGATTAACAATGGGAAATAAAAGAGGTCGATAATCAGTGGCAGCTCTTTGGAAAAGAGACTTAGGACAAATGGCACAAGCAGCTTCCATTTATTGACTTGGGCGAATGAGAGCTGCAGAATATGAAAATGGAAGGACAATCTTCCCCTAATCTGGGGGGGCAGCAGGGCAGGAATCATCCCCTAACCAGGGGAGTCCTCAGCAGCAGCCCCTGGCAGCTCCAATCAGCCCAGGGCAGGCTTAGAATCCAATTTCTGCTCCAGCTATTATTGCAGAAGTTTTAATCTCCGTTCTCATGCAAACAATTGGAGGGAATGATGGCTAGGTAAATAAAGGAACAAATGAAGAGCAGCCAGGCTGAGGCACAGGAGCAGCCCCTGGCTGGGATGAGCAGCACACGCCTGTGTGAGTGGCAGCAGTGGGGACATGAACACGACAGAGGTCAGCCCTGCTCCAGATCTGCTCCAGATTTCACATTCCAGACACAGCAACACAGAGACAATGATTGCTCGAACAGGGAGCACAAATGTAGGGGGAAAACATTAAAAAGGAGCTGTTCTTCATTTACGTCCAGACAAAGGAGACCTGACCTATGAAGTCAAAATTTATGAGTGAGATAAATACGCTGGCAGTGGCTGCTTTGACCAGACAATGCAATACAAAAACAACCTCAGTGCCCAAAATCCCAGGATCTGGGTTGGAAAATCCCTCCAGGATCATTGAGCCCAGCCTGTGAGCCACCCCCACCTCGTCCCCAGGTGTTCCTTGGACACCTCCAGGGATGGCACCCCACAGTTCCAATGCCTGACCGCCCTTCCAGGAAGAATTCTTCCAGAAATTCACCCAGGCACCTGTCTGGAGTCCAGCACAGACCCACAAGAGTTGTTTCTAGAAGTTTTAATTTGTTTTAATACACATTTATGAGTTTGTGGAGGCTCAGTTCCTGCAGTATTTTTGTGTGCTACAGAACCAAGTTCTTTGCACTGCTCCCAGCCTGAGGCTGTTGGGTGAAGCAAAAGCAGTTTGGAGACTCCCTGGTCTCAGGACTTCTTGTCTGGGGAGATTCAGAGAGGGAAGGAGATCCCACCCCAGCTCCTGCACTGGAGGGAGATGTTCACCTCACCCCAAAGTCACTGAGGAGGGATTGAAATCCAGTGCCCGTGTTCAGTCTCCATCTCCCAAACCTGCATTTAGGAGAGTGGAACTGCTGCAGTAACCCCAGCTCTGTTGGAAGGAGATCCATCTTCCCCCATTCCCCAAATTCCCCCTAAAGGTCCCTTTGGAACAGCCCCCCCACCAAACTGACTCAACTTTGATAGAACAGGAATTGCTTGGCTTGCTCAGCTCATGGAAGGTGCTTCCAGCCTGTCAGACTGGTACCTTTGCTCATTTTAAACCATTTCTCTGCACCAAAAGGAAATTAAAGATTATTTTATGCTATTAGCTTTTAGTCCATTTACAACTTTCTGCATTAATATTAAGATATACAATCTCATTTTTGTTCAAGCTGTAAAAACTACATGAATACAAGATATTTGAAAATTATCTAAGAACGGTGCCCTCTGAGCAGCTCCCTCAGAAGGTGAACTATGAGGTCCTGGCCTCCCATTTGGAGCCTACTCGAAAACACATTTGCTGCTTGTTAGAGGATTAACAGATGAGACAGAGGGGAGTTAAACATAGCCAAGGTGTGAAAACTAATTATAGGCTGTGCACCAGGCTGGGAATAAGAAAAGCCAGTGTTAAGTGCCTGCCCTGAGAGGTGATACCCGTCTGTACTGCGGGAGAAACAGGCAGAGCTGAGCCTGGTTTTATCGGCAGGAGTTCATCGCAATCTCGTTGTGTGCCTGCACTGGGCAGGGCTCACACACAGCTCACATCAGCTCACCGTGCTCAAAGTCCCCCTTCTTGGGGGCAAAATGTGCAGCCAAGTGCAGCCAGAGCTGCTGGAAAGGAGAGTTCAAATAATAAATAACAACCCCCAGCAATTCACACTCAAAGAGTGAAGTTCTCCCACTCTTCCACTCTTCAAGCATATGAAGCAAAAAACAAAAACAACCCCACAAAAACAAAAAAAAACCAAAACAAACAAACAAACAAAAAAACCAAACCAAAACAAAACAAAACCCCAAAACATTTTATCTGGAGCCTTGAGCCTTTGGAATAGTTATGAGCAAGAGGAGGGAGCTCTGCCCGTGGCTGCTGCACACCCAGGGCAGGATTTCCTTGGGAATCAGGAAAAGAAAAAATCTGTGGGGAAGAGGTTGCAGCTGCCCAGAGCTGCTCCTTGCTCCTCCCTTGTGTTTCTCTTGTGCTGTGGCTGAGGCAGCAGCTGTGGCTCTGTCTGAGTGAAATCCAGGTGCCAGCAGAGTCAGTCAGGGGGGCTTGGCACATCCAGAGATGCCAGCAGGATCAGTCAGGGGGGTTTGGCACATCCAGAGGTGCCAGCAGGGTCAGTCAGGGAGGTTTGGCACATCCAGAGGTGCCAGCAGGATCAGTCAGGGGGTTTGGCACATCCAGAGGTGCCAGCAGGGTCAGTCAGGGGGTTTGGCACATCCAGAGGTGCCAGCAGGGTCAGTCAGGGGGGTTGGCACATCCAGAGGTGCCAGCAGGGTCAGGGGGGTTGGCACATCCAGAGGTGCCAGCAGGGTCAGGGGGGTTGGCACATCCAGAGGTGCCAGCAGGGTCAGGGGGGTTGGCACATCCAGAGGTGGTGCCAGCAGGGTCAGGGAGGTTGGCACATCCTCCCTGTGTTGCTCTTGTCCATCTCCAGCATCCCTGGGCACCCAGCACTGCTCTTGCACAAAGAACAGTCAATGATGGAATATTTTGGGCCCTAATGCTGTTATTTTCTTCATTATTTACTGCCTGGGACAAAATCTGTTTTTGTGAACCTTTTGCATCTTGGTGCAAATGCTCAGCAGGAAGGGGAGTGTTTGTGTCAGACAGAAATACTGAACAGAAACTCTCCATCTATTTTAAACCTGCACAAACTGCACAGTAATGAGAGATCATTCCCTCTGGGGCTGTTGCTTTCCCTGAGCCACTCCTCTGGCTCCTCAGAGACAAAGCTCTAATGTAGGAACTGTGCACCAAAGGAGACCAGAAAGAGAAGAAAATAGAATATTTTTCTTTCTTTTGAACGCCCCAACCTCAGCAGCATTTCAGTGACAAGAAAACCACTTCTGTGCAGGAGTTTAGCACCAGCAGTTCCATCAGCCAGAGGTGAGGACTTGTGCATTTTTGGGGTTCTGGGCTGATTCTTTACACACGCACAAGAGCTGGCTGCACCCAAGAGAGCTGTGTGCCTGTTGCTCTGCAGGTGTATTTCCATATGTTTGGGGTGTATTCAATCACCACAGGGCAGCTGCACTGCTTCCATCGGTGTTACAGACCAGGTTCCTGTTCACACCTGGGCAGGAGTCCCACCCTTCTTATTTATCCAAACCATTGCCCCAGGATGGAGGTGCTTGCAGATGCTCACCCAGGCAGCCCAGCACTGCTCTGCAGCAGGAAAAGGATCCAGCCAGGAGGCCAAGGGGAGCGGGATGAGAGCTCAGGCAGAGCTCAGCCCTGCACACAGAGGTTCAAACAGAGCCTGCTGAGCATCTCCTCTCCAGCCTGGGGTTTATGGAAGTGTGACTTGCTGGTATATTCATATTCACCATCAGACTCAGGGCTTTTTTTAGCTCCCTGCAATCTTTTTCTCTAGGCATGGGAAATTTAATTTTAAAATTGGGTTTGTGTAACGCACGCCTTGGTCTGGAGTATCTGTTTGTGGGGCACCTGTGCTCAGAATTCATCTGCCTCTGGAAATCATTGCAGGTGTAGGAGCTGAGTAAAGCTCCAAACTGCACGTAAGGATTTCAGTCAGCTTTCACTGCCAGGGTCTCTTTTCCTGCTCTACAAAACCAACTTGCAGAAAAACACCAAAAGTCCAGCGAGGTACAGGAACAGAGTGAATGCAGAACACAAATACACAAATGCAGTGTGACCTAATGGCAATGTTTAATCCAGGAGCTGATTACAAACTTCCAGGACACAAATACAAGGACCCAGAGGTGTGGTTGGGTTTGATGAGGAGAGGACATTCAGGTTTTTTGTGAATGCTCTTGTCTTGTCCAGCCCTGAGCTGAGGAAGCAATCTGACTAATTAAAGTCCAAATCTGTGCAATTACAGACAGCAACGCATGGCTGAGAAATAATCAAATTTACTTTTCTTCTCCATTCACAAAGCCATCAGTGTAACTGTGCAGGGCTGCTCTGAGCTGCACGGAGGAAGGTGCAGATTTCCAGCACCAGGAGCACAAAAGGCTCTCACACACCCTGAGCTGCTGCTTGAGGAGCTCGTGGCTATTTCTTCTCAGGGATTTTTTGCCTGCTTTAAGGGGGCTGTTGTTGGAAAACAACAGTGAGCACAGCAACAGTATTATCAAACATGAAACAGAAACTCCAGGAGAGGATGCAAGAGGAGGAACGTGGCAGATTTTGCCTGAGAAGTTAAATGCAGCTGCATTGATCCATCCAGCAGCCACAGCTCAGAGGCTGCTTTGTGCATTTGAGCTTTACAAAAATCTCCAAATCCTCAGCAGCAGGCTTAAGGGACTTGATCCATGTGTCAAATCCCCAAACTGAAGCAACTGAACCCTGATATGCCTCAGTTATCCCAAACAGCACAGGAGGGGGTTACTGTCACCCCAGAGGGCAAAAGCAGATTTTGAAGGAATAGCTTTAAATGTTTTCTCTTGTTTTGCATTCCCTCTCTGCTCTGTGCAGTGACATCAGACACATCAGAAGCACCAGGATTTTTGGGCACAGCAGTGAGTGATTGCTGCTCTCTGGACCAAAGGATTTGGGAGCATCCAAACCAGCCCAGCCCAAGCTCTCCTTGGGACCCTGTCACACTCCAGCAGCCAGAGCATTTCTGGGCTCCTGCCACTGTCCCTTGGTCGTCTGAAGCAGCTCTTTGGGGCTTTGGGCTGGAATTTCTGGTTTTGTCTTCACATAATTCGATGCACAGCAGCAGCAGAGCCTGGTGTGCCAAAGGAACTCAAGTAATTTAAAGTGCAAACCAAACCCTCCCCTTTGAGCAGGTCTCTGCTCTCAGGTGTCCCACAGACAAGCAAACAGAACAGACTGGTTTACACTTGTCATTCCCCTCTTTAACTTGCTATTTTAATTAACTTTTCAGTCTTTAACCATCCTAGTGCTTGTGCATTGACAGGAGAAGCAGAATCACATCTCACAGTAGCAAACAGAGCTTTGCAGATGAACCTGATCCTTTCAGAGCTCTCTGCACATGGACACACATTTTCTTGCTGGCCAATGGTTTGGTTTTTTACCTGAGTTCTCAGGCAACTCAGAATCGTGGTAGGAAATTTCATGCTGCACAAAGCTGCTTATCAGCATCAAAAGAACTGAATTAAGATGGTTGGGAGAGGAAAGAAAAGAAAAAGGATTTTTCAAGCAATGCTTATGTTCCATCAAAGGAGCATAGGAGGGTTTGCTTTTCAGCTTCAGGAGAAACTGTTCCCCCTTCCCTGGCCCTTTGAAGTGCAGGAATAACTTTGTATTTGTTCACAAAGAGCTGCCAGGGAAAGTTTATAGCAGCAATCAGCAGCTCCTGCAGGATCCTCAGCACAGGAGCATTAATAAACATTAAAGAGGAGCCTAAGCTCGGCATCTTTCTAATTAAGAGTGGAGGAGCCTGGCAGATGAGGTCAGTCCCCAGATGGGGTTGAAGGGCAGTGTAAGCATGAGAGAATAAATTCAACCTAAAGATCATCTATAAGGATTAAATTATCTGAACAGTCAATTCCACAGCCATCTTCTGCAATTAATATTTAATTAAAAATAGAAACACTATAAAGTTTAGCTTTTAACCAGCAAAATTATTTCATGCCCCATAAAACCTTTAAATACAGGACCCTGCCTGCTCTCTGCCCCCTGTACAGAGCAGGCTGCTGTGGCTGTCACTGAGAAAGGACATTGCAGGGGCAGGCACACCTGGAATCTGCTCCTAGTGACCAGAGGCAGCATTTACCTGCTGGAGGGTTCTCTCCTCTTCATCCCACTGAGAGTTAAACACAACTTCTAATCAAATATCCACCCAAACACACAATGAATGTAAAGGACTGATCGTGGTCAGCAGCAATTCCAGGTTTCAGAGGGGGAGGGGTTGGAGAAGAGGCCCTGGAGGGGGTTCAGGTGAACTCTGAGGATCTCCAGAGCCAGCCCGGCCCCTCTGACCCCTCCTGCCCTGCCAGGAGCTGCAGAACAGCCCAGAACAGCCCAGAGCAGCCCAGAACAGTCCAGAGCAGCCCAGAACAGTCCAGAACAGCTCAGAGCAGCCCAGAACAGTCCAGAGCAGCCCAGAGCAGCCCAGAACAGCCCAGAACAGCCCAGAACAGCCCTGAACAGCTCCACAGAGCCTGTGCTGTGTGTTCACTTTGCATCTGTCCCTGGCCTCTCCTCAAAGTGCCTCCAGCGTTTGTTTAGTGGGATTGGAGATGTTCTGTCTTCTCTGACTTTGCTGGCCCAGAACTGGGCCACCAGGAAGTCACCAGAGGAATATTTGTTCTTCAGCACTTGAGTCCTTTGTAACCTACTTCTGAGAGTTTAACGTACACCAGCTCCATCATCCATCATCCATCCATCCATCATCTATCCATCATCCATCATCCATCATCCATC
>VWZS01000717.1:58867-75213 GCA_013397075.1 Rhabdornis inornatus | reverse complement strand
CATCCATCCATCCATCCATCATCCATCCATCCCTCCAGCAGGGTGTGGGAGCAGGCAGGGAAGGGCAGTCAGCTCTCCTGGGATTCTGATAAGGCAGCACAATTAATCTCTTCACTTCTTACCCAACCCTGCTGCACACATGAATTAAATTAGCAGCCATATGCAGATATGTATTTATACATACACACACAGGTATTTGAAATACCCCCTGAACTGAATGGCTTTTCTGACCTGGAGATGGAAGATAAGAGGTGAAACTGTTGAAAATCTCAGAAAACAACACATTCCTCATTCCTCCTGTGACCCAGGGATGATTCCCGTGCAATCACATGCATGTAAAAAAAAACCCTTTCCAGTGTCTCATATTTCTGTTACTAATTCTGGTTTGCAAACAACTGCCTGGTGTTAGTGCTGAAATATGTCAGGGCTGTAAAATGCCGGTATAAATAATAAATGGGAGGGCTTGTACTAGGACTAAGGTCTCTCTGCATCAAGACATAGACAGTGTTGTTTTATTAATAACAACTTGAAAACCACAGTGAAGTAGGAGAATGGCTCCTGTGGCAGGATTTTATCCCCTGGTTCACAACCAGCACAGCCCAGAGGGTTCTCTGCATGACTTCACCCCCTGAGCCCCTTCCCTGAGCTCCTGTCCTTGGGGGAAGGTGAATCCCTCCCTGGGAATGAAAACCCCTCTGCTCCCCTTCCCCAGGGACTGGCCTGAGCTGACACTCGTGTCCCAACTCAACATTCCAACTCTGAGAACTGAACAAGGCTCTGCCTCTAAAGCACCAACTTTTCCATTCTATCTGCAGGACAGCTCTAAGAATCATCCTCTGATTTCTATCCGTGGGCAATTGTGCTACAATTATGGGGAAAAGTACCGTGACATGGAAGTGTGTGTGGTGGTTATTTCAGCAGAAATAGCCTCATGCATTGCTAAAAAAGCATTTTCCAGCGCCTCTATGTGCAATAGGCAGTGACAGACAGAGCTGATTTACAGAAAAGGACACCAGCAGCAAGTTCTCTTCAAGGCAGTCAAGGATTCCAAAATAGAATCATGGAAAGTGCTCAGGCTGGGGGGTGTGTGTTACACTGAGAGCTCCCTGGCCAGGGCTGGGATTTCTGCACTCCTGCCCCTCCGAGCTGGCTGCTTGGAGCACAGGACCCTGCACTCATGGGCTTGGAGAACAAACAACCACATCCTTGCAAGCAGCAGCTACAGAGTGATCTGTAGGACTTGGGGACAACTTTGTTTTTGGGTTTTTTTGTTTGGTCTTTTTTTGGTTTTTTTGTTTTGTTTTGAGGGGGTTTTTTTGGTCTGTTTTTTTTTTTTTTTTTTTTGGTTTNTTGGGGGTTTTTGTTTTGTTTTGTTTTGTTGGGGTTTTTTTCGTTGTTTTTTTTTATTTTCTTTCAACTTCAGAATCCAAAGATTCCCTCCCACACAAGAAATCTGCAGCAGGGAGCAGATTTTAGAGTTTAGGAAGGTTCTGGGGGTTCTGCCTGCACACTCTGCACTTCTGCCCAGAGGGATCTTCACATCCATGGCCACAGTGCTGCAAAGGCACAGGGATAAAAACACCCAGCACAGAAATATCACTGACAGCAACACAACCAAGCACCCCGGGCACCCCAGCACAGAAATATCATTTCCAGAGCACCAAAGCCCTGCACAGAAATGTCACTGACAGCAGCACCAAGGCCAGAGCCCTGAGCTGCTCCAGACAAGTCCCCTCTCTGTAAATCTAAACCCCGTCCTGAGGCTGTGACATAGTGACTGCCACACAACTCATGAATATAAATGCACGCTGAAAATTGCCCAGCTGAAGGCCAGCCCTCACTCATCTACTGAGTTTGTTATGTGTGAAAAATCACTGAAAGTCAAACCAGTCCATTTACTTGCCCCGAGGAGCTTACAGGAATCTACATCTGAAACAGCAGTGAACTAACACCTTATGAATATTAAAGAGCTCCCCAAAAAGCTTCTTCTGTCCTGGTGTAAACTGGAGAAGTGCTGCAGGACAAACCCACCCTGCACAACCCTTTGCATCACACAGACTGGGAGGAATGAGGGGACGTTCAGTTCAGCCAAGGTGAACCTTCTGGGGAAATTCAAGGGAAATTAATTGAGGAGTATTTGCTTTTACCTATTTCTCCCTTTTTATTTGGTAAATGCTTATGAGCAAACTCCATGTTTAATGAGGAAGAAAGCACTGATGAAAAGATACATGTTTGTTTTTTTTTGCATGGTTAATCTGAATTCCTGCTGGTGCTGCACATTTTCCCAATAGAATGCTTACAGGTGCTGAGGTTACCCTGCAGTTTTTTCCTGATTATACCCCAGACCAAATCAGGTACAGGAGATAGATACATACATATATATATATATATGGATGGATGCATAAAAACTTCCAGATAAACACAAAACTCTCAGCTCAGCAAGCAGAGCCCGAATCCCTCTGTGATTTGATCAAAATCTGTGATTTTACCACGGGCAGTGTACACAGATTTACTGCAGAGCAGAGAGGGGCCTTGCTTCCAGTGCCCCTGAGCCCTGGACATCCCTGCAGTGACTCTGGGTTCCCAGGGTGCAGGAGCTGCCTTTGTGCCTTTTCCAGCTCTGGGAACAGAACTGGGGCTCTGTCCCTGACCCAGAGCTGCTGGTGGCTGGGGCCTCTGTGGCACCCCAAGACTGCCCAAGCAGTTCTCGGTGACAGGGCACGTTCCCAAGCCTTGCCCAGACAGAGTCTGGCTTGCAAAGTGCCACCGAGGCCAGCAGAGATAAGAGATTGGAATATGGAGACAGGAATTATTCCATAGCTTTATTCTACGAGGGGATCCAGTCTAGCACATTCACCAGGTGGGGTTTCTAAGAGGTCTTTTATAGAGTTTAAGGGTTTTGCATTTTGCACCAATTACCAAGGAAATTCTAAAACCAACCAATCTCCAAAAGGCTTTGGAGGTTTGGGGAACCAATGGTCTAAAAGGAAAATGAACCACTAATATTACAGAAAGGTAATGCAGGGGTCTGCAAAGGGGGGCAAAATACTTTTGGTTATTCGTCACTCTGAGCAAGCAATTTCTTATCTTTAAGGCAGCGTCGTCCATGGGGCCCCAGAGAGGATTTCTGCTTCAGAAATGGTTTCTGCTTCAGAAATGGTTTCTGCTCCCTCCACGAGCCAGCTGTGCTCTGAGCAGGGAATTCTGTCCCCTCGAGCCCAGTGGGACTGGGGAGGAACAGCCCCTGCAGGGGGACAGAGCGTCCTGGCCAAATAATTCTGGGGCTGGAGCCTTTCATCTGCAGGCTTCTGCTTTAAATCTAAACAGGAATTCACTGAAATCTTGGGGCAGAGTAAAAGTCACCCTCTCCTGACAGGAGCTGCTTGTGTGAGAAACATCTCAGGGCTCCGTGCAAGCCATGGGCAGCCAGGTAACCACAGCAGCTGATATCAGCACTGATAAATTTAGACACCTCTTATATAAGAAGAAGGGACATTCAGGTCACTGGTTTTTTAGGAAGATGTTCTCATTGATTTCCAATAGGAAATTCTGATCTTAAATATGGTATAAAATGGCATTTTGATATTATTAATGCCATGCACTGAATAATGTGAGTGCTTAATCTAAGTGTAAATAATGATGATGGAAATGGTGACTGGACACTGCCAGTGCAAAGAGCAGAGTCCCTGAGACAAAGAGCAGAGGAAACGCTGGGGATCAGGGCAGGGAAGGGCTGCTCCTCACTTTGGGGTGAGACAGGAGGAGGAAAGAGCTGCCCAAGGTCACAGAAAGAGCCACAGGTGCCATCCCTCAGAGCCTCTCACTTTACACCTGCAGGTGACACCTCTGTCACCAGGAAATCTCCAGGCACGAGGGAAGGGAAGGTTTAACCCAAAGCTGCCTTTGGGCTAAATCCCCAGCTAGAAATGACAAATGAAGGACAAACATGTAAAGTTTATCAACTAAATAAATCTTAAAATAAAAGGATTTGGGAGCACTGTCATGATCTCAGTGCTTACATCAAGCACAAGCTGTGCATATCTTCATGTCACAGTTACTGGTAGGAAAACAAACTGGATTACCAGGGCTTAGTGCTTAAGCAGTCTGTTCCAGCAGCAAGGCAAGGAACTTTGGCTGTTCTGGCATCAGAGATGAGATTTAGACAGGACAGAGAAAAGACAAGGATCAGACTGTTTTCCTGTCCAAAGCACAACGATTATACTAAATAAATAAAATTTAAATCACAAAACCTTCCCAGCTCATACTCATAAATCCCAGCAAGGCTGGAGGTTCGTGAGCTCTGTGAAGTCATCCTGAGTTTCAGCCTCATTTTCCTGACCCGACATCAAACCTGCCCCTCTCTGATGGGCAGGGGAGTTTCACCTCTGTTTTCAGAGCTCCTACACGAGATAAAATTATGGGAATAAGGCTCATTCAACTGGGAAAACTCTGACTCCATTAAAACCTAAACCCACCCATTCGTTTTAACAGGAAACTATTTCATTTCAGAAATACAAACAGAAAAGTTCCCTCCCAGCAGAGCAGCAGGGGCAGCTGGGGTGCCCTGCCCAGGTTCTACACCAAGCACAGGGGACCATAAAGGCTGGAAAAGACCCCAAACCCCAACCTTTGAGGAACAAACAGCTGCACAAATGTTTGACCCGAGCCCCGAGCCCCTGTCTGGGATGTTTTTCAGGCCCTTTCCAGCCCAAACCACTCTGGGGTTGATCCCGAGCTTCAGCAGCTCTGCAGTTTGGGGAAGCACTGCCTGCCTTCCTCCGGGTGAGGAAAAGGTGATTCCCCAAGAGCTGCTCAAATGTGAGGTATTTTTAGAAGGCATTTTTGATCTAGCACTGGATAAAAGAGGGTTTAGACTTGCAGGGGCTTAACTGCCCCCGGGACACAAAAGGCACAGAATGTGCCAAAACCAGAGGAAATCCCAGTGCTGAGCCCAGCAGCTTAGAGCTCAGCCACTGATTTTCCTAAAGCAGGAAGGGTGAGAAATCTGCTCTGTTTCCCATTTATTCCCATTAGCTCTTCTCCCAGGTAAGAAGCCACAGGACAAGAGGAAACAGCCTCAGGTTTTGCCAGGGGAGGTTCAGGTAGGATTTTAGGAAAAATTCCTCCAGGGAAAGGGCCTGGCATGCAGGGGTGGGATCACCACCCCTGGACCCTGACATCCCTCCCTTCTCCACAGCAAGCACAAGAAGGAAAAATCCTGCAGCAGCCCTGGGCTCTGGCTGTTTGTTTTAGGGGTTTTATCTTCTGCTTTGACTTGGGTTTTGTTGGCTTGTTTATTCCAAAATCACCTTGGGAAATGAGGCTGCTGCACATCAGTGCCAGAGATAAATTCCAATAAAGGTGTCTGTGGTGGCTGGTACCTGCAGGGAGGATGGGGAATCAGTCATTGCCACAGCATGAATTCACAGGAAGAGTTTTATGGAGGCACGGAGTCAGACTCAGCTCAGTGAGTGCCGGATCTGCAGGGAAAGCTCAACTCCCCAAAGTGCACAAACAGCAAGGGAAGGAAAGGACATCAGCAATGCTCACCCTGCTCCTGGGACATCTGAGAGAAAACACAGGCTCAGGGGGGAAAGGCGAAATTCTTCACAGCAGACGTGGGAATGAAGTAACAGATGATGGTTTAAATCTCAGATTGTGCAAGTAATGATGAAAAATCTGCTAGGACAGGAAGGGAATTAGAAAATAAAACCTGCTGACGGGGAAGCTGTGAATTTCCCAACTGTACGAGCTGTGATGGGAAGGGCCAGGCAGGGGATTTAGGACCAGACAAAAGATTTACTGGTGGAAGCTGCAAAATGGAAATTTCATTGTGTAGTCGTGAAAACAAACCAGACAATGGAGTGATTCGTTTTCTTATGAAATACTTACAAATGTGCATAAAAATCTCACTGTTTGAATGCAAAAATGCAATGAAAAGGGCCTGGGGTATCTGCAGAGACAAGAGGCATCGTTCAGCTGGGTCCTGAGATGCAGATCTCGAGTGATTTACTCTCATAACCTGCTGCTGCTCATGCAATGCTCACACACACGCAGAGAAACAAAGCAGGCTTTCATTTGGGTGATTGTCCCTTCGTGTACTCATTGTTTTTATTAGCCAGTTAATTTCCAGCACAGGCTGTGGCTTTCCCAGCCGGGAGCAGCACATTGGTGAGGGCAAAATTCAGCTCCAGCTTTGGGAGAGTTACCTGAGGAGAGGAGCCTTGGGCACTCCGTGTGAGCCTGCAGTGAGCTGGGGCACAGAGGGCAGCCCTGGCACACAGGGACACACAGGGACACACAGGGACGCACAGGGACACCCCTGGCACAGCACAGGGACACACAGGGACACACAGGGACACCCCTGGCACGCCACAGGGAAACACAGGGACACACAGGGACACACAGGGACACACAGGGACACCCCTGGCACACCACAGGGAAACACAGGGACACCTTCTGTCACACTGGGACACCCCTGGCACACAGGGAGCACACAGGACACCCCCTGCAACACTGGGGACAGCAGCTCTGCCCTGGGGGATGGACCAGCCAAGGGACATTCCCAGAGCCCCAGCCTGGGTGAGCTCAGGGTCACCCCCAGCCCAGAGAGGCTGGAATGGCACCAGTGCCCTGCCCAGCCCCCCAGGGACAGGGACA
Organism: Rhabdornis inornatus; assembly: GCA_013397075.1. Taxonomy (NCBI): domain Eukaryota; kingdom Metazoa; phylum Chordata; class Aves; order Passeriformes; family Rhabdornithidae; genus Rhabdornis; species Rhabdornis inornatus. The sequence continues at coordinate 68,553 of VWZS01000717.1, read as the reverse complement.
GGGACAGGGACAGGGACAGGGATAGGGACAGGGACAGGGACAGGGACAGGGATAGGGACAGGGATGGGAACAGGAACAGGGACAGGGCTGCCTGTGCTGCCCCAGCTGCACTAAAGGGAATTTTAGCCCCTGGCAAAGTGCCTGCCTGCATTCTGTGGGAGGGAAAGGCACAAACAAGTTCTGACTGGTAACATCTAAGGTGACACTATCCATCACTGGCAAACTTTGACAACTCTGCCTAATTTTTGCTGAGAATGATAAAACACTCCAACGAAGAAGAAAATAACAGGGACTTTCAGGCAGGGCTATTTTTCTTCTTGATTTTCTTTCTATTTGAAAGAAAAATCCTCTTAAATCTGAGGTGGTTTTAATCAAATACAGACAAAGGAAATTGAAGTATTCACAAACCAGCCTCTATTTTCGATTGGCTTTTGTTACTCTCACTTAACAAGTTTGTGGTTTCAATTGTTTTGTTTCCTAACAAAAGTCCAAAACATTTCAAGCAAAACTGACATTTGTGAGCACAGTCCTTTAGTCAATCTCGGAAAAAACTCTGAAATAGAATAAAATATTCAGCCAGCTCCAGACTCAGAACACTTCCCTGGAGGTGTGGATCCGGCAGCATGGAGGTGAAATTTATTCCTCACTCAGAAAAATGATCAGTGTGTTATTAAACCTGCCCAGGAGAAGAAATGGAGAAGATGTTCCAAAGTGCAGCTAGAGGTGGGTGCTGAGCTCCTGGCACTCCAAGGGAGGGGTCAGAGGTTTGTGCCCTGCCCTGGTCACTGCTGGTCACTCCTGGTCAGTGCTGGGCACCCCTGCCCTTGTCCTGGCACTGAGCCCAGGGCAGCACAGCCTCTGCTCACACTCCCTGCTGCTCTCACAGCAAACAGGAGAAAATCCTGGGCTCACTCACAGCGTTTGGCTTCCACCTGAACAAAAAGATTCCCTCAGCTGGCTGCCACACACTTATCAGAATAAACTTCCTGTGGCAGTGTGGTGCTTAAAGCTCACCTTTTTTTAATAAAGGAGATAAAAGAGATAAAAGATGAAAGAGTGGAGAGCATAAGAAAGAGCTATTTGTTTTCACTGTCTTCTGTGACAACCTCTGCTGCCCTGCACTAAGCAACTTTGCACAGGGCACCTGGATTTCTCAGGGATTTATTATTTTTGTATTCTGCTACACATGAAATGAGGGGAGAAAATTGATTTCAAGGCTTCCAAAAATTCAAATTTTATTCATAGAAGAGAAAGCAGAAGGAGCAGAACTGTGAGGAAGGAATGCTGAAGTCACCTGGCTTTTAATCAAGCCTGTGTCTACCCAGCCCCACGAGCTCCTTCCATGCCAGGGACAGAGGAGATGGGATGGGAGGGGTGGGATGATGGTCCTGTGCAGAACAGGTCTGCACCTGCCCTGAGAGCTGGCATCCATAATTATTTAAATAAAACCATTAGGGAAGAGTCATTAAGTTCCTCACCGAGGTGGAACAAAGGCAGAGAGGCTCCTGCAGTGCAGAGGGAAAACCCTGGGTGAGATCTCAGGGTCTGGAATCCCTGGGTGAGATCTCAGGGTCTGGAATCCCTGGATGAGATCTCTCTCAGGGTCTGGCACACCCTGGTGCCCCCTCCCAGCCTTTCCTGGGGTCTCCTGTTCATTCCCTGCCTCTGCTGCAGCCTGGCCCTGCCTTGGCTGACGTGAGCCAAACCCAGAGTGGGTTTTGGAACCCACAGAGCATCTCTGGGCAGATTTGCAAAATTAAAGAGGTGTGTAAAGATGCAGATAGCATTAGGCCCGCACCAGTGCCTCGGTGATCCCTCTCAGGAGCTCAATGAGCTCTGAAAATGGAGCCCTGCCTGCTGGGACTGTGCTCACACAGAGCTGGCATGGAGCACAACCAGCAGGATGTGCCCAAAGGAGCAAACCAGGAGAGGGGATTTTAACAAGGATGGAGGGACAGGACACAGGGAATGGCTCCCAGAGGGCAGGGCTGGATGGGATTTTGGGCAGGAATTGTTCCCTGGCAGGGTGGGCAGGGGCTGGGATGGAATTCCCAGAGCAGCTGTGGCTGCCCCTGGATCCCTGGCAGTGCCAGGCTGGACACTGGGGCTGGAGCAGCCTGGGACAGTGGGAGGTGTCACACCATGGCAGGGGTGGCTCTGGGTGGGCTCTGAGGTCCCTCCCAACCCAACCCATTCCCTGATCCTGTGAAATCAAGGAAAAACAGGAAAGGCTCAGGCTCTGCTCACAAACTCTCCCTGGCCAGCTCTAAAGGAGAGGCCCAGAGCCCCCAGCTGCCCCCAGCCCCCAGCACACCTCGGCAACATTTGCAATATGATTTGGGATTTCACTGAAGGGCAAGGAAGCCAAGGCCTGCTGATGTCAGTAAACCCTGGGCACACAGAGCCAGCCCTCCAGGACCAGCCCCGTGTTTGAATTCCTGCACTGACATTTGGCCCATTATTAACGGGATTTGTCCCTCACATTTCCAGCCTGCACTCCAAGTTTCTGCAGAGCTTAACTGCAGCACCTGGATGCTCCTGCAGCCCCTCCTGCCACTGGAATATGGCTTTTGTTAGGAAAGTAAATTCCCAACTCCTTTTATCTGTTACCATCTGATGACAAATGTCACATTACTGGGATCACTTTCCCTTGGAAGGGACACAAGTAAATATTCAGGGAATATGAAGATTGCATTTTACATCTGGGGAAAGGGAAATTTAATCAGCTCTGTCCCAAACTAACTGGAATTTCCTTGGCACTGGAGTGCAGTGAGTTTCCAAAACCAGGATTTAGAGGAATCCTGGTGGAGGGACCTGCTCAGGAGCTCAGCCCTCAAAAAGGCTGCAGAGACTTGACAAAAATCCAGGCATCACCTGGCTTTTCTCTGCATCCTAATTGCATTTCTTGTGTCTCTAGATGTCTGTTACATATTCAGCTTCCAGTGCATCTCCTGTCCTGTACAGGGAATGGGGGATGTGGAATACTCTCTCACAAATACTCCATTACAACTCACTCCCTTTTCTTCCTCCTTCAACTTCTTCGAAACTGATTCCAAGTTCAGCTTTCCCAGAGTCTGAACCTTTCAAAAAGCCAATTCTTAAAAAGCTAATTAGTTCCCCATAGGCTCCTTTTTTTTTTGACTCCGTAAATATTTCTGAGATTGCTTTTTGTATAATCAGTGTTAGGAACTCATTAAAATGCACAGTATGTGGATCATTTAGAATGTGACATGGCTCAGCATGGACACTCAAGCTGCTTAAAAGGACAGAAAAGAAAAAGATGAGGATAAAATGAAAGCAAAAACCCAGCATTTCCTTTAAGCTGACACCACAGTTAAGGATTTAAGAGAGGGCAGGGAGCCTTCAGCCCTGCTATTAGGAGAAAAGTCTAATTGCTCAATGCACTGCCTGCCCTCTCCAGCCTCTCTGTTCTCCAAAAAGATTCCTTTTACAGAGAGTTAAGATGAAAAAAAAAAAAAAAAGAATTCTCTGAGCAGGTAATTGTGTAAGATTTTCACTCCAAGTAATATGAGGATTCTTCTTGAATTAATAATGAATGAAGTAATTTAAAAGGCCTTTAGTGTGTGCAGCCAGAAATAAATAATGCCTTAATCTGGGATATTTTATTTTCCATTAAAACAAACACTTTTTAAAGAGTGGGCATTACTGAGCAGCTCTCAGTTGCTCTCATGCCAGATGCCAGAATCTGATGGACAATAATACTCAGGACCTTTTCCTCATATTTCAAGCACATTCTTGATGCTTGATGGCTGTGGAGAACAGGGAGGCTGAAAGGAGGAATTCCAGCTGCAGGAATGCCAAGATGCTGCTCCCTGCATCCCAAAATTCCAGCTGCAGGAATGCCAGGCTGCTGCTGCCCATCCCCATCCCCACATCCCCATCCCACATCCCCAGCAGCCAGGGACAGGCTGAGACCATGAGCTGCACTGGGAGCACTGGGGGAGCTGGGACAGGCTCCCCATTTGCTTTGAACAATTCCTGTCAGCAAAGCAGAACAAGGCTTCAGCAGCTGGCACAGTTTGGAAAGCCCGGCCCAAGGCCCAGAGCCTGAGTCAGAGGAGAGGGGGACTGGGGGAGGTGTGAGCTGAGAGCTGAGCGCTGGCAGAGGCTCCTCTCAGCCCTGCTGAGCCTCAGGCACAAGGTGAACTGCTACATTCCCGTGAAGAAAAGAATTCCCAGCCCAGCAGGTCCAGCCCAGCCTGCAGGGCTTTGGCAATCCCTGTCCATGTCCCACCAAACCCTGCAGGATCCTCACAGCCCCACTGCAATCCCTTTGCAAAGGGCTCTGGTGACATTTCTTCCCCTGCTCCCTTTAATGAATGGTAATAGGGAACACTTGATTAGAAGCCTTTCATCATTTTAGGACTAGGGGCTTTAGCTTTCTGACCTACTTTTCTTGCCAATGAAGTTCCATTTTTAGCTTCAACTCAAGGTCTGAATGTTACCCAAATTCAGACCATCTGTTTTAACTGCCTACAGGCTGAGAAGTTGATCCAAGCCAGGAGGAATAAAGGGAACCAGTGTGTGAATATATTGAGTGTTCTCCACCCTTTGCATATTAAACAACCTATTTAATTTATTCCTGAGGCCACACAAACATTCCTGTTTCCTGGGGCAGGGCCTGCTGTTGCTGTAAGGAATATTCCAGCCACCAGTTGCTCTCAGGTCACCTTTCCTGTACAGCTGGAGGAACGAGCAGCCTACAACCAAGTTCACCTCATCCCTTGATTTGGGTTCGGTGAGGGTTGGTACAGGCTGTCCTGGGAAATCCAGCAGGGAATAACCCTCCTCTGTTCCTAATTCTCACCATTACAGAAGCAACAGAACTTGCTTCTCCTTAGAGAAGGACAATTTTGAATCATCTCTGTCCTTTTATCACACGAAACTCAGTAAGAAAAATGAATTTTATAAACCAGAACAATATCTAAAAGGCAACTTTACCTGGAAAATCCCTACTAAGCAGCTGCTGACCATGGCTTCAGTAAAAATCAAAGTGAAGCCAAGTGCTGAAGATAAGCTGCTGCTGCTGCTGGAGCTGATAGGCATCTCCAGCCCTCATCCTCACAGCTTGGCTGAGGGATGGAATTGCAGGAGAATTTCTAGAGCATCCATGAAAACATTAGCAAATGAATTATGCCAGAGAAAAAGAAAACAGTAGTGTGAAACCGTGCCAGATCTGGCAGTTGAATACCCAGCTGGGGAGCTGCCCAGCTCCAAACAAGGCACAAAATAAGTATATTTAATGTAAAAGAATCCTAGCATGAAATAGGCTCTGTACTTCCTGGCCACGGCTGATTTCCTGCTCAGGGCTGGCATTCTGCAGATTCCTGTTTGCAGATTCTCGTGCTCAGAGCCATCCTGGCTCTGTTCACAGCTCAGCCTTGCAGGAGCCCCCAGGTCCCAGCCCAACCCAGTGTGGGATCCCATAAAGCACAGCTGGACTCCGCTGGGGACACTGGAGGTCAGGGCTCAGGGCTCTGAGCAGCTCAGAATGTCCCTGCTCACTGCAGGGGTCAATAAATGGCTTTTAAAGGTCCCTTCCAACCGAGAGCACTCGGTGGCACGGCAGCACAGGGGAGCTTGGGGGGCTCCTTCCAGCAGGAAGGATGAATTAAACCCTAAAGCCAAGATCCAGGTACCAGAGCTGTTCATTCCCTGCTCTTTCACCACGTGCAGAACCCAGGGAGGGATGAGCAGAGCTTGGATCATTGGAAGTGACACAATCATTATTTCACTGGCGGCTCAAAGCAACATTAGCAAGATTATTTTGGACTTGCACCTATGAAATGGAGGGACAGGAGCTATCACGTGCAATATTCACATTTCTGGCAATGCCACTGAAGCTTCCAGATGAATTTTAGCCACTTTCCTGTCCTTTGTGTGAATCACAGCATTGCCGAGTGAATTATTGCAGTATAAAAAGGGATCTCTTGCACCTGGAAAGCTACATGCTAATTCCATGCTTTATTCCAGCTCTTTCTTGCAAAAGCCTTTCAAAATCGTGCTCTATTGTACAGTACATAATGATATTATTGTGTCCCTATTGTCCTAAAAGCAGACTCTTACAGGCTGGAGCAAAATCTTCTTTTTGCTCTCCTGTTCTGGGTAAAAGGTTAGAGAGATAAAGCAGCTCCAGCGAGCTGCTAATGCCGTGAGAGGCACAAATCCTGAACTGGGGAGAGCGTCCTTTGTGTTCCAGCGCCAGGAGCCATTCCAGCTTTTCCTGGCTGGAAACCCACAGGGATTTCAGGGATTTGCACCCCCGGGCAGCCACTGTGCCCTGAGACTGCAGCACTGGGACAGGGCAAGCTCAGCCTGGGATGGGAGAGCCACTGTCCTCTGTCCCGGCCCTGGCAGCTCCCCAGAGCTCCAGGGACACCAGGGATACCAAGGACAGCAGGGACACCTGGGACAGGGCAGCAGGGACAGCAGGAACACCTGGGACAGCAGGGACACCTGGGGCAGGGAAGCAGGGACACCTGGGACAGGTCAGCAGGGACACCTGGGACAGGGCAGCAGGGACACCTGGGGCAGGGAAGCAGGGACACCTGGGACATGGCAGCAGGGACAGCAGGAACACCTGGGACAGCAGGGACACCTGGGGCACGCTGGAGCAGGGCAGCAGGGACACCTGGGACAGCAGGGACACCTGGGACAGCAGGGACACACCTGGGACAGCAGGGACACCTGGGGCAGGGCAGCAGGGACACACCTGGGACAGCAGGGACACCTGGGGCAGGGCAGCAGGGCTGGTCTGATGCTCTGCTGCAGAGGAGGAAGGTGCTGTCCCCCCACCCTGCTCTGGGGACCCAGAGCTGCTGCAGCGAGCCCGGAGGAGGCTGCTGGGGTTGATCCGTCCCCTGGGGATGCGCTGGGAGCGCTGGGAGAGCTCACCTGGAGCAGAGGTGAGCCCCTCAGAGCCCCTTCCCTGCCTGGAGAAACCCGGGCACTCTGGGACAGTTTACAACCAGCAGCCCCTCCCAGCTCCAGGCCCTGTCCAGGGTGAAAAGTTGGCACAATAAAAAGGCTGGGAAGGAGCATCCTCTGCCAAGCTGCTCCACCGCCAGCACGGAGCTGTCACCCTGTGCCACGAGACCCTGCAGCTTTTCCTGCAGCTGCTCTTTCCAGGCTGTGGACGTGCAGGATCATCAGAGACGCTGCCAGGGCTATTTTTAGAGTGAGTCATTTGATGAGCTCTTGGGCACCTTGTTTATTGCTGTCTGCAGTGGGGACCTGAGCAGTGCCCAGACACCTCTGTGCCTAAAACCAGGGGCCTCTATTTGATCACACTTCTCTGCTGGCAGGGGGAAAAACAACAACACGTTATGTTGTCAAGACTAATAGCTGCTAATTAGGGTGAGTGACACACCACCTCTTTTCCAGCCAAAGAACACAGAAGGCACACGAGACACAAAAGATAAAAAAAGTTGAAGCTCTGCATGCAGTGTTTTCCAGTCTAAAGAGTGACACTTGAAAGTCATGTTCTGATTTTCCCCCCCCTGGTTTGCCTGTTTAGGGATTTAGCTGGAGCTGGGGAGCTGAGGTACAGAAAGTTGCAATGATTTACTGGAGCTCACATGAAATCCTACAGAACTCACAGCTCAAACACCCCCCTAGACCCTCTGAATGCTCATCATTACCCAACTCCTCCATCTTCTCACTGCTCTAATGACACTACTGATGAATTGCTTAAAATGCACTTTCTGTAGAAGTTTTTTAGATGACAAGTTGCCTTTTACTAAACAAATTAATGGGAAAGCTGAGTTCTTCCATTCCAGGCCGGGGAAAAGAAGTTCTGGGTTTGAAATGCCTAATTAGTACTAACTGAAATCCAGTAGCTGAGTTTATCTGGCACTGTACCTGATACAAATATGCCACAGGGCCATTAGTTCCCTGTGGTAGCATCAGGACAGAAATAGTTCTCTCCAGCAATTAATATTGCAGGAGCTGTGGATGGCAATGGAGGAGCAGAACAATTTCAGCTCCAGAGGCTCGTGCCCAGCCCTGGCAGATTGCAGGGATGGACACGGAGCCCGGCGGGGTTTGCCCTGCCAAACAAAGCTGGGACCTGCCCAAAGCCCAGGGCTGGCACTTCCAGCTCAGGGACAGCCCAGCGAGGCCACAGATGTCCCCAAGGGCCTGAGGGCCAAGGCAGCAGATCCCAGAGGGAGGAGGGCAGGGGGACCCTGCAGGGAGAGCTGCAGTGTCACCAGGCACTGAACAGTGTCACCAGTGCCACCAGACACTGAACAGTGCCACCAGTGTCACCAGGCACTGAACAGTGTCACCAGTGTCACCAATGTCACCAGTGTCACCAGTGCCAGCTCCTGTCCCCGAGCCACAGCCACTGCACAGTCCTCGTGGCAGCAGCTCTCACAGATTCTGCAGATGAAGTCCCCACAAAACCCCTCCTGCTCCGAGGGTTTGATCTTTCCTGGTGTTTCAGAGCCCCTGTCTGAAGCCCCAGGTAAGGAGCTAACTCTCGGTCTGCGTGTAAGAACAAAACTCCCCGAGACCGACTGTGAGCCAGACACTTCTTCTTACACTCTCTGCAAATGCCCAGAAGGGCTTTTTCTCCATGCTCCAGGTCACTGAGATCATGTTTGAGGCATATGATTAATTTTCAGCCTTATTGTGTTAAGGGCCGGCAGGAGAAAAGTGAGATTTTTTTTTTTAGACCAGTGTTAAATGAGGTAGAAGAACTTGTCACTTAGCAAGAGCTCTGAGACAATCTTTGCATAAAGCAGCAGCTAAAAAGTTAATAGACATGAAGAGCAATCTATTGATTTGAGGTATTTGAGGGGTTTTGATGTGGGTGAAGTCAGAAGGACTCTGCTTGGCATAAATAAGCCTTGGCTAATGGTGCCTGAAGATTTAACATGTGAGAGTCCTGCTCTTATTCAGCCCCTCATACCAACAAGCTCTTGCATGGGAACAAGAAATTCAGGTGATAAAAAAGGTGTTTTGAAATGTTTGTTTTTCCTGTTGGATGTAAATTATTCTTAGCTCAACTCTATTCCCCTCAAGGCTCTTTGTTGGTCATAGACTGACATCAAATGTAAAAATAAAGCCTCAATTGTAATAATTAATTTCTCTTATCAACATTTGCTGCACCGAGCACCAGAACATCTCGAAGATAACCACAGAAATTCCTAACACCATCTGATACCAGCCAGGGGCTTCTCTAGATTTCAATTTTCAGTTTTCAGATTTTCTCCAGAGCAGAGGGGCTCCAGCCCTCAGAGCATCTCCACAGCCTCCTCTGCACTTGCTCCAGCAGCTCCACATGCTCTTTATGCAACACAAATTACAGCAGGAGATTGTTGGGTCCAACCCAATGCAGAGCTTTGTATGAATGTTTTTCAGCTGCTCTCCTATCCCTGAGAATTCACCTTTTACTGAATGCAGACTTTGAACAACCCCCAAATTTCTGACTGTGCAGATGGCAGGGAAACTGCTGGGGTTTGAAATGGAAGTGTAAATCAGTTCTCGTTTGCACCTGGATTCCAGGGAATGGAAATCCATGAACCTGCTCCTGCAGAGCTCTGAGTTTGCTGGAGCAAACAGCCAGCAGGGCCTAGAGCGGCACAGAGCTGCTGCTGTGCACAGAGGAGCCTCTGCTGGGCCAGCTCAGCTGGGCAGGGCTGGGCTGGGCTGGGCTGGGC
>VWZS01000717.1:32302-58585 GCA_013397075.1 Rhabdornis inornatus | reverse complement strand
CCCAGCCCATGGTGGCCATGCCCAGCCCATGGTGGCCATGCCCAGCCCAGGGGTGGCCATGCCCAGCCCGGGGTGGCACCACAAGCTGTCCCCTGTCGGTGCCACCCTGCTCACTGCCCAGGGACCCTGGCAGGCTGTGGTCTGAAGGAGTTGGTGTGTTTGTGCTGCAGGTACGGGGACATGGTGCCCAAGACCATCGCAGGGAAGATCTTTGGCTCCATCTGCTCGCTCAGCGGGGTGCTGGTGATCGCGCTGCCCGTGCCCGTCATCGTCTCCAACTTCAGCCGCATCTACCACCAGAACCAGCGTGCTGACAAGCGCCGCGCTCAGAAGGTGGGTGACCCTGCCTGCCGTCCCCTCCTGGGGCACAGGGACACTGGGGCACTGCCACCCTCACCCCCCGTGCAGCCACACTCACACAATCCCCTCTAAACCATCCCCACACTGTGACCAAAGCTGCCAATGTCCCCAAAACTGCCAATGTCCCCAAAACTGCCAATGTCCCCAAGGCTCTGGGAAAGGGACACAGGATGGACAGAACCCCCCCACGGCACCAAAAAAGCACAAACAGCTCAAAGGAGGTGCCCAAAGTCACACCCTGCCACAGGCACTGATGGGAAGCCACTGCCCCAAAAACAAGGGGAGAGAATGAACTGCCATCCCCCCAAAACAAAACACACACCCCAAAATAGAACAAAATATGGCACAGGAATTCCTGCCTGGCTTTTCTCCAGGACTTGTGGTCTCAAAAATCATTGTTGTCAAATTTCAGCTGCAGAACTCCCAATATGTTTTAATGTTCTGATGGCATCCAATGCTGAGCCACATTTCACACCAGGTGAAGGTGGGAACCTCACAAAGTCTGGATGGATTCTTGGACAAAATTTTCCTTTTGTATGTCGAAATTACACCCAGATAATAACTTATCTAACACATTTCCAGCACAAGGAAAATAAACTCATAACATCCCACAGAATTTCAACCCTGGTTGACCCAAAGTCCGACCAGGATAATTTATACACCCCACCTTGGAAATAGAAGTGTGCTCCATCAAACACGCACCCCCCAAGGCCCTCATTCCTGCACACACGGTGCTGGTGCATTTTCAGCATCAGGAGCACCAGGGCTGTTATTACTCACCTTCCCTGCACACTTGTCTGAAACAGATGTCTGGCTGTGTGCACATGAACCCTTCAGTCAGCCCCAGGAGCTGTTTATCCTCCTGCTCCTTCCCTCCTCGTTGTGTCTGTAGTTTCAGATACACCCACCCAGCAACCTGCCCTTAGCAGCACACAGACCCCTCCAAGCTGTGACTGCAACACTGGGAATACACAAAAGCCCCTGGAAATGTGAGGGGATTACTGAATATTCCAAATTCTGAACAGTTTTTGCCAGTGGAAGCTCAGTGAGTCACTAAGAGAGTATAACAGATTTACTGCATCTCTATTTCAATCTGCTAAATTACACCACAGCCAGAATCAGGTTTTTACAACAATTGCAAACCAAAGGCCTGAGGTTCTTGTTCTCCCTATGGAACGCTGTCTGCCAGAAATTCAAGACTCAGGGGACCTGATGGAGAACAGGAGTAGAAAAAAGTGTTATTTCTGCTTCAGGCAAGCATCTGGGCCACGCCTACTTCTTGCATCTCAGGGACTGACAGCAGAGAGCTCAGACACAAGACCTACAAAATCACAACATTTGGCAGTCAAAACAGAAAAGGGGAGAAGCAGGGAGACAGAATGGTGCAGGAACCAGCTGCAGCCTCAGCAATCACTGCTGGGTTTTACAAACCCTGCCTGAGGTCTCACACGTGGAGCAGGGGAGGTGTTTGTCTCATCGGTGACACCACAGCAGGTAAAAGAAGGGTGAAGGTGAGGCAGAGCTCTGGCTGTGCCAGGCATTGCTCTGCAGCTCCTGATCCAGAGGGATCAGAGCATCCATTCAGTGATGGCAGAGCCCTGGCTGTGCCAGGCACTGCTCTGCAGCTCCTGACAGGGATCCAGGGGGATCAGAGCCCTGCAGAGCCCTGGCTGTGCCAGGCACTGCTCTGCAGCTCCTGACAGGGATCCAGGGGGATCAGAGCATCCATTCAGTGACTTTCAGCCATTGCAGAGTGAGATGTCCAAAGTCAGGCTGCACCAGACACGAGGATCTGGGATTTCACCTGGGGCAGGAGCAGGTCAAAGCATGGGGAGGACAGGGATGCTCAGGGAGAGGTTCATGGGGACAATGTCCAACAGCCCTAGAACTGAAGGCTTTGAGAGAAAGCTCTTGTTGTGCTGAAACAGCACCAAAACAGAGACAGAACCTGCTGCACATCCCAGGCCAGGCACAAAGCAATGGGCAATAATAATAATAATAATAATAATAATAATAAGGGCTCAATAATAACCCTGGGTCACAGTCAGAGAGGCCCCAGAACTGACTGCAGGTTCTGCTGCTCCCCTCTCCAGGCAGCAAACCAAGGTTTCTCCCTCTGATCCAGCTTTTCCTTTTATTCATTGGCCTGTGATCCTCTTGGTAACAGGGAAATGTCCCACCACCTTTGATGCCAATATGATTGATTGCAGCTTTTATAAAGGGTGGCTGTATTGACACACACAGTGTATAATTTCCCCCCATTTGAATTTCTAATTCCCTTGATATTGATGGAATTTCTCAGTTAAGAAACTTTTCTCAAGTCATAAGTGTGAGTAATTTTCACATGATCAGCACTGCATGAATACTAAAAAGCAGGAGAGAGAGAGAAGCACATTAATGACAGTCCCTCTGGAGATGGTCAGGATGTGCAGAGGGACATTGAGGATCTGCTTTGATACCACTCTTGTTCAGCATCATCCCACACTGAACTGAATCCCATCTTCAGAAACAGTTAAAGCTCTGCCCCCATCTCATTAAAGTCACAAAGATATTTGCACGGCTTTTTCAGGAAGGATGGAAAAATCTCTTTGCTCTCTCAGTCCTTGAGTAGGAAGAACCCCGCAGCAGAAGCTCCTGATAACAGAATTTAGGAGACAGCTCTGAATTGACACAATGCCTCCCTTCAGCACACCAGAACTTGGTGAATTGTTGCTCTCTTTGAACTGAAGAGCAGTTTCTTGGCCATGGAGCAGGATAAATGCTTTGAAAGTTCTGTTAGTTCGAGAATCATAACTTTGGTGGTGTACAGGTAGATTTCAAGATAAGGCTACAGACCTTAATAATTTTTTTATGTGAACTCAGACTGAGATTTTCCAGTGACAAATAACACCAGGAGAAGCCAGCCCAGCCCCGGGTCCCTCTGGCTCTGCTGAGCTCAGTCCTAACTTTGCCTCTCAGCTCTTGAGGGGGCTCTGGTCTAGCAGGAAGAGGTATTTCAGTAACGTGAATAAAATACCAGGAGGTGGCTGTTACTCATCAGCATCTATTCTTCAACTAACTGAGGAGAAATGTTCCTTAAAAAGAAAAAACCCCCACCAAGCACAAAACCCAACTAGCAGTGATCTAATCGCTTTAAAGATAAATTATTCTTTGCCAAACCTGTACTGTGAGACAATTAATTACAAGGAGATCTGGCAAATCTTAATTCATTGCGCTGTGGCATCAAATTCTGTCCTCTAGCATGCAGCAAGAGCAGGTCAGTGTGAATGGAAGATGAATTGATCATTTGTGACAAGGTTCATTTTGGTGAAATTGTTGTGTTTTTTTCCTTCCCCAACGACTTTTTTTTTTCCCTTTTTTTGACTGATGTGCTAAGAATAGACCTTCCTGACTTTGAAACGCTGCTGTTCTTCAGTGAATGTCACAGCCTCGGATTTAAAAGAGAATGTGACACTTAGAAGGCTTGACAATAGAACGACTTTGTAATTCAGATGATGCTGGAGGAGCCCCTCTGCTGTGCTCAGTTTGCAGCAGGGAGGAGAAGGAGACAGGAGCTGGTGCTGGGTGGGGGACAACACCTCCCACTCCTCCACCCTGGCAAGAAAAGGCAGAGGCAGCTGCTGACAGCTCCTGAAATGCTGCTCCTTTGGCAGCACTGGAGAAGGAGAGCAGCTCATTGTTTGGGATTGGAGAAGGGAAGGAGAGCAGTTCATTGTTTGGGATTGGAGAAGGGAAGGAGAACAGTTCATTGTTTGGGGGATTGGAGAAGGAGAGCAGTTCATTGTTTGGGGGATTGGAGAAGGGAAGGAGAACAGTTCATTGTTTGGGGGATTGGAGAAGGGGTCCCAAGGCACAGAGTTCTTGTCCCGAGCAGGGACAGGCAGGGCTGAAGGGCTGGGGGTGACACGGGGGCACAGGAGAGCCACGAGGGCTAAAATTCACCAGGATTGTTCTGGATCTCAGCCTGGGGAAAAGCAAAGTTTCAAAGGGCAGCCTCTCAAAATGAGTTCAGGGAAAATGTAAATGCTGTGGGGGGAAAAAAAAAAAGAAAAAAAAGAAAAACCCAGCCCTGCTTGAAGTGCATTTGTCATGTAATAGTTAGATTTGCTAAATGAGCAGAGATGCTGGGATAGCTGATAATCCCAGGGGGATTGGCATGGCTCAGTGCTGCATTTCACACGGGCTGGCTGAAGCTGCCAACAAACACAAACCCTGGGTAATCACAGTGCTTGGTTTCAAGCCTGCAGTAAATGTACTTTTGACGACTACAGCCTCTCAGGGTGTCCAATTCATTTCATTTATTATCTGGTGCCCTTTGGCTCCTTGAGAACAAGCAATGTACTGCAAAAGCCTTGAGGCAGACTTCTCATTCCATCCTGCACGCTGCGAGCTTCCAGGAGAGAGCCAAACACAGATTTAGGCGAGGACTGCCCAGGACAGAATCATTTTGGAGAGCTGCTCCCACATAAAACTCTAATATCAGGCTGAGAACTGTGAGAGAGCAGAGGAGATAAATTGGCGAGGCAGGGAAGAGGACACATTGGGCATGAATGAAAGCGTCGATCCCAGAGCAATTGCAGCGGCAGGGAGGGAGGCTGGGCAGGGAGGAGAGGAGGGGACGGAGGGGATGGAAGGGACGGAGGGAGGTGATTCCATCTCCTCAGGCACAGGCAGCTGAGGAAGAGGTAACTATGGAGATGCTCCAGCCAAAGGAAGGCAGAGCAGGGACACAAATGTGTGATTGCTCCTCGGGAGGATGCAGGAACAGCTCCGGAGCCTGGGGGAGCAGAGCAGAGGGGAGGGGAGCTGGGGAAGGCTGAGCTCGGGCTCTGTGTCATCCCTCCCCACGAGCAGGACAGCCCACACACTGCCAATAACGAGCCATTAGAATAATTGATTTGCTGCAGAGCAGGGGAGTCAGCTTTGAAACGTTCTGTTTTTCAGCTGACACCCTGAATTTTGGAGGTGGGTTACGGAGCTTCAGCGTGGAAAAGAACGGCCAGGAAAAGTGACTGGAGCCGTGTGAGGAGAGCTCAGTAACAGAACATGAGTCAGTGCCAGCAGGGGCTGGGGTTGGGAACTTAGGGGGAGAGAGAAACAATGAGGTTAAAGCTGGAGCTGGCTGACATTTAAAGAACATGGTTTTTTTTCAACCAGAATGAATCTGTGTGGAATATGTTTTTGTTGTTGTTGATATTTAACAGTCTTTGACAGGGGGGAAAAAAGCTTTTTTATTATTTTTGTAAAAGATATTTCATTTTTGCTGGGCTAGGTGCCTCTTTCTCTGTTTGTCACATCCCTTAATAGAGTTCAGGGGAGAAAAAAAAAACACCAAACAAATAAGCCAACCAGGAATCCTGCCTCTTTTCTTTCATATCATCAAGGAAAGCAAAATAACATTTTCCATCAGTTCAGCTATTCCAAATTCCCTGAGTCCCAAATGATATAAGACAAGGAGCTGTCTCCTCTGAAAGGAAGGGCTGAAATCAGTGAGCTCCAGTTTATGGGTCCAGCCTCCAAAGCAAGCCCATACATATTAAATATTATATTTATTTAATTAAACCATAAACATCCAGATATTAAAGCTGCTGTCAGCAGTGCCCAGCTGGAATCCCTTCCACACACACCCAGAAGCTGCTCCGCGTTTGTTTTCAGTCCCACACCACGCCTGAGTCACAGCCAGAAAACAGCCTGGGACATCAGGAACCCCACAAATCCATCCCCAGGGCTCTGCTGGGTCCCTGAGCCCCAGGGTGGCCCAGCCCAGCCCAGCCCAGGTTGCCAGGTTTTGGGACAGCCCTGGATCCATTCAGGAGGGTTTGTGCTGCTCGTGCAGCCCACTCCATCCCAGATGTGGAAATAAACACAGGCTGGAATCGCCTCCTCAAGGAGATCTGGGTCAAAGCACTCAGCCAGAAACGTTGGGGAGCCCTTTCCCATTCTGGGATTGGCTTCTGGTGATCAGATTCTTTGCTGTTACCTTCATCACCCGGTGAAGCTTTAAACCCTGCCTGAACAGGCTGGGCTGGGCTGGGCTGAGCCCCAGCAGCTCCCAGGCTCTGAACGAGCCCAGCTCTGAGCTCCCGGCGTGTGGGGATGTCTGAATCCATCACATGGATCACATGGATCACACACCTTGGGCACATCCCCGGTGCAGGGACAGCTCGCTGGGAATTGCAGTCACTGACCTGCCCCAGGCAGGATTGTCCGGGCAGGAATGTCCAGCCCCAGGACAGGATCTGGGCAGGATTGTCCAGCCCCAGGACAGGATCTGGGCAGGATTGTCCAGCCCCAGGACAGGATTGTCCCTCCCCACCTGCCAGCCCAGCTTGCAGCCTGTGTGTTGTGGCTCTCAGCTCAGGGATGTGAGCAGGGACACGCTCTGTTCTGGAGTCTGCACTCGAACAGGACCACGGGAGGGATTTGGGATGGATTTGGGATGGATTTTTGCCCCAGTGCAGGGGATTTGTCACTGATACCTCGGGAGCAGGCAGGGGCAGCAGTCCTGGCACAGCTTTGCTGTCCTGTGAGGAGCTCTGGGTCCCAGCAAGGAACACTTTCCTCAGTCAGTGCTGGAGCTGGGATCAGCCCCTCACCCCTGCCAGCAGGGACCTGTCCCACAGGGTGACACTCCCTGAACCACCTGAGCCTTTCCCTCCCCTCCTGCAGCTGCCACAGGCTCCACACCATTAATTAGTGCTCATCCATCAGGGCCAGGAGCTCAGCATGTGACACCAGATCAAATTCTGTTAATTCCTCCAGCCCCTGAATTCTTTATAGTTATTAATTAGGGGTGTGAGCTGTGTGAAAGATGTTACAGAAGTGAGCTCTGGAAACACAGATAGGAGCAGACAGACAGATAAATCACAGACAGACAGATAAATCACAGACAGACAGCTGCTCATCACACTTGGCTTCCTGTGCAACACTGAGCCTTAGTTTGGACTAATGGAGAGCAGCAGCACCTCTGTTAATGATGCAGGAAAACATGAGAGCCTTTTCTTGAGATTTTTTTGAAGTAATAAGTTTCTAGACAAGTTCTGACACCCTGATTTACACCCCATAACAATTCCAGTTATCCCAGATTATTCCCACTACAATTGGGCACCTCTTTAACAACATCCTTGGAGCAATTCTGACCCAAGCTCTAAAAATCTATTCCAGCATTAATACTATAAAAAAAGTGTATGTAGGAATTTCTTTTGTTATTATTTCAGGAGGGGAGAGAGAAGAGAAGGTTTTGTCACTCAGCTGGGCTGGTAGCGTGGGAACCTCAGCAGAAAGAAGATTTGAGTTTCAGCCAAGTTGTAGCAACTGCAGAAAACATAATTCAATTGAGAGAAAACTGTCCATAAAGTCAGTCCTTACCCAGACCTTAACCCTTACTGGGTGGATGAATGCACAGACAACACACGGGCTGGAAATCAGAAGGAATTTTCTAAACAGAAGAAAGAATTTCTGAAACAAACGCCCTGTAGGAGTAAGAGCTTTGCTAAATCAGAGCCAGAGCTGGTTAAGCTCAAGATGAGAATGTACAAAAAGAAGTTTACAGCAGGACAGGACCAGGCCCTTCCTGCCAGTTTTGCATATTGTGACCCTTTGAAAATTCCCCGTTTAATCAGCCAGGATATCAGTGGCTGGTAGAGGCCCAGATCCATTAAACTCCATATTCTGTGCATTGTTCTATAAATAGCCTGAACATGATGTTCCTCAGAGCTGGAAAAGATTAAATGATAAAGTTCATTGGAAGTGATGTTCTGTTGCTTTAATGGTGCCAAGGGTAAGGTAGCATTAAAAGGAGAGGCACAGAGGAGGAGAGGGGAATCTTTCATCTCTGGAAAATAATGAAGAGGCCCAAAATAAGATCAAGGTCTGACTGTAAGTGGTTCTATCAAATTATATAGGAATATAATGAGTTTTACACTACCTCATTTCCATATGTAGCTCTATAAGATCTCCCCCAAAGCAAAAGTGACAGAATATTTGAACTTGGCTCAGAAGCCATCCAATGTAAAGGCTTGAAAGGAAGAAAAATCCAAATGTGCATACTTTGTTTCTTAGGCAAAAAAAAAGGTTAAAAGGAGAAGAAAAAGTTCTCTTAGATCCTGTAGCAGTGCTGTGCTCTGTTTAACTCTACAATTTGTCACCTTTTCCACGTTCCGGAATCAACCACATTCCTTCCACCTAGAATTTAAAGTCCAAACCCCAAACAAGCAACAGACGCAGACAAAAGCAGGAAAATCAAGCACTCGCTGAATGGTCGAATATTTCACCTCGAGGATAAAAACCAGACCCAAAACTCTCCACTGCTGACTTTGCAGAGCAGCTTCATTTCAGCCTTAAAAGCCCAGTGGTGCTCACCCCCTGCAGCGACCACCAATAACATCCAAACTATTAATTATTGAGCAATTAGCACGTAAAACATGGTTAATTACCTTGTGTAGCTGCAGCCCCTGCCAGGAGCCCTCGTGGTGTGGATTTAGCAGGAAGGGAGAGGGGACAGGGGACAGGGGCAGAGCCCCTCTCACGGGAGGACAGGGGAGGGGACACTGTGACCTCGAGAGGGGACAGCTCAGAGAGAGCTCGAGCACGGGAGAAACCCCCGGTGTGCCGCGCTTGGAGAGAGCCAAAAACCACCGGGACAGGGGAAGGGATCAGGAGTTAATTAGGGAACCTCATTAATATTTAATTACTTTCAGGTGTGTGGGGTTTGGACTGGACCAAAACCACCTGGACAGGTGAAGGTGATCAGGAGTTAATTAGGGAACCTCATTAATATTTAATTATCTTCAGGTGTGCCGGGCTTGGAGCGACCCCAAAAACCACCTGGACAGGTGAAGGTGATCAGGAGTTAATTAGGGAACCTCATTAGTATTTAATTACCTTCAGGTGTGCCGGGTTTGGAGAGACCCAAAAACCACCGGGACAGGGGCGGGGATCAGGAGTTAATTAGGGAACTTCATTAATATTTAATTACTTTCAGGTGTGTGGGGTTTGGACTGGACCAAAACCACCTGGACAGGTGAAGGTGATCAGGAGTTAATTAGGGAACCTCATTAGTATTTAATGACCTTCAGGTGTGTGGGGTTTGGAACAGCCCAAAACCACGTGAACAGGTGAAGGTGATCAGCAGTTAATCAGGGGACCTCATTAATAATTAAATACTTTCAAGTGTGCGAACTTTCAAGTTTCAAGCTCAATACTTTCAAGTTTCCAAACCAGCTGGGCAGGGGGAGGTGATCAGGGGCTGGATCAGGGACCTCGTTGGAGCAGGAACAGCCCAAACCCACCTGGGCACAGGGGGGAGGTGGCTCTAGATCAGGTGACCTCTTTAATAATTAAATACCTTCAGGTACACAGGGTTTGGAGCCATTTCCAAAGCACCTGGATAAAGGAGAGAGGTGAGCAGCAATTAATCAGGTGACCTTATTAATTATTAAATACCTTCAGGTATGCAGGGTTTGGAGCCATTCAAGAACCACCTGGATAAAGGGGGGAGGTGATCAGCAATTAATCAGGTGACCTTATTAATCATTAAATACCTTCAGGTGCGCAGGGTTTGGAGCCATTTCCAAAGCACCTGGACACAGGTGGAGGTGGCCCTGCAGAGTTACACTGGGGATCCATGGTTTGATTCCAGAGGTGCTTTCCAGCCTCATCCCGAGTGATGATGCTAAAGCAGCTGCAGTGCACAGAGAAGGGGCTGCAGGGAGTTCCTGCAGGTGCTCCCCTCCCTGCAGAACATCTGGAAAGCTGAAGTTGTCTGGCAAATATGGAATTGTGTCGTAGGTTGTAGCTTAACAGTTTTTTATGCCATATTTATCTCCATAAGAACTGGATGAAAATCATTAATAAATAATAATTAGCTGTTTCCTGAGCCTGCCATCTGGTAAGCATTTCTCCCAGCCAGCAGCTCCTGCTGCCTGCACTTCTCCAAAAAGCAGCAAGATGACCTGAGGCTCTTGCCTCTGCCCTGCCAGTCCCTTTGGGAAGTGCAGACACCCAGGACACTGCACCCTCCCCACCTGGGCAGGTGTGCACTGCCCTTCCTGCTGTTCTGAGCCTCCAGTTTCTTCAAATCCAGCAAACCCCAGAAGTTCTGAGCCCTGCCTTCCACCCTGCTCTGAGAAGCACGTGGGCTCCAAGATAACCAAATTAATCATTCTAACCTGTAAGTGGCTGTCATTAGTATTATTATTTTCATCATATAAATTATCTTCCAGATTAGGTCATATGCATTTTGAGATCCTGTGGTTTCCTAGCAACTCCTCTCCCCATCTCCATGCAGACACCATGTGCCGTTTGCTTTTCCTTTTTTAGCCTCCTGTGCAGGGGTTATTTCAGTAGCAGTGATCTCAGGCCCGGCCCTGGTGACCTTTAGTCTGTCATATTTTTGGGAGAAGATGCACAAGACAACCATCCCCCCAAAAATGACATTTTCAGCAGAAGACCAGAGCAGCTCAGGCCTCCCCTTGCCCATGGTCTGTGTCCACACAGGACAGGGAGGACAAAAACCAGCCCACAAGTGGTAAAAACTGGCAGAATTTGGAAAATCTTAAACCCTTCTTTACTGTCAGGCTTGATCCAAGTGGGAGACCCCAGAGAGACACAGGACAGGCACCCAAACACCAGGCAGAGCCTGTGTCCCCTGGCAGAGACACTTCCCAAAGAGTTCACATCTGCACACAGAAAAACATCCACAGAAAAACCTGAGCTGGTGTTTCAGAGTTGTTTCTAGTCCAATGGAGGAAACTGTCTGGAGGGCCAAACCAATTTTAGGCACCAATTTTAATTAACTTCTCTAGCTGAGTTAATCAAGATATCTACCAGATTTAATCACGATGGGGACCCGGCGTTGGGCGCTGGGACAATCCCAGCCAATCCTTTGTGTGAGGAGAGCAGGATGCACTTCTGTCCTGCCCCACTGACATTTTTTAAAATAACAACGTCTGCTCTAAACTACAAAAGCTGTGGGGCTTAATTATTTAGATAGCAAGTGGCCCTGTTTCAAAAGGAAAAGGGAACAGGCCTCAGAACCATTCCACTCCACATGGAGTACAGCTATTAATATTTGATCCCCTGCTAGCCTGGAGGCAAAGGGAAAAATGTTCATTACAACAGCCTGAGACTGAATCCACTCTGACAATTGAGCTGAAGATGAGGATGAGCCTTTCCTGCTACAGGTGGGGTAAGCTGGGACTGGCAAAGGAGCTGATATTTGATCAGGCACAGGGAGCAACCAGAGCATCCCTGGAAAAACCAGCACTGCATCCAAAATCCACTCCTGGTCAGAGGAGAGACATCACAGTGAGAAGTAAGGAACGGACACACAAATGCTTGTGTTTAGAAGAAACAATTTATTGGAAATGTGGTTGTCAGGAGCAGAGGGACAATGCCATGGACCTGGAAAATGAAATATTGCTCAGTCCCTTGTCCCACAGCTCCCATCCCGTAGCAGCAGTCCCCACGGGTTTTGTTCCAGGTCACAGCCCAAGGCCAGTCCTTCCAGGGCAGCACAGCAGCCTGGCAAAGGCTGCAGAAGAGATGAAGAGCCAATTTCCCATCCTCGTGTTCTCAGCCTGTGCCTTGTCCCTTGGCCCAGCACAGAGATCTCACTCACACTGAGCAGGAGGCTCAGCATTAAAATGGGACAAGGGAATCTAGGTGAGGTACAGAAAATAAAGCCAATTTCAGATGGCCCCATTTTGGGGGGTCAAAAGGAGACCTATTTTCCAGACTGGCCATAGTCTGTGTCACCCAGTTAAAGCTGCAGACTTTACCCTGTGCATGTCTTTGTCTGAGAAATTGTCTGCTTGAGCACAAGGCCTTGAGGTTACACAAATATTTCAAATATTTCCAATACTGGGGCCAGAGTGGCTCCCACCTGGGCAGGGGTAGAGCTCCTGAAATGGCTCCACTCTCCGGAGCCACTGCAGATATTTGCCTCCTGCCTTCCCTCTTCCCACAGCGTTTCCCCGTTAGCACCTCTAATTAGAAGGGAAAATCACGAGCTCCATGTTATTTAAGGGATTATGCAGCATTTTAAACTACAGCACAATGTAATTATTTTTTAATAGCTGCAGCTATTTCATGTATTTACTTTTAATGGTGTTTGAGTCATAAATTAACAGTAGAAAAGAAAAAAGGCAAATCACTCGACAAAGAAACAGGCAGCAATTGAAAAGAAAAAAGCTAAAAGGAATTATCAGAAATAATCAAAAAGGAAGAGGTAGGGTCTTAGTTTTTCTTGCTGGCATTATGCTGGACAGTTTCTCATCACCCAACTTGTCCCCCTGGGGATGTATTTTTGGGCAGTGATTTTATCAGATGCCACAGTTGATGAAGTGCCAGTGCCACTGCAGGGACACAGGTCTGGGTCACTGAGGGCCCTGTCCCTGTGCAGAGCAGGGACAGACACTGCCAGGACAGAGCTGAGACACAACCAGGGGCTGGCAGGGGGCTGGGGAAGGTGAGAGATGGAGGCACCATGAGCAGAGCACCTGAACTCTGAACAGCACCCACAGCCCCTGAACAGCACCCACAGCACCTGAACAGCCCCTGAACAGCCCCTGAACAGCACCCACAGCACCTGAACAGCACCCACAGCCCCTGAACAGCACCTGAACAGCACCCACAACCCCTGAACAGCACCCACAGCCCCTGAACAGCACCCATAGCCCTGAGCACGGCCAGGACAGGCTCCAGTGCTCTGCATCTCACCCAAAGGGAACTTCGAGAAGCATAAAGGGGCCTGCAGCACCCCACTCTTTGTGTCCCCATCCCTAATCCCACTCTTTGTGTCCCCATCCCTAAGTCCACTGTTTCCCACTGTCTCCCATCCCTCACCCCATTATTTGTGTCCATGGAAACACCCTAACCCTAACCGCATTACTTGCCATTATTTCCCATCTCTAACCCCATTATTTCCCACCCCAACCCCGTTATTTCCCATTATTTCCCATCTCTAACCCCGTTATTCTGNAATCCAGCTGTTCTCCCTGGAGCTCACGGTGAGTGCAGCCCTGCCGGGCCCTGAGCCACAGCTGGAATCCAGCTGTTCTCCCTGGAGCTCTCAGTGGGTCCAGCCCTTCCCAGGGCTCTGAGGCACAGCTGGAATCCAGCTGTTCTCCCTGGAGCTCTCCTTGGGCTGGACAGGATCTGCTTCCCAGCAAGGAGCAGCTCCAGGGCTGCCTCTGGTCCCTGATTCTCACTATGAATATCCAGTGCCTTCATTTATTGTTCCACGAGTCCAATGTGCACCATCTGATCATCTCCAACAGGACAGGAAAATATTGCCCAGCTCCTGCTGCAGGCAGCCTGGTTGGGTTTATTTTTAGGAAAGTTTGAAGTGCTCAGATTGCTCAGCAGAACCAGCAGAGGTTGTTGCATTAAGGCTGATCACACCAGAGCAGGTATTAGCACATTTCGTGGCTTTCATTGCAGATAAATCAGTGTCTCATGCACGTGGGGAGCAGAGAGAGAGAAATGAAGAATGACTGAGCCCCAGAGCCGCCTAGAACTCATCTCTAGCCTCACCTGGGATCTAATCCCCAGTTTCATTCTCCCAGAGCTTTATCCCCACGCAGGAAAGGCTCAGGGCTGGGAACTCAGCTCTGCTGGGATTCTGCTATTTATTACCCAGAAACATGCAAAACATTGACTAAAAATTTAAATTTTCCTTTTAAGCTTTCGGTTTCTGGTATTTAAAATTGCCAGGAGAGCTTAGCAGGATCACTCAGTCTGCACTTGATCTTCCAGCCTGTCATCCCAACAAGGATCTCCTCACTTCTCTTGTCAACAAAAACTCCCTGCCAAGACCACTCAGGGAGAGCAGCTGACAAACCAATGCTTAAGTCCAAAATGCACGAGGCTGAGAGAAATATTTGTCTGAATGGATTCATTTTCTGGCACTTGCCCAAAAAGGGAAAAGGATCACTTTGGCTACAAAGCTACTGTAGATACAAGAAGGAAAACAAAAAGGTTTCTAAAGAGGTTCTAGTTAATAACTAAATTTAGATCTATAGGAGCTCCTACAGCAGGTTTTCACGAGGTTTTCTGGCTGTACCTTCCTTCCTGGTGGGCTTAGAGCTCTAAATCATAGAATCCCAGAAGGGCTTGGGCCAGAACCAAGACCCAACACATCTCTCCCTCCCCAGGCAGAGACAGTAATTAATTACAGAACTGCAGAGAGCCCTTCCCTACAGGTGCACATGACCAGTTTAACTCCACGAGGCAAGATTTTATATCCTTTCATTTTATGGCAGAGCAACAAACTCTTCTGAAGGGTACAAAATGTGAATGACAGCAAGTCTAGACAGCCAAATTTTTTAAGCTGTGAAAGCATAAAGGAACACGGCGTGTGTAGCTGCTGTAATAGGCACCAAAATATTATCTCCACACTGTGCTTATTTGTCAGTCAAATTAGTGTCAAACTGCTTCCCTGCCCAGGTACAAGCTCTGTTTTGACACCTTGCCCAGGATCTGTGTGAGCAGTAATGGGCTGCACATGGCCAGGCTGCCACAGGGCTGCTTTGTCCCCCAGCAGCAATTCCAGCTGGATTCCTGCAGCCAGGAGCAGCAATTCCAGCTGGATTCCTGCAGCCAGAGCAGGAATTGTCTCTGCCAGCCCCAGATCCCACAGCTCTGGGGCCATTGCTGGACACCCAGGGCCCAGCTCTGGTGACACTGGCAGGGGTCACTGAGCNTTTCCCGTTGTTTCCCGTTGTTTCCCGTTGTTTCCTGTTGTTTCCCGTTGTTCCCCTCCCTCACTCCGTTTTCCCCCACAGAAGGCGCGCCTGGCGCGGATCCGCGTGGCCAAGACCGGCAGCTCCAACGCGTACCTGCACAGCAAACGCAACGGGCTCCTCAACGAGGGCCTGGAGCTCACGGTGAGTGCAGCCCTGCCGGGCCCTGAGCCACAGCTGGAATCCAGCTGTTCTCCCTGGAGCTCACGGTGAGTGCAGCCCTGCCGGGCCCTGAGCCACAGCTGGAATCCAGCTGTTCTCCCTGGAGCTCTCAGTGGGTCCAGCCCTTCCCAGGGCTCTGAGCCACAGCTGGAATCCAGCTGTTCTCCCTGGAGCTCTCCTTGGGCTGGACAGGATCTGCTTCCCAGCAAGGAGCAGCTCCAGGGCTGCCTCTGGTCCCTGATTCTCACTATGAATATCCAGTGCCTTCATTTATTGTTCCACGAGTCCAATGTGCACCATCTGATCATCTCCAACAGGACAGGAAAATATTGCCCAGCTCCTGCTGCAGGCAGCCTGGTTGGGTTTATTTTTAGGAAAGTTTGAAGTGCTCAGATTGCTCAGCAGAACCAGCAGAGGTTGTTGCATTAAGGCTGATCACACCAGAGCAGGTATTAGCACATTTCGTGGCTTTCATTGCAGATAAATCAGTGTCTCATGCACGTGGGGAGCAGAGAGAGAGAAATGAAGAATGACTGAGCCCCAGAGCCGCCTAGAACTCATCTCTAGCCTCACCTGGGATCTAATCCCCAGTTTCATTCTCCCAGAGCTTTATCCCCACGCAGGAAAGGCTCAGGGCTGGGAACTCAGCTCTGCTGGGATTCTGCTATTTATTACCCAGAAACATGCAAAACATTGACTAAAAATTTAAATTTTCCTTTTAAGCTTTCGGTTTCTGGTATTTAAAATTGCCAGGAGAGCTTAGCAGGATCACTCAGTCTGCACTTGATCTTCCAGCCTGTCATCCCAACAAGGATCTCCTCACTTCTCTTGTCAACAAAAACTCCCTGCCAAGACCACTCAGGGAGAGCAGCTGACAAACCAATGCTTAAGTCCAAAATGCACGAGGCTGAGAGAAATATTTGTCTGAATGGGTTCATTTTCTGGCACTTGCCCAAAAAGGGAAAAGGATCACTTTGGCTACAAAGCTACTGTAGATACAAGAAGGAAAACAAAAAGGTTTCTAAAGAGGTTCTAGTTAATAACTAAATTTAGATCTATAGGAGCTCCTACAGCAGGTTTTCACGAGGTTTTCTGGCTGTACCTTCCTTCCTGGTGGGCTTAGAGCTCTAAATCATAGAATCCCAGAAGGGCTTGGGCCAGAACCAAGACCCAACACATCTCTCCCTCCCCAGGCAGAGACAGTAATTAATTACAGAACTGCAGAGAGCCCTTCCCTACAGGTGCACATGACCAGTTTAACTCCACGAGGCAAGATTTTATATCCTTTCATTTTATGGCAGAGCAACAAACTCTTCTGAAGG
Organism: Rhabdornis inornatus; assembly: GCA_013397075.1. Classification (NCBI taxonomy): domain Eukaryota; kingdom Metazoa; phylum Chordata; class Aves; order Passeriformes; family Rhabdornithidae; genus Rhabdornis; species Rhabdornis inornatus. The sequence goes on along the minus strand of VWZS01000717.1, from coordinate 41,997 downwards.
GTACAAAATGTGAATGACAGCAAGTCTAGACAGCCAAATTTTTTAAGCTGTGAAAGCATAAAGGAACACGGCGTGTGTAGCTGCTGTAATAGGCACCAAAATATTATCTCCACACTGTGCTTATTTGTCAGTCAAATTAGTGTCAAACTGCTTCCCTGCCCAGGTACAAGCCCTGTTTTGACACCTTGCCCAGGATCTGTGTGAGCAGTAATGGGCTGCACATGGCCAGGCTGCCACAGGGCTGCTTTGTCCCCCAGCAGCAATTCCAGCTGGATTCCTGCAGCCAGGAGCAGCAATTCCAGCTGGATTCCTGCAGCCAGAGCAGGAATTGTCTCTGCCAGCCCCAGATCCCACAGCTCTGGGGCCATTGCTGGACACCCAGGGCCCAGCTCTGGTGACACTGGCAGGGGTCACTGAGCAGTGACACATCCCTGGCTGGGGCTCTGCAGCCAAACAATAAACTGGAAACCCAGGAGTGCTCAGGATTCCAGAACATTCATTAGCACCAGGATGAACAACTGGCGCCACCTTCCAAGGGGCAGCAGCTCCAGCCTGGAGCCTCCCAGCAGAGGGAAGGAAGGCAAAGCAAAGGATTCACCCAGGGCAGGAGCAGGAAGGAGCTCAGCTCCAGGGAGAGCACAGACTGTGCTCCACAAACGTGGGGTTTGTGGCATTTGCCATCCACACACGAAGCACTCAGACTGTTTTCTTCTCATAGAGAAATTTTTTTTAGTGGGCTTTATGTCAAAAGTGCTCAAGGGATGGTGAGATCCTTCCCATGGCAGCAGCCTACATATCCTCTTAGCACTAATCTCCTTGTACAGCTCAAATTCCCTTTTAGCTGCAGTGCCAGGAGGTGAATATCCCAGGATATGAATATCCCAGGAGCAGGAGGCTGGGAGCTCTGGTGCCTTTCCACAAGCCCCAGATAAGCACTGGGCAGGGCCAGTCCAGTTCACCAGGGCCCACTGATGGAGCACTGAAACCCAGCTACAGTGGAAGAATTCTGGATTTCAGAACTGACACCACAGTGTGCTGCAGCCTCCCCCAGGCAGCCAGCAGTTCACTGAAAGCCTTCCAAGAGCAAACTGAATGGCAACTGGCAGCAAATCCTTGCAAAACTGGCACCCCTGCTCAAAGAGCAAAGCTCTCCTTCCCCAGCAGCTCTTCCATTGCAGCCAAACTCTTCTGAAGGCCCAGATTTTGTTTGCCTGCAGTAACACAGGGAGCACTGACGCAGCACCTGCATCTGTAGGATCCCTGTCCTCAGCCCTACTCCCAAAATGCCGATTTTGGGATGTTCAGGATGATCAGCATCCCTGCAGATCTGTCCCTGCTTTCCACCTGAGATGGCCTCAGGACATTCCTGCTCTTTGCTTCTGCAAACACTGAGCTGCTGAAGAAAAACCCCAAAGAAGATGAGGTGCATCCACTCCCTGATGCTGGAGGTCACTCCTGGTCACTGAGCCCTGTCCCTCAGGGCCCAGCCTCGGGGTGGGAGGCAGAGGGAGAGGCTGGGCTGTGCTGCCAACACTCAACAACTGCCTGGGCTCTCCTGCCAGAGCTTTCACATCCCATCTCCATTTCCTCTCAGGCAAATCCTCATAAAAAGGTACAGTTTGCAATATGTGCTCTTCCTCTCTCTTTTCCCAGTGTTTTAGTGCAGCATCATCTCTGCTTTAGGGCTTCCAAGGACCTCCTTGGGAAATATTCCAACCCGGACTTCAGTGGAGTCAGTCATCTCAGCAGGAGCCAGCAGGACCTGCTGGATGTGTTACCTCACCAGGAGAACTGTTAATAAGAAAAATGGAACTGATTTTTTTTTTTTTAGGCCACTTCTAAAAATACATCTGGGAATGTTCATCTTCCAAAACAAGAGCAACAAGAAATCCATAACCTGTCTAAGATGCATTCCCACAGGAATCTGTTAATTCTGTGTTCAGGAAGTCAGCTTCCTTAATGTGCCACTTCAGCTGTGTTTTGGCACCTGTCAGAGACAGAGTTATTCCTTCCTGTAAGGATCACAGCACCAGCCTGGGAATGGCACCCAGAGCAGGCTCTTGCAGGGAGCAGTGGCACCCAGGGGTGTAATTGAACACAGTGCTTCAACCACAGCTGAATTGGATCCCCTCGAGAGCAACAATGTCTTGGCACGATGTTCTTTCCTCTCCTGAGCAGCCAGACCCTGAGCAGCCGTTCAAGCCACACACATCCAGTTTTCACTCTCACATTTGGGCATTGCAGAAGACAGCAGGCCCCCCTCCTGGGGCACTGGAACAGCTTACAGCACCTAACTGCTGCCTCAATGCACATCACTGTGATAGAGCTCATCCCCAAAGGCACACCAGAACATCCAAAAGGCATCCCCAAAAACACAGATTAATGTGGTGAAATCACAGGCAGTTTCAGCTCAAGCAGCACTAAGAGAATGCCCTTAAACCCTAAATATTAACAGTGCCAGCCCCGTGGCTCAGCAGCTGTGGCAGTGGCACACGGGTGCCAGGGCCAGCCCGGCCATGCCAGGCAGAGCCAGGGCAGCTTTGTCTTTGCTCATCTTTGCCTCCTAACTCAGGGCACATCTGTTGGCATCCAAAGGTCACGGCAAGCTTAGCAGTCTTGGTGTGTTTTGGAAGAGTACAGCAGCACAGATTCTTTTTTCTCTGCCTCTGGTTCCTGAGCAGCCCTGCCCTGAATATTTCAGTATTTCCTCCATGGCTCTGGATACCTGGAAACACACAGGGCTTGGATTAAATCCGAGTCCACCTGGGTGGACAAGTGAAATTATTAAGAAAAAACGTGAGGAAACCTCCTAAGAGTCAGGAGGAAAACCTGAGAGCTGGCAGCAGTGAAATTGTTACCTTTACCCCTGAGACTGGTACTGCTGGTTCTGTTTGTTCTCCTGCTTTTACACCTGGTTTGGGTTTGTTCCCCTCCCCTTTTGTGGCTTTTCAGGGATCCACCGAAGAGGAGCAGCACATGACTAAAGGCACCTCGTTAATCGAAAGCCAACACCACCATCTGCTGCACTGCCTGGAAAAAACAACCGTAAGTAGCGGCACAGCCCTTCCCCGGGCAGGGCTCCAGGGAGGGGATTCCGCTCTGAGGGGACCCTGGCACACTCGCCCCCAGGCTGCCCTCACCCTGGGCTCCCAGGACAGCCTGCAGCGGGTGAGAGGCATTTCACTTCACTGTTTGTGAAAGAGCAGCGGTAATTCCCGTGCAGAGGGATGGAGATGGGATTCCCTGCTCCCCTCAGCCCCCTCGCCCTGTGCAGAGCCAGCAGAGCTTCTCAGCCAGCTCCACCTGAGCGCACACAGACCTCGGTGAGGGTAGGGACATCCTAGAAATATGGACTTTCATTTCTTCAGTGCTCCTGAAAGAGACCCAGAGTGCATTTCCCTCGTGCTGGCAGTGACAAATCCCTCCCTGTCACTGCTGCCGGGCAGCACTAAGGGACAATTCTGCTGCCTTGGGAGGAGGAGGATGCTGCTGGCCACCAAACCACAGCCTGGCCACCAAACCAAACCAAACCAATCCAAACCCCAACCTGGCCAGCAAACCAAACCACAGCCTGGTCACCAAACCACAGCCTGGTCACCAAACCAAACCAAACCCCAGCCTGGCCAGCAAACCAAACCAAACCACGGCCTGGTCACCAAACCAAACCAAACCAAACCAAACCAAACCAAACCCCAGTCTGGTCACCAAACCAAACCACAGCCTGGTCACCAGTGCCCAAGGCTGGGAAATGAACCTTTAGCCCTGGAGATGGCTCAGACAGAACGAACTCTGTTTGAGGGTTGAAGGTTGCACACACCTTTGCTCACCTCTGGTAGCAAGGACAGGTGATTTATCTCAAAGCCACTCGGGCAGTTTGTACAGCAGGACTTTTCTGTCTGCACCCTGCAAGGTGTTGGGAGTGAGAGTTTTAGTTTGCATTACTGGCTGTGTATGCAGAAGTCTTTGGGAGCATGTCAGATATTTATTTGATACATATGTTTTGCTTCCAGGTTTATATAAAAGGTTCTGCAGTAAAGGAACGCATTATCTATGCCATGATTCATTCTAGGCAGAATGAAGAGAGGTTAACACTTGAAATATTCATGCCTTTTTCTATCTGCATCCATCATCAAATGTACTTTTGATTTCTCACTTGCAAGGGTTTCTTTTAGACAAATCACCTTAGCTCCCATAGTTTGGCTTGTGCTGGAACAGCAGCACTTGGGCCTCAGAGATACCCTGGGAGAAGCTGAGTAATTAATGGCCTGAGTAATTAGTGACCTGAGCCCAGCGAGCTCTGAAGGGCCAAGGGCAGTGAACTGATTCTTCCTGTATCGATGACTACTGGGTTTGTTTATACAACTCATCCTGCCTTTATTTCAATGTTACATTACCAGCAGACATTTCACAACCTGACTCTTCAGTTTCAAACTTCCTGCCTAAAACCTTCAGTGCTGTGACCCGTATTTCACAAAAGCACTTTCATTTGAAAACGTGAACACGTTGGCTGGAGCAAACAGAAGCTGCCAGCGCTGGCTGCAGGCTCTGCCCTTCCCGAAGGGCTCACAGAAATTCTGACCTGCAGGGGCAGGTGAACATCTCTGGGGCTGCACCAGTCACTCCATCACCCACCAGCTGGAGCAACTGGCCAAAGTGTGCCCTAATTAGTGGGCGTGGTACCCTAATTAGTGGGCGGGGGGTCCTAATTAATTAGTGGGCGTGGTACCCTAATTAGTGGGCGGGGGTCCTAATTAATTAGTGGGCGTGGTACCCTAATTAGTGGGCGTGATATCCTAATTAGTGGGCGTGGTATACTAATTAGTGGGCGTGGTACCCTACTTAGTGGGCGTGGTACCCTAATTAGTGGGCGGGGTCCTAATTAATTAGTGGGCGTGGTACCCTACTTAGTGGGCGTGGTATCCTAATTAGTGGGCATTGTGCCATAATTAGTGGGTGGGGTACCCTAATTAGAGGGCGTGGTATCCTAATTAGTGGGCGTGGTATCCTAATCAATTAGTGGGCGCGGTGCCCTGGCTGTGCCAGCCCACCACACCAACAAAGGTTGACCCTTCCAGCCCCCAGACCTGCTCAGACAAAGGGTGGCAGGGGTTGAAAATGTTCCAGATGTTTCTCTTTCTCAGCAAACAATGGCAATGACAGCGACACTTGGATTTTGATTAAAACTCAGAAGGAGAAGCTGCACAGTGGGGCTTTTCCCTCGTGTTTTTCAGGCAGTTATTGCCACGGTGTAGCACCAAATCAGACAGCAGGTTTGGGTCCTGGTCTGGAGTTATCAGGCCAGAAAGTTCAATGGGTTTGTCTGGAGATCCTGTACTTCACATAATCTATTCAAACACCGTGCAACAGAAAATTTAAATCGCAGTAAAAGCATTTTTAGGCACTGAAGAGTCATTTTGTGAGCCAGTTGCAGGAATGGAATGAGGAATGTACCATGGTTGCAAGCTTGTTTCAATGGGCAATTCACCTTTCCTGAAAGCAGGCAGAGGATTCTCCAAGGCCGTTATTTATTGGCCTGCTCTCTGGTCTGTCAGTGGCACACACTTCCAGCTGAGTGGCTGTGAATGGTCACAAATCTGCTGTGTCAGATGACAAAGTGACCCTGGAGCACTCGTAGCTGCCACAACAGAGATTACTTTGTCATATTCCCACAGCAGATGGAATTTGTTCAAACAAAAGGAGGATTTTTCCTCTCTCGTTCCAACTCCCAGATTGAGTCTAGACATTCACATGCTTTATTTTCTCCAAGTGCTGAGTGCCTTGAACCCAGTCCTTCAACCCAAACCCTTCTGTGTTTTCACAGAGTTTGATCAAACCCCACAATCCGTTGGTGACACAACAGCAAAACAATCAAAATCTGTGATTTGTGAATCAGCAGCTGAAACCTTGCTTGTCTTTGCCTTTGGCTCTCAAAAGATCAAAGTAATAAAGTTGTTCTGGGTTTTGTTCTGTTTCCATGAACAAAACACTCAAAAATGGAATGGTCAGAAGGATTGTGGTTGAGGGGCCTGAGAGAAGGTTCTGTTGCCCATTCAAACCTGAGCTGGAATGCTGAGGCGAGAGATGCAGTGCTGGGATTAAATTCTGGATGCTGGAATGGACAATGAATTGTGTTTTTATCTTCTGCTGGCATGTTGTCCTGTAGGGATTGTCCTATCTTGTGGATGATCCCCTGTTATCTGTACGAACTTCCACCATCAAGGTATTTGCTTTTCAATCGGGTCTGTGTTCTCTATGGTCTCTGTGACATGTCTGGACAGTGTTTGCTCACTTCTCGTTCTGCTCCTGTCCTGGGAGTTTGTGCACGTGGCTCCCTTTGGCTTTCCTGTGCTCTCGTTCCCTGTGAGATTGTCACTTGTCCAGTGAGGTCTGGTGGCTGCCTCCAGCATGGTTGCTTTTGTTTCCCATCTGTTCTGAAGCTGACGGGGACTGGATGAAGTCTGTTCACTCTACCTGGGTGTGCATAGCCACTCACAGCAGTTCTTTCTTTCAGGATTTTTTCTTCCTTAGCACAAAAACTCTTTACAGATTCAGCTTTCTGAATTTCCTTGCCCCTGAACAGTTCCCCCTCTTCACTGCTGTGTTTACTCCTCCCAGCTCATGCACTGCAGGGATGCTTTGAACCCAACAGCCAAAGCAAGCTTTGAGTTCTATGGCCGGGTGATCATCCCAATAAAATGCAATCCTGTCCCCAGGCGTAAAGGAAAAGGAGCATGAACTCCTTTTGGGTTTCACAACCACGTGGCATTCCAGACTTTTTGAGACCGTTCTGGAATCCAGAGAAAAAACGAACAGAAATTCAAACCCCTTGGATCTGAGCCCAAGAGATTGAGCTGCTCAGACTGTGAGCAAGGCAGCAGCGACAGCCTCAGCTTTTCTCGCTGCAGCAGCTCCTCTTGCTCCCCTGCTGACACAGGAGAGCAAAATCTCCCCTGGCTGCAGCGAGGGCAGAGCCATTTCTGTGTGAGACCCTTTGCAGGCAGCAGAGCATCTCCCCAAGGCAGGAGCTGCCGGCCCAGCCCGGCTCCAGCACTGACCGCTCCTCTTCTCCCCCGCCAGAACCACGAGTTCATCGACGAGCAGCTGTTCGAGCAGAACTGCATGGAGAGCTCCCTGCAGAACTACCCCTCGTCCCGCAGCCCCTCGCTGTCCAGCCACGCCGGGCTCAGCACGTCCTGCTGCTCGCGGCGCCACAAGAAGAGCTCGCACCTGCCCAACTCCAGCGTGCCGGCCACGCGGCTGCGGAGCATGCAGGAGCTCAGCACCATCCACATCCAGTGCAGCGAGCAGCCCTCGCTCACCACCAGGTACGGATGGGGTGCCCAGGGGTGCCCAGGGGTGCCCAGCTGTGCCCAGGGGTGCCCAGGGGTGCCCAGGGGTGCCCAGAGCTCACCACCAGGTACGGATGGGGTGCCCAGGTGTGCCCAGGTGTGCCCAGGGGTGCCCAGAGCTCACCACCAGGTACGGATGGGGTGCCCAGGGGTGCCCAGCTGTGCCCAGCTGTGCCCAGGGGTGCCCAGGGGTGCCCAGAGCTCACCACCAGGTACGGATGGGGTGTGCTGAGTGCTGGGACTGCTGCAGGGCTGTGCCCAGCTGTGCCCAGCTGCAGGGCTGGCAGGGCTGTGCTCAGGTGTGCCCAGGTGTGCCCAGCTGTGCCCAGCTGTGCCCAGCTGTGCCCAGCTGCAGGGCTGCCAGGGCTGTTCTCCAGCCAGGAGCCAGAGCTGGTGGCAGCATCTTTGTCTCCCTCCCATTGATGACCCACGGAAGGGGCTCCTGGCTGTCCTGGGAAGAGCCAGGTTAAATCCAGGCTCCAGTGCAGCTCGGGGGGCGGATTCGGGGTTCAGGGAATGGTTCCTCCCCCAGAGGGTGGTGGGGCACGGGACAGGCTCCCCAGGGAATGGGAAAACCAACGGGCCAGCAGTCTGCCAACCAAAGCTGCTGGACAGCTGACGTGGTCCCCCTGGGACACTCCACGATTTTCACTGTCCAAAAGTCTAAATTGCCACTCTAAGCATCACTGGGAAGCAAATAAGAGGAATTTCACGATGGTGTCTTAGTAGCTGTGCCCTAAAAAGCCATAAAAGACACAAGTGAAGTGTCCCTTAATAAGAAATTTATACATAAATTGCTGGAGAATAATCATTTATTCACCATATAATTCCTGCAAATATTAAATTACTTTCTAAATCCCCCTCAGCCCATTAAGTTTTTTGTGCACCAGGGCTGGTTTTGAACGTCCCATTCCTCTTCTCCCCGCTCCTATCAAAGGGATGTAGAAACCGAAACAAAGCTGCCTTTAGGGCAGCAAGCGATTACTTTGTGCCAGAAGGGCATTTCAGAGCATGAATTATGAATGAGTAAGTACAAAACACGTCCCCAGCTATTTCAGTTTCAATATGACAATATTTTAAACCAGCACCTGAAGCAGTAATTCAGGGGAATGTCAACTGTTCTGGGTGCTAAATCAGATGCTGGTGATATTTTAAATGTCAACACTTATTTCACTTGCTTACCAAACTGGGCACGGATGGAGAGAGAGAAAAAAAAAGCTTTTCGGTTATTTTTCATGTGGAATGCAGCCAGCTGGGTGTGCTGGTTACCACTGCAGAAGCAGCCGGGCCCTGGGCTGCCCCGCTCCCAGCTCTCTGTTCCTGGGTGTTTGAGGGATCAGAAACCATCCTCTGGTGAGTCACTCCCAGATAACAACAGCAACTGCTTCCCTGCTGGGAGCTTTACATTCTGAAAGGACAGGCCTTGTGTGGAAAATGAGCGTGTTGGGCTGGTAATAGCAGACTCCTGTAGCTGTGCAGATGCACAGAAATCAACCTATCATTTTCCCTCTGTAATTAATTATAGGATGCAATTGATGCAGATCTAATAAGAATGCTCCCAGCTGTCACATCCTTGAAAGTACTGCAGAGAGAAATAAAATAGAAAAGATCAAGGGACAGTGAATATGAAAGAGGTATTTGAAATGCAAGAAAGACAACATCTTTCTCAGAAAGAACTACCTGTGCTCTCAAAAGATGCACTGCACAGGCCAGTGTACTTAGACATCCTTTTAAATAAACTGGAATTATGCAAGAAGGAAATGGAAACAGAACAATTTGCCCCCTGAAAAGCCATCTCCTAACCAGGGGGAACATTTACCCAAGCTTGGTGTAATCTGTGTAGACGGAAGTGGTGCCTTGCAGGTACAGGGGGGTTGTTTAGATGCAGCCTTGGAATATTCCAGCTGAATCAGATCCTGATTAAGAACCACAACCATCCCCATCCTTCCCACCGCCTCATTCCGAGAAACAAGCCAAGCACTAAATTTGTTTTCCAGTCGTTCCAGCCTCAACATGAAATCAGACGATGGGCTGAGGCCGAACTGCAAAGCTGCCCAGATCACCACAGCCATCATCAGCATCCCCACGCCGCCGGCGCTCACTCCCGAGGGCGAGAGCAGAGCTGGCCCAGGTAGCCCCGGCGCCGCCGCCCTGCCCAGCCCGGCCAACATCGTCAAAGTCTCGGCCTTGTAGCGGGTCCGGGACGGAGCCGGCACCGAGCCCCGCTCCCTCCGTCCGCTCCCCGCCCCCCCCGTGCCCGCCCGGGACCAGCGCACGGACCGGGGGGCGAGCGCACGGACCGGGGGGCGAGCGCACGGACCGGGGGGCGAGCGCACGGACCCGGGG